>JALPQD010000281.1:2306070-2906070 GCA_023101885.1 Typhlomys cinereus | reverse complement strand
TTGAGCTTCAAGATGGGGAGAGATTAGGCAGGCCTGATTCCAGGTGGTTATATGGAGTCTCTAATGTTCTGAATTATGGTTTGTTGATTTTTTCTTCAGTTTTGCTGCTCCTGCACCACCCTTGGCTCCATTCTGATGGGTATTGGATGTCACCCCCTAGTCAGAGATAAAAAGCTGTTAAAATAAAGTCTTATTATAAGGATAGATTCAAAGGTAGATGGAATAAGAATAGGAGACTGCAGTGAGGGGTGGGTGAGTCTCCCATTGCAAAATGGTTACTTTCTATCTACCAGATCAGTTGCAAGTGACCAGGAAGAAGAATCTGTGAGCTTAACCAGATGTCTTATTTCTCACTTGCAGTCCTTGATGGTGGCTTATTATCTCTGCTATAGCATGATCCCCTCTCTCCTTGTTTCTGGTGGGGTCCTCCTTCCCCTTTCCTCCTGTTTATAATCTTTTCAATTACTGTAGGTATTACACAGATTTATCTTTGAGTGTGTCTCTAAGTAGGTTTGGTACTAGGATCCACCTATTAGGGAGTACATACAGCACTTAATTTTCTGTGTCTGGGATAATTCACTCAGTATAATTGTTTCTAATTCCATCCATTTCCTGGCAAATTCCATTAATTCATCATTTTGGATGGCTGAGTAGTATTCCATTGTATAAATGTACCACGTTTTCCTTATCCACTCATCACCTGTTGGACATTTGCGTTGATTCCATGACTATACTATTGTAAACAGTGCTGCTATGAACATGGTCATGCTTGTGCTATCGAGGTGAAATTTTACTGTATGGGGGGTTATTCCCAAAGTGGAATAGCAGGGTCATATGGCATTTCAATCTTTAACTTCTTTAAGAATTGCCAGACGGCTCCTCAGAGTGGTGTATGAGCCTGCATTCCCACCAGCAATGTAGGAGAGTTCCCCTCTCTCCACATTCTCTCCAGCATTTGGTATTATTTGTATTGTGGATTTTTGCCATCCTGACTGGCGTGAGATGATATCTCAGGGAGGTTTTGATTTGCATTTCCCTGATGGCTAAGGATGTGGAACATTTTTTAAGATATTTGTTAGACATTTTAATTTCATCCTTGGTAAAGTTTCTTTTAAGTTTCCAGGCCCATTTATTAATTGGGTCATTTGTTTCCTTGGTGTTTAGTTTTCTAAAGTTCTTTGTGCACTCTGGATAATAGAGCTCTATCAGATATGTGGTTAGTGAAGATTTTCTCCCATTCTGTGGGTTGCCTTTGTGCTCAAGTTACAATCTCTTTATCTGAACAGAAGTTCTTTAATTTCATAAGACCCCATTTGTTGAATGTTGGTTGTATTGACTGCCCTATTGGATTTCCAATTAGGAACTGTTGGACTAGTCCAATCAGCTTGAGAGAGTTCCCTACCCTTTCAACTGAGGATTTTATAGTCTCTGGGGCCTTATATTGAGGTGATTGATCCATTTGGAAGTAAGTCTTGTACAGGATGACAGGTATGGGTCCAGTTTCAATCTTCTGCATATGGAGATCCAGTTTTGCCAGCACCATTTGCTGAAGATGCTGTTCTTTTTCCATTGGATTTTTTGGGTCCCTTTGTCAAAGATCAAATGGCTGTAATTGTATGGGCTTATATCTGGTTCTTCAACCCTTATCCATTGATCTGTGTGTCTATTTTGAAGCCAGTACTAGGCTGTTTTTATAACTATGGATTTGTAGTATAGACTAAGGTTTGGTATAGTGATACTTCCAGCCGCGTTTTTGTTACTCAGGATTGTTTTTGCTATCCTGGGTCTTATGTGCCTCCATATGAATATTGAGATTGTTTGGTCAACTTCTTTAAAGAATTGGTTTGGGATTTTAATTGGTAGAGCATTGAACTGTATATTGCCTTTGGAAGGATGGTCATTTTTATGATATTGATTCTGCCAATCCAGGCACATGGGAGGTCTTTCCGCCTTCTAGCATCTTCTGCAATTTCTTTCTTTAGGGTTTTAAAGTTTTCATTGTAAAGGTCACTTACTTCCTTGGTTAGGTTTATACCAAGTTATTTCAGTTTTTCAGGGGCTATAATAAATGGGATTGCTTCTCTCAGGGCTTTTTCACTTCTTTCATTCTGTGCATATAGGAAGGCCACTGATTTTTGTATGTTTATTTTGTATCCTGCCACCCTGGTGGACTTCTGTATTAGTTCCAGGAGTTTCCTGGTGGAGTTTTTGGGATCATTCAGGTACAAAATCATGTCATCAGCAAATAGAGATAACTTGACTTCTTCCTTGCTGATTTGAATCCCTTTGATCTCCCTTTCTTATCTTATGGCTTCAGCTAAGACTTCAAGTACAATATTGAAGTGAAATAGTGAAAGTGGACAGCCTTGTCTAGTTACTGATTGAAGCAGGAATACTTCAAGTTTTCCCCCATTGAGTATAATCCTTGCTGTGGGCTTGTTGTAGACAGCTTTTATTATATTGACAAAGGTTCCTTCCATTCCAACTGTCTCTAGGGTTTTGACCACAAAAGGCTCTTGGATCTTGTCAAAAGCTTTTTCTGCATCTATCGAGAGTATCCTGTGGTCTTGGATTTTAGACTGGATTATGTTTATGGATTTGCGTATGTTGAACCAACCTTGTGTGCTGGGGATAATGCCTACTTGATCCCCGTGAGTGATCTTTTTGATCTGTTTTTTAATCCGATTTGCTAAGACTTTGTTGAGATTCTTTGCATCTGTGTTCATCAAAGAGATTGGCCTATAATTTTCTTTTTTAAGTATATCTTTATAAGGTTTTGGGATTAAGATGATATTAGCTTCCTAGAAAGAATCTGGTAGTGTTCCTTCCTTTGCTATTTGATGGAACAGTTTGAGGAGTATTGGTGTATAGCTTCTTAAATGTCTGGTCCAGGATATTTCTTGGTGGGAAGATTCTTGATTACTTCATCAATTTCCTCATATGTTATAGGACTATTTAAATAATTCACAACTTCCTGATTCAATTTCGGTAAGTTGTGCTTACTTAGGAATTCATCCATTTCTTTTGTGTTGTCAAATTTCATAGAGTATAAGTTTTTGAAATATGACGTTATAATATGACGTTTGGGTATCCATAATGATAACTCCATTTTCATTTCTAATTTTGTTAATTTGTATTTTTTCTCTCTTGCTTTTGGTTAATTTAGCTAGGGGTATATCAATCTTATTGATTTTTTCAAAGAACCAGCCTTTTGACTATTGGATTCTCTGTATTGTTTTTCTAATCTCAATGTTGGATATTTCTCCCCTTATTTTGCTAATCTCCTCTCTTCTACTGCTTTTGGGATCAGATTGCTCTAGTGTCTCTAAAGATTTAAGTTGCATTGTTAAGTTATTTAATTCTGATGTTTCCATTTTTTCGATGTAGATATTAAGAGCTATGAACTTACCTCTTAGGACAGCTTTCATTGTGTCCCAAATATTTTGATAAGTTGTATTTTAATTATACTTCACTTTCAGGAAATCTTGAATTTCTTTTTAAATTTCTTCCTGAATCCAATTCTCATTCAGCATCATAGTGTTAAATTTTCAGGAGTTAGTGTATTTTCTGTTGTTTGTTGTGCTGTGGATGTCATGTTTTAGACCATGGTGGTCTAATAGGGTGCAGGCTAGAATTTCAACTTTCTTGTATATGTGGAGATTTGTTTTGTGACCCAATATATGATCTATTTTGGAGAAAGTTCTATGTGCTCCTGAGAAAATGTGCATTCTTTGGTGCGTGGATGAAAAATTCAATAGAGATCTGCAAGGTCCATTTCAGTAAGGGTTTGATTAAGTTCCAAGGTGTCTCTGTTAATCCTTTGACCCATTGATCTATCCCATGTTTAGAGGGCAGTGTTGAAATCCCCAAGAATTATGCTTTGGTGTTGATTTCTCACTTTAGACACTGTAGGGTTTGGTTAATGAATGTGGAGGGGCCAGTATTATGTGCATATATGTTCATTATTGTGAAGTCTTCCTGGTGAATTGTACCTGTGACTAAAATGTAGTATCCATCTGTGTCTCTTATGATTTTTTTTGGTTTGAAGTCCACTTTGTCCAACAGCATAATGGCTACCCCTGCCTGTTTCCTCGTTCCATTAGCTTGCAGAATTTTTGACCAGCCTTTTATTTTTAGGATGTGCCGATCTTTTGTGGTGAGATGAGTTTCCTGAAAGCAGCAGATTGATGGTTTATGGTTTTTAATCCAAGTTTGTAATCTGTGTCTCTTGATCAGTGAGTTAATACCATTGACACTCAATGTTATAATGGAGAAATTATTTTTAATTCTGGGCAATTTTTATGTGTAGTGGCTTTTGTAAGTGTATTATTTGGCTTTTAGGTTTTGGTGGTATTATACTTCCCTTCTGTCCTCCTGGATATGCTTTTTTCTTTCCTTCAAGCTTGAGTATCATTTGTAGCATTTTTCGAAGGCCTGGTTTGGTAGATATGTAAGTCTTCAAGTTGTCTTTGTGCTGGAAAACTTTTTTTTCTCCCTTGATCATGACGGATAGTTTTTCTGAGTATAAAATCTGGGTTGACATTTTTGCTCATTTAATACTTGAAGTATGTCTCTCCAAGCTCTTCTTGCTTTTACTGTTTCCATTGAGAAGTCATTTGTTATTTTAATAGGTTTACCTTTAAAGTTGACTTTTTTTTTTCCCTTGAAGCTCTCAGCACCTTTTCTTTGTCTTGAATGTGGAGTGTTCTGACTATTATTTGCCGTGGCGATTTTCTATTTTGGTCATATCTGTTTGGGGTACGGAATGCCTCTTGTATTAGGATGGGCATCTCATTCTTTAGTTGAGGGAAGTTTTCCTTGATGATAATTTGAAAAATTTCCTCAGGTGTGGTATTTTGGGATTCTTGCTCTGGTATTCCATGAATGTGCATGTTAGGCTTCTTCAGGGTGTCCCATATCTCTTGAATATTCCTCTCTAGTATCTTTTTGGCTTTAACAATCTTTTCCATTGATCTGGTTAATTCTCCCACTTTTTCTTTAAGATCTGAAATTCTATTTTCTGCTTCATTAGTTCTGCTGATAAGACTCTCTGTTGAGTTTTGCGTTGAAGATAACTTGTCCTTTAGCTTGATTTTAAAATCTGCCTGAGACTGTTTTGATTGCTCTATGTCTATTTTTGTTTCTTGAGCTGTTTTTCTCAACTGATCCAAGTGCCTGTTGTGTTCCTGTTCAAAGTGGTTGATGCGGTTGTTTAACTCCTCTCGGATTTCCTCTTTCATAGTATTAATCATGGTAATGATCATACTTTGAAAGTCGTTATCTTGGGTCTGGCTTTCTTGGCTATTATCTGTGAATTTGTTCTGATTGGAATTCATCATTATGGGTTTAATTTTTTCCGTGGAAGATTTTTCTTCCTGGGTTTTGTTTCTCATGGATCTGCCCTTTGACTTGGGCATTGTCGTTTTGTCTCTTAAGACCTTTCGGTTTCTGTGTGTTTTTGACTCTACTGATTCAGTTGGTATTACTACTCTCAGGCAGTTATGACTAGTGCTTGCTTTGTAGTTGGGTTGGTTTGTCTGTTGTTAGTATTGTTTCCTAGATGAGGCTATTAAGTTGTTAGTACATCTATTAAGTCAGGTTAAGTAGACAGGGTGTGAATATTAGTATGGTAGTGCACTTTTACAATTTAGTATCTTGTTAATACGTGAGGGTGAGTGGTATAATCCCTGGAGTTGCATACATTTTTGGGATAGCTGTATGGAAAAGTTAATCTACAGTGATTAATACTAAAAAGGAGCCGTATGGTTAAAAAAAAAGAGAGAGAAGTTTACTTATCTTTGGACTGTATGTGAAGAATCTCTCTCATGTGATAGGATGATTTTAGAGGACTTCAGATGTATGGTCTTTGTCCCTTACAGCTTTGCTTGGGTTTTCTTTGGATTCTGTTGAGTTCTGAGTAGCAGTGTGTCCACCATGGAACACCAGCGAGGGTCCCCAGTGAGTCAGAGGGGCAGAGGTGCTGATGGTGATCGTAGAACTCTTCACCTGGGACCTGGGACTTGGCTTAGTGGCCCACCCAGGCTCCAGGGATGGAGGACCCAGAGCAAATCCTGTTCTAGTCGGGCAGGCAGGCTGGCAGGAGGAACAAAAAGACTGGAGGCAGCCTGGGTGTTGCCCGGGCTGGCTGGTGGGAGGGGTTGAGTCAAGGGGCGACCTGGGGGCTGGGTAACTCACCTGGGATGGACAACCGACTGAGAGCAAATCCGGTCTCGTACGGGCAGGTAGGCAGGAGGAACAAAGGGGCTGATTATTTTTATTGTTACTTATGCCTTCAATTTCATGGTAAGCAGAATATTATTTCTTCTATATGCAATTTATAAAAGAATATTAATTAAAGAAAAAATATTTCAAATTGTTAATTATTACACATGAAATTTGCTTCAAAATGTCTGTTAATTATTACACTCATGTGTTATAAAGGCTCTTTTATTCTGCCATAATTCATTGTTTTTCACGTGTGTAATTTGACATTTCATAGACCTTTTCCCATTGACTAAATAACTCTCAATCAATAGTCTTTTGGTATTGTGGATAGTTGTAATAATTATCAGTAAATTTCTAAGGGCATTGCAGTCTAATGTCAATTATTTCATTACTTTCATATTCATTTTAAAAATCAGCAAATTTAGGAGGCCTATCCTATAAACTTTTTTTAGCATCATTAAAAATACTATTCCTAGGGGCTGGAGAAGTGGCTCATGGGTTAAGCCTCTGCCTTGCAGGCAGAAGGTCCGAGTTTGGATCCTCGACTCCACATGTAGAGGCCAGTGGAAGCGGAGCCGCCTGTATTTCTGGTCACAGGCAGAGCCTGTGAATCCCGGTCCAGAGTAAACAAGGAGGAGGTGGAGGCGGTCCATGGTGGTTCCCGAATTCGCCCATGGTTCTACACACACACACACACACACACACACACGCACACACACATGCACACACACACAATTGAATAAATAAAATTTAAAAAAGCTATTCCTAGATCAAAAGAAAATGCTTTTATAAAAAGTAAAAAGGAGTCATATTCTGATGGTGCTTCATTGAATGTTTGAATCCTTGCACAGAAAATTATACTTGAAAATGAAAATATGAAGAAAATGATATGAATTTGGTCAACCAAGAAAAAAGAGTTTTGAATTGCCTGCACTTGCTATCCATCACATGTTTTAAAATATTTTTCCTTGGTACATTTAAATTGCTTCACATTTTTAGCAGTTACTTCATCTGTCTGTAGTTTGGGTTGTTGTTCAAGTTTATTTTTATTATTATTCTTTAGAATCCAATTTTACATAGAGGCAGAAACATGAAGATTGGGATTTCCTACTCAGTGTTGGGCTGTATAGTAAAACCCGTATCAAAAAGGCAAAAATATTTAAAAATCATTGTGATAGTTAGATTCAAGTATCACCTTGACAGTTGCAGGTTGAGTTCAGGAAAAATCTGTCAAGTTGATAGTTATGGCAAGCACTTGAACAAGTGTATAGGTAATTGTTAACTGATATTAAAGACCCACGCATTGTAAGTGGCACTTTTCAGTGGTGGGCCAGATAAAAGAAAGTGCAAAGGAAATGTAATTGTTCTCTCTTGCCCTGTATCCATTTACTGCCACCTTCTCCATTGCTGTCCCCTCTGCTACTGCTATTCTTGCGTGACTTCAGATCTGGGTCTGCTAGGCTTTGCTACTGTTCTTAGGAGCTTGTCCTGGAAGAAGAAACTTTCGGGCTTCATCACTGTTCATCATTGATGTCAGTGCTAAGCATCTTTGATTTGCTACTGTTCCTCACTGACATCAGGACACAGTGTCTTTGGCTTTGATGCTGTTCATTGCTGACAGCAGAAACCCAACCTCTTTATCCCTTCAGCATGATTGAGGTTTGAGACATTCCAAGCAAGGATCTTTTGGCCTTCTGAGATGTTTAGCCAAAGAACTGAAAAGCTAAAGGCAGCTACTGTTGAACTATGTTCTTTTCATTTTATGTTTGAGTTAATTCAATAATTTCTTTATTTAAATATATCCAATTGGTCTTGTGCAATCATTATATAATGAGTAATTTCTCTAGTTAATTTATGATTTATGTATGTGGTATGTGTTTTGTCTATACAATCTGTAGTGATTACAACTTAGTCAACATGCCCTTTTTCTTAAATATCATATCTTGATTTCCCTAAATCTTTATTACCTTGTTTCAAATATTAAGATATAATATTTCTTTATGTTTTAGGTTTCATCTGGCACTTACAAGGATCCATAGCCATGTGGTTTTGTGACTGTAATGACTCTTCTTCTGCGAAGCTTGGTATTTCAGAGTCCTTGTTGCTATCCTCTTTCTATTTCTTCTTCTAGAATGTTCCTATTACTGCTTGTGCTATAATGGAGCTACTATTATGTCAAGGGGAATAGCAAAGTACTGTCTGATTTAATTTGAGGCCCTCTTCGAAGGAAGGAAACCATATCTGGTATTCTGAAAGTGATCCGAAATCCTACGTGGGTGATGTCATACACCTTAAGGGGAATCTTACTTTTCTAACAAAGTTGACATGTCACCAAACTGCTTTCTAAATGCTTATATTTGTAACAACAGTCAATGGTAACTTTGGCTTTAATCAGAGAAGACTATCTTTCAAGTGAATGGACATGAATACAGAGATCCATGATTACAAGATGCTAAAAATGAGTGACGATTTGATGCTCATTCCAAAATGTGATATGTATACTATGTCTGCTGGACTGAAGTTCTGAATCCATGAGCATAAAAGTTTCTATTTGTGACAGTAAGTTTCTGTAGTTTTTGGAATATAAATCTCTTACCACATGTGCTAAATGTATTTCTAAGTCATAAATATTTTTAAGTTGGCATCTATAAGAATTATTATCAAATTTAGGACCATCTATATTAGTTAGGGCTTACTATGAAATGATTGCTTGAGACCCATGTACAAAAATTTATAAAGAATGTCTAATGGCAGAATCAGAGCTTTAAGTCAAACATTGATCTACATGCAAGGCTATCTATACTATTATCTAGAACTTATGGAACATGCATAAAGCCCGCTATGTTCATTGTCACTATAGTTACTAAAAACTCATTAATGCAAATATAAAGTTTTTTTTCTAGTTGAAATAGCCAAAAATCCATGCTGCCTCTTTATTAATATAGGAATTTAAACATTTCACTATCATTTTCCTAATATCAAATTCAAAAATAGGTTTATTAAGATAGGACAGATTTAATAGGACAGATTTTTTAACATTCCTGCATGTCAAATTGGCAGAACTTAATGATTTGTCATATAGGTTAACACATATTTTCATGAATGATGCAAAATACACCAAAGAAAGGAAGAGACAAAAAGACCTAGAGAAAGAGAATAGAAGAAAGATAATTCAGAAGAGTAACAAGTCAGTGGCTCAGATCTCTAGAACATTTTGAATGTACTGATTTTCAGGGCAGTGAGACATGTAGCTGGAAGCATGAAGGACACAGCTGGAAGCCTGAATCAGAAGATTGGAGGACAGGCCTGAACACAAGAAAAATGTGTCTCATTAGCACATTACCATTTTATTGACCCATCTGGAAATCAGTGATGTACAAATTGAAAATGGCTTTATTTTTATCCAATTATTGCCTTTGAGAAAGAAAACGAAGTAGCCCTCAGCTGTCAGCTGAGAGCTGACCTTGCACTAAGCTAGGCCGCAGTGGTTTCCTGCTGAGTAAAACATCTCATGGAATACCAATATCAGACAGGGTATTGTGGCAATGATGGAATGAGACAGAATGCAGCCCTTTTCCTGCTTCTGACTGAGAACCAATAAATATAACACTTTTCATACTGAAAAATATCTGTGCATTCCCTCTCCAGGTTAGCACAGATGCTTGTCTTTTTTGTTTTATCATAGCTTTAGCTTGGCTCTATATATTTGTTTCCCACTTAAAATAAAATAATTGAAACATATAGTATTTCCTACCATATATCATCTGTTTCTGACCATGCTGTTTCTGACATATGAAACTTTTTCTGGTGGCACAATCTACATCCTCATACACATAAGGTGTTTTTGCTTTTATGACAGTTGTTGTGTGGGGTTTGAAGAAAATTCTTCAAATCCAGTAATCTACATTTGGCCTGAACAAAATCTTGAAGGGCAAAAATACCTGGGTATGATTGTGTTCCTCTTATTATCAAGACTTCTGTTTACTTTTTATTTTGAAATACACAGAGAACACAGGTCTTCTGTACTACCGCATAAGGAATAGAATATAAATTGCTTCCTTTCCTTATTTTCTTATACCATTTGCATGTACAACACAGCAAACTAATAAGAACAGAGATCATTGTAATTTTAGTGATACTATATTAGTAATATGTAGTACAAAATAATACATTAGTAATATGCATTTTTACCACACGGAGAAGGAAGGAACAGCCATGAAGGAATTTCTTTCTAAATGTTTGATTCACTACAGAACACACTCACAATAAGTAGGTATTGAAATTGAGATCAATTAAAACCAATAAAATTAATGATCCAGTCCTTCTTTTGGAAGAATAATATTTCGAATTCTCAGTTGCCCGTATGTGGCTTGTGGTCACTGTGTTGAATAACTCAGGTAGGAAATATTTCCATGGTTAAGAAAATTCTACTGGAAAGACCAAAGAAAAAGAAAAGCAATTCTCTTTTACTATGTGTTAAATTATTGGAAACTCAGGAGCTGAAAACAACATGCAGTCAGGAGTCTGGATATGGTTTCTACTTCCTTTATATAGTTTCTCATGTTGTACTTCCATGCACTCTCTGTAATGAGCGTCTATACATAATATTTCAGTTCCAAATTGCACATCTAATGAGCTCATGTGTAGTCAGGCTAATTTGCCTTTTTGCATTTTAGTTATCATGGGAGTGATCACAGTCACTGACATGTACTATATGTCTTTATAAAACAATGTTTGCAGCCAATTTAGTATCTATTTATATTCTTTATTGTTGAAGAAATATTGTTCCTGTTTCTCTTATATTATTGGTTATAAGTACATGGAAATGACAGAAGTAAAGTGAAAATGAAAGGAGAGGAGAAGTCATCTGAACAGACCAGATTGATTTTTATTGAAGACAGTAAGGATATCCGGCATCCCGATGAGCTTACAGGGCTTGCTGAACATAAATGAGAGCTGCTCTGGATAGGTTTAAATATAATTTGCTCTGAAGAAATTGATGGTTATAAAGGAAGAGCTTTGCTTGCATGTACATGATAGATTTATAATCCCTTTGTGAAAATTCTTTGTTAGAAGCAATTTCAGGTAGAGACAATGAAAGCACTTGTTTAGAAAATACATATTGGGTGGGGATAGTGAAGGTGTTGGTAAGAAGTATTTTTGGAGGCAGCATTCCAAGAACTAATTTTCCTAGAGAAAAGTGGACCTCTGAGGTCTAGGGGGGCATGTTCTCTGTAACCATCCCTTGCTTGTCATGACAACATGACTAAAACCACTTAGGGCTTATTGTCACTTTTACTTTCTGATTATACTTCTTCAGCATGGCAGGAGACAACTTTCTGCAAATTTGTTCAAGGCTTGGCCTGATTCGATAACTGCTCAAAGATATTCTCAAAGACTCAGTCTTTAGTTGTCAAAGAGATATGTACAATGGCCACAGGTGTTATGGTCTCTAAACAATGTTGCTTTCCTTGCAAATGGCATTATTTGCACCTTCAGTGTAAATTCAGATTTAGAATCAAATTTATTGTATTTATAATAAGAGATATCCCTTCATATTTCTTAAAAGAATACCTAGAGTTGGAATTAATAGAGACATTGATTGATTTTGAAATGAAATAGAAAATATTGAGGCACTAAAATAAAAATGGAAACTCAAAAGAGAACTAGAAAGAATTTCACTGTCATGTCAAAAGAGACAAAAGAGTCAAAGTTTTATGGTAGGAAATCTTTATAAGTGTCAAATTCCAGAGACATTTGGATAAAAAGGACAACCATTGTATTGCCAGTGGTTAAAAGAATATAAAAAAGAAAGTGGTGAAAGCAAGATCTATTGAAATCAAAAGAGGAACAGTAAAACGTGTATAATGGTTAGCTGAATGGAAATAAGGAAAGGGAATATGGAAAACAATGTCAGACAATTCAGGTTGCTTCTCTGTGGACCATATACTCTCTAATTATCTCTGATAGGACAAAAATTTGAGGGCAAATCTAAGGATTGTGAAAGAAGCATGGAAAGATGTCATTGATTTGGAAATCCATCTATGGAATGGAGTAATGATAACAATAAAAATCTGGAAGAGGAAAGGAAAGATAGAACGATTAAGGTCAATGTCTTAAATACACCTCGTTTTAGGATTATTCAAACATCCATAGAGATAGATGAAGAAATACAAAGACAGATTTGTAAAGTAAGTAGAAAAGAAACTCAAGAACATTTCACACAGATGGTTTAAATTTATTGAAGGAAGAATATATTTTGGGGATCTTTATGATAGACATCAAATAAAAATCTTTATTAACCTTGTGAGAATTAATACCGTGTTTTCTAATTATGCAATGCTGGAAATAAGTTAAAGGAATGACAGGGGAAACAATTGAAGCTGACAATCAAGTCCTTTTTGGGTTTTCTTGCCCTTTCATGGCAGCAATTGTCCATGTAATGTTGATTCACAGACGATGCATTTGCAGTGTTGACCATTTGCTAGTTTGTATAGAATTGTAAAGTGGGATTTCTGTGAAAAGGAAGGAATTCCAAAGTGGAAGAATGAAGAACCAGGAAAATAGGCATGGTCAAGATTCATCTAGAATTCAATGGAGAGAGTAGAAGGACTGGGCAAATTTGGTTATGAAATGTAATCTTGGAAGGTGAAGATACTCGATTACAGCATTCTAACTTTTGGTTAGATTAATTTTGGTTGCTGATATTCATTGACTTGTTCACTTATTGCTGTTAGAAAAGAAGAGAGCAAAAGAGAAGAGAAAGAGCACAAACCCAGACCAAGGCTCTAGTACTGCAATTTTTCAGGGAACTCCATCCTAGAGTATCAGTTTCCCTGTGGGATGGGAATCACTATTTCTCCTCCTATGAGGCTAGGGGTTTGAGGCTTTAAGAGTTGGAGCAGAAGGCGGAAGGAGGGGCCTGGAGAGGTGGCTCAGGGGTTAAGCCTCTGCCTTGCAGGCTGAAGGTCCTGTGGTAGGGTGGAGCCTGTGAGTCTTCAGGCAGAGTAAAGAAGGAGGAGGTGGAGGCGGTCCATGGTGGTTCCAGAATTCGCCTGTGGTTGTACACATACGCACACACGCACAATTGAATAAATAATAAAAAGTAAAAATAAAAAAAAGAAGGCGGAAGGAGTTTCTGTTGGCCACCTGATTCTGTTCATTAGCTGGCTCTTGTCAGTTTCCTCAAGATGACCAGTGTCTGTCAGGTTGTCTGTTTACCTTGTCAGAATCTGTTAACATTTTTGTGATGGGGTAATGTAGTTTCTCCAGTTTGAGGTCTGGTGGTCTATCAATTACCAAGTGATCACTACCCTAATTTTTATTGTTTGGCTGATAATAATCAGGTTGTACCCTAACATGCACATAAAACCTGAAGAATGACTACAAAATTTCATTAGATGTTCTCAAGGAATGACCTAATTATCCACTTTGATGGGACCATTATTTTGAAGAAACAATAATACAACACATGGAAAGATCATAGAGTTTGTTTGCCAAATGAATAATTAAAATTGTGAAAAAGTGGCATTTTGTGAAGATGAAGTACTGAGTTTTGCTACCAGTCATACAGATAGTCACCAATGGTCTTTGAGACAAAATAACTTGCAAAATGGATTAATTAAGCATTTTTCTTCATCATTAAATACTTCTAATCATTTCTGAAAGTATATTTTATGTAGGACAAACATTATTGCTCAAATGGAAACTCATAAAAATAGAATTCTAAGAATATATAATACAGTAAAAAGCTATTAAAATATTTTCTAAATAAGAAATTCTGACCATAAATTGACTTTCTCATATTGAGAAAGCATATTAATTCATTGCCTTAAGATAGGCTTTAAAGTAAAATCGTAATGAAAAGCAAAAAGACTACCTTTCATCTTGACTATGGTAAATTTGTAAGTGATAGTTATTTTGTTTTTCACTGCACTGATATCAAAGGACAATAATAAAGGAAATTAAATGAGGGAAAATCAAAAGAAAACAATTTGCTCTCTGGAATAAGTATCTAATTCAGAAATGAAATAGAAGACTTCTTTTATTCAAAAGTACATTAACTTAATTTTGTATTCTTGTTTTCTTTTCTAAATTAAGACACACTTAATGTCCTTTTGCATAATGAGGACATTTTTGTTGATAGTTATAGTCAACCTCTATATCTGTATGACAATATCATTAATTTGAGATTAAAAGGTGCTCATTTTTCCACTGTTTCACTTAATGGATGCACAGTAAATCTTTGTTGGATGTAAAGACCAACAGATAGATTTGCATTTTGTTTGATGGAATGTCTACAGCTATATTTCAAATGCACAAATATATACACATAAATATTTCCTTCTTCCCTACATGTGTTTTCTTAGTGATAACAGAAAATTTCTCAATGGTAGACCCAGCACAGCAAAGAGAAACAAGTCTGGTGCTAGGTTATGCTTTATAGAGCAATTGCTACAAGGACTTATTTTAAAAAGCTTGAGTATTGATTTTCTTGGAATGACATATTATTGCAAAGTGTATTAGACTTCAAAAAAATAAATTGTGCAAAAATTATAAGATTAAACTGTTCTAAGATCAATCCATCATCATAAGTCTGTAATTTAACTAAAATAAGAATTTTTTTGTTTGTATTTGATTTTTTGTACTTCTCAAATTAGATGGCTACAAATATTAAGCACATCATTCTTTTTCTGTTGTGAACTTAGAGAGTGTGAGCTTTATGTGTAAAATATAAAAATGCTTTTTTGTACCTCAATGTTTTTCCTTGTCAATACCAATCATTTGAGTAAAGAGCTCCATAGGTTGCCCTTAAGGATTTATCAAAATATGAATTTCTTAATAGTAATGTACAAAGTACTTTGATGAGTCATTCTATGGGAGACTTAGTGCTACTCTTTTTGACTATAATATCTTTAGTATTTCAGCTATGTATTTATTTTTAATTTTGCAAAGTTAAAGTTTAAATAATTTTCTGTTTCATTGTCTACTATGAAATGGAAATCTATCTGTTGGTTTTTACATTCAACAAAGATTTAATATACATCCATTAAATCTGGAAGCATGGAAAAAATGAGCACTTTTCAATCTCAAATTAGTGATATTGGCATGCAGACATAGAGGTTGACTATAACTACTAATAAAAACGTACTTTTGCAAAAGAATATTAAATGTGTCTTGATTTATATTTACATTAAACCATGCAAAACCTGAAGGTTAATTTTTAAATGAAAGAAAATATTGTTTGAAATATAAATCACTTAGATAGGAAACACGACATGATTTTTATCTGTAGAGGAAGTGAATGCACTAAACATCTTTAGTTCTGTAGGAAACAAATTATGACAAAGTAAAGCATTTTTGAAGAAAACTTCTTTCAGGTAGATGTGCCACAAAAGTGGTTAACCCTCATATGAGATTCTGGGACTTCAGTGTATATAATGCATCATTTAACAGAATTGTAATTAAATAAAATAGAAGTTGAAGAAATATTTGTAAGTTAAAATTATAATCTTCAATAACACATTGTCAAGTGATCTGAGAGTCTTCAGCAGAAGGTTGTGGTCTCTATTTCAAGGCAGATTGGGCAAATGCATGTGTACTTGCCTTATATGTATAATGAAAAAAAGGTGTGGATAAACAAAATACCACTTTTCTATGGGAAAGGTTATGTCAGATTTTGACTTACTCAGGAGCAGTGTGTGAAAGTCCAGCTTTCACAAGTCTTTTGTTTCCACATGCTAGGCTTCCATATTTTTGAATCAATTACTCTTATATTCATAATCTTGGTCCAGTAAGTCATTATTTTGGCCTTTCATGAGTAAAAGGGGACATTATATTCCTTGTTTGAAGACACAGAGTTTGTGGATTGACTGTAACTTTCCAATGAAATCAGCAATGACCTTCTCTTGTTATTCTTGTATAAAAAAAAGACCATGAAATCTTTTCCTCAGGGGGTAAGCCATCCTAAGATTTGATGCACAATTCATGGCTGCCGCTAATGACTCTACAGCTCTGGATTCAAACTCTTTTAAGAGTTGATTACTTCTCTTGCTTCAAATTCCTCACTTGTAAGATGAGGATACCAAAAATCTTCAGAGAAATGTTCCATTAACTTAAATGTAGACACGTGTTATGTCAATTAGAATTCCATCACTCTTATAGGAATTCTTTATTAATTACCTTTAGTTTTGTTTTAAAGTTTTCTAGTATTTAATTTTAAAATATATGAACTAAATCCTTTAATCATATTTGATCAGGTATATGATTTTATATGTTTCTTGTTTGGACTTCATTATGTATTATTTCTTTTTTTATTATTTATTCAATTGTGCGTGTGTGTGTGTGTGTGTGTGCGTGTATGTATGTGTGTGCGTGTATGCGTGTATGTGTGTGTAGAACCACGGACGAATTCGGGAACCACCATGGACACCTCCACTTCCTCCGCCCCGGGATTCACAGGCTCCGCCCTAACAGGACGGGAAATGCAGGCCGCCCCCGCTTCCGCCCGGCGTCTATACGTGGGGTCTAGGATCCGAACTCAGGACCTTCTGCCTGCAAGGCAGAGGCTTAACCCCTGAGCCACCTCTCCAGTCCTTATGTATTATTTCTTAGTAACAAAAATATTCTAACTACAGTCATTCAACCATTTTTGATCCTAGTTAAGATAATAAATACATAAAAGTGGTAGATTTTTTTTAGGATACTGATGATTTTTCTTCTTTGTGTGTGACTTTTGTTTATAACTTTTACTTTTTCTACATAACTGCTTTTGCATAAATTTGGTAGATGTGTTTTAAAAGAGCTTATATTGTATATTTTAAGTTTTCTAATTTCCTAAGACTAACAATACAAATATTTGCCAGGTAATTATGTGTTTAGGACTTCTCATTAAATAATTTGGAAATAATTAACTTACAAACTTGTTATTTTTCTCAGCCATGAATCAATTAATTTGTCTCTTTCATGCTCATTGAATATTTTCAGTTAAATGAGCTATGGCTTTAAATATTATATTCAATAACATTAAAAGTAATGATTCAATCTCACCAACTATAAAAAGTTTGAAAAATATTTTAGTAAATTTTCTTAAGTGATTTTTCAAAAAATTCCTATACAATTTTTCCAATTGTTTCTAAATTGCATACTTTTTGAAATGTTTTAAGTACATTTCAAAATGTTTTATTTATCCTATGTCTATATACAGACATGATAAAATATCAGACTCATATATGTAAAACAATTATTAGCTATTTCCTATCATCTACACAAATTTATTTATTCAGAATACCTCAGGATGTATGAACATTAAGCAATTATCTTTAGTTTAAGAGAGTTTCCTTTGTCTTGTGAACACCCATGAAAATGCAGTGGCTTATACTCCAGATATGACATTTTTCATCAGATAAATCTTTTAAAATGTGGAGAGAACTCTAAGAAAGCTCACCCTAGCTCTATCCTAATTATCGTATAATTATCATTTATCTAAAAAGCTCCCAGACACAGCCAATCAATACACATTCCACTGTTCAAGGTACATTATTAAATGCATGGCCTTATACAGGACACTTCTCTATGTTATTCTTAGGTAGTTAGTATCCTGATTGCCATTGTTAAGTCATGCTCTTTTTCTCTAAGCTCCTGACATGAATTTATAACTTAATTTTATTATTACTAGATAGTTGATAAAATGTTTCACAAGATAATGTGAAAATCATTGCTCTTGGATTGGAGCTCCGGTTCAGGGATTAAAGTCTTTGTCTTGCAAGCAGAGACTTGAGTTTGAATCCCAAGATCTTAAGTAAAAATGTTAGACACTTATATTGGTAGCTTACCATTCCTGGAAGGAAGAGCACAGAAAACCCCAAAACAAAGAAATAAGGAAGTCAATCAATTTAGGATGATTCCCAAAGTCATTCTTGGGCCTTCACACACACACACACACACACACACACATATTCTAACAATAAGAAAGTTATTTACTTTTCAATACACTTGGAGAGATAGTTATGTAAGTGGACATCTTCCATTACAGAATGAACAATATAATTTGTGCTCATTAATGTTGCATAATTCTACACATATTAGTTAATAGTGTTAATAAATAATATAATGTCATTTTCATATTTAAGTGAGCATCAGTATTTACCATTATATAATACTTTTCAAGCTTTCTTAAGTTTAATTGAGTTTCTTATTTTTAAAATTCTTTGATTTTTCATTCATAAGTACAATATGTTTATGGACTTTTTGACCCTTTATTATACAATCCCATTGTCTCCTCCTATCTGGGAGTAACCTTGAATAGTGTTTAATGGAAGTATGATGGTGGAATGTTGGTAAGTCAAATATTGTACAGGTCTTGTGAAAGTAGACCTTGTTGCAGTGAGTCCTTGAGTGCAACAAATTGTCAATGTTTCCAAAACTTGATGCAATAATTTCTTACATTCAATTTCAGCTCTCCCCAAGACTACATTTCTGGGCATTAAATTTTAAGGATATATCCAATGAAATTCCATGGAATTTTGCACTATTGATATTTTATGGTAAAAGCCCAAATCATGAAAGGTGAACCAGTTATTGCTTTTCGAATGATACAGATAAAGAAAATGAACTTCTCTAACTTTCTTCAGTCTCAAAAGTAGTAAATGATCAAATGGGGACTTCTGATTAGTCTTCTCAGTCCAACACTTTCTGAACATAACTGATGTTCAGAAGCTTCCTAGCACATTACAGCAAAGTATACAGATTGTTCTGTAACTTACTGACTCTTCTAATAAGGGCTGGCACTTTAGGCAACATTATAAGCTCTTGTATGCTACCTGGTTTGAGTAAGTACTTCATAAATGATACTCTCTTCTACTTGGTAATCAATTAGATGAATGGTCTTCATGTTCCTTATGTTCACAGGCCAAAGACACTTAAAAGTGCTATTAGTCAAACAAGACAGCAAAGTCACTAAAAGAGTCCACATGTACTTAACAACAGAGATAAAATGTGTTGTCTGACAAACACTGTACATCTGACCAGAATCCAGCTTGCTGGGATAAGAGGCAGGAAAGTACTTCATAAAGACCTTCTTCTCAATTTCAGTTACGAAGGATAGTAATTTGTTCTTAAAAAAAGTAAAGAGGTAAAAATATAGGCCCTACTGAAAAAGTATGGTCAAATTCAGTATGGTCAAAACATTATTCATTGTGAGCAAAAGTCACATTTGGAAGCCAGAGAGGAATCATTTCATCAAAAGCCAAACAAAATATTTTTTAGAGCATCCCTTTAGAGCAGCGACTGAAACAATTAAGATTGCATTTATTTCTTTGGAAAGAAAAGACATAATCTTCCTCCTAATGTGAGAAGGTGCATTGAAATGCCTTTTGCAGTCTTTGCTTAGGTCAAATGTCACAAAGGGATTGAACTTCATTGTGGTGGCTGCTGCTCCAATGATGGCCACAGAATGAAGAGAACTAACCTGCTACTTCTGGTTCTGTAAATTTGCACCTAAGGAAGAAGTACAATATTTATTCTATGTCCATCCAAAAGGATGATGAAGCTCAGGTTGCATGATAACACTATAAAGGGCAGCAGATTGGCAAAGTAGTCCAGGTTATAGGACTATTTCAACCCTTAATTTCAACCTCTTTAGCTATATTAACATTACTAGAAGTCAAAAACTTCAATAGAACAGTAATACAGAAAAAAAGTTAGCATCAGACTTTTCCAACAAACGTAAAGCCCAAGAGAAGGCAGTTTTCCAAGTTAGTTCTACCAATAATTCAAATAATTCAAACATAATGCTTACTGTGTTTACTCAAAAAATAAGAGAGCACCTACATATTTTAACATATTGCATTTCATTATGCATTGCATGTAAAGCTTGTTCCCACTTTTACTTTCCCATTTTATTCTCCTTTTCTTCTTTTCATCTCACTTATCCCATGGATACATATATGATTTATTTAAATGAATAAATAATTTTATAGAAGAAGTATAAATTGTTTTTAGCCTAAAGCGATTTTTCCAATTTAATAATTTATTGTAGTTGGAACATCTGTATACTGAAATTTACTTCTATACAATGCAAATAATGCAGATAGATATTGTAGAATGTACCCATGAAAACAGAATAAAACAATATTCTATACTCAATGTATATTGTCATTTGAAAAGGTTTCAAAGTATTATTATATGTAACGGATACTCTTAACTACCGCTGTGAGAGAACATTCAAAACAACTTAAGGGAGAAAGGGAGATTTATTTAACTTACAATTCCAGAGAAAAGAAACAGACTTTCTTGGTGGAGGAGACATGGCTGGTGGCTGAAGCTGGAGGCAGGCTAAATCACGGCAAACATCCAGTAGTCTAGTGGATGATGAAGGCTGGAGGATTCCTCGAGAGTGTCTCTTCTTTCCAGTCTTCTGTTCTAATGGTTCTTTTTATCTGGTCAGCTATTGGGAAGTTTCAATGAGATCTAGTGAGGTTCCAATCAGATATAGGGCTGGTCTTCATATTGTAAATGCATTCAGGTGGTCTCAGCTGACCTTAGTCAATGTCAGGTGTGTCAAGTTGTCACCTAAGATTAACTATCACACTATATTAATACTTGCATATAATATATGATACATATATGATATACATAATATGTATATATATTTGAAAAATATATTTTAAATGAAATTTCTCATGATTATCTTTAGAAATTGAAACACAAAAGCCTGAAAAACATTGAATTTTCATTTATCACGTCATAACTTCTGTGCTATTTTAGCGACTTCTTTCATTTTTTAAATTTAGATCATCTAATTCTTAAGGGAGAGGGTTGAGTCTATTTCTAAGACTGAGTGTTCCACAGTTATTCAATCTCTCACAATAATTACCTATTGCTCAGTGAAGCTTATTGTAAGAGGTTTAATGCTGGTATTCCCATATAAGAGAAATCATAAAATATTTGTCTTTGTGGGTCTGAGTTACCTCACTGAACATAATTTTTATGGGTCTTCATTTATTTATACATTTCATGATTTAATGTTTTCAAATAGTGGGATAATATTCCATTGTGTATATGTTCTACATTTTCATTACTCATTCCTCAGTGGACCTACACTGATTCAATATCCTTGCAACTTGAATAGGTTGCAGTGAACATAAGTGTGCATTTTTCTCTATGTCAATAGTGTTTTGCGAATATGTTCATGAATTGCATAAGGTAATATAGGAGTTCTAGTTTATAGATTCTTTAAAGAGGCCTTCCAGATGTAGTTTCCAGAGTGGCTAAACTGTTTACATTCCCATGATTATAGATTAAGAATTCTCTTCTTCCTGTATCATGGTTTGAAATGTGTCCCCCACAGTCTCATGTATTTGGCAAGGTCATGGCACCTTGAGAGGTAGAGCCTTGCTGGAGGAAGGCAGTCACAAGGAGTGGGCCTTGAGGTGGTTTAGTTCTACCCTACCTCCAGGAGAAGTCTGCCTTTGAGGTAAACAGACTTACAGCTCTCAGCCTCCAAGATGTCTGCAGTGACATTGCCTCCTCCAACTTTGGCTAGCCAGTCATGCTTCTTCTTCATTGAAAGACTATATCTCCCCTCTGAAACCCTAAGCTGAATAAATCTCCGGTTCTCCCTTAAGTTGCTTGACTTTGGATGCTCTTTCACAGCAATAGTGGAGTAACCATTACATACATAATGGTAACCATTACCATTTTGACTAGAGTAAGATGAAATCCAGCAGTTTTTATTTACAGTTCATTGATTGCTAAACATGTTGAACATTCTTTTTCGTATTTCTTAGACTTTCATATTTGTTCTTTTGAGAACTTTCTGTTTAGATCTATTTTTAATTGGTTCATTTTCTTTGTTGATGTTTAATATTTTGACTTTTTTTACCCTGCCATGAATATTGCTTCTTTGCTCAACTAACAGTTTCCTTTTCTGGGTATATGCTTTTTAATTTCATGAAACATCATTGTGATGATTTCTGTTGGTTTTGTTGATTTAAAGTATCTTACAGGCCAGTCTGGCCTCAAATGCTCTGTAAACATGACCTTCAATACTTGTTCCTTCCTTTTGAGTTATGGGATTACAGAAACATGTCTCAGTGGTCAGCAGAATTAAATTTCAACATCATACAGTTTTACTAAAAAAAGAGAATAATTAATCTAATAAGATACATATTTCACCCTTTCTTCCTCCCACCTGCTGTCCGCCCCACCGCGCTCCCAGTCCTCCATCCCAGGTGAGATTGCCCAGTCCCCTAGGTGGTCCCTTGTCCCAGCTCCTCCCACCAGCCAGCCCGAGCAACACCTAAGCTGCCTCTGGTTTTGCCTGGGCCACACCCCGGGCCCCAGCCCCTTTCTTCCTCCCGCCAGCCTGTCCGCCTGACCAGACAGGACTTGCTTACATTCTTCCATCCCTGAAGCTTGGGTAGGCCACTAAGCCAAGTACCAGGTCCCAGGTTTAGAGCTCTGCCATCTCCAATAGCTCCTCTGCCACTCCAGCCCACCGGGGACCCATGCATGTGGTCCATGGAAGACACATTGCTACTCAGAATTCAATAGAGTAAAAAGGAAACTCAAGCAAAGTTCTAAGAGCCAAAGGCCATACATCTGAAGACCTCTACAATCATCCTATCCATGAGAGAGATTCTTCACATTCAGCCCAAAAATAAGTAAACCTCCTTTTTTTCACCTTACTGTTCCTTTCTAGTATCAATCACTGCAGACTAAGTTTTCCATACAGCCACCCCAAAAATATATACAACTCCAGGAAGTACACCACTCACCCTCACATATCACCAAGATACTAAATCGTAAAAGTGCACTACTACTAATATTCACCCACTGACTACTTAACCTGACTTAACTGATGTACTAACAGCCTAATAACCTCATCTACGTGTAGTGTCCACTCACACACGGCGTGGCATGTTTCAGCCCACTCACACACTCATTCACATGCTCTATTGCACAGCTGCTGGCTGCGTTGATGAAAAGGCCATTCCCACCTCCTCCTCCATTCCCCAGAGACTCAGTCGCAGAACGGGGAGTCTATCTGGTCTTCAGCAGATCTCAGTTTATTGGGAGAAACAAAGGAGCTTATATAGGCAAAAAACAAAAAGCACCAAATGGCTGGCCAATTATGTCAAAGGTCAAAATATTCTCTAGGTGCTAATGGCCAAGTTCAATGTCACTCAGCACAGGAGGCAGGTAGATACCTGAAAGCCAATTAGGGTTCTCTGTGAAGTGATCAGGGTCATGCCCAGGACACTTGCCCTCAGCACCATCTTTAGTCCCATGTTCTCGGCCATACCCTGGGGCAAATCCTGGGTGGGCCCAACATCTCCTCCTTTTTGTTTTAGCAGAAACTATATTTTATAATTAATTATATGTAGGTCCAATGTCCCATCAATCTCAGCAAGAACTTTCACTGTTGTCCTGTCCTGGTTGGTCTTCTCAGTCAAACAGATTGGCATCAGCACCAGGCAAGGCAGCAGGTAGCTTGGGGAAGTCACACGCAGCTCACACAGGAAATACAGGCCTGCCTGGTCTGTCATTAGACCAAGGCCTCACAAGCCTCCAAGCTTGAATAACATCTCTGGGGGGCCATGGCATGGATGTCTATAGCGTGGTCTCATAGACAGAGTGCTGGTGAGAGATGTGCTGAGGAAACACTTAAGCGATATAGTTTTTTTTTATTTTATTCAATTTTGTGTGTGTGTGTGTGTGTGTGTGTGTGTGTGTGTGTGTGTGTGCATGTGTATGTGTGTATTTAGAATCACGGACGAATTCGGGAACCACCATGGACCGCCTCCACCTCCTCCTTGTTTACTCTGCCTGGGGATTCACAGGCTCCGCTGTACCAGGACCAGAAATGCAGGCCACCCTCGCTTTCTCCAGGCACCTATATTTGGGGTCTAGGATCTGAACTCAGGACCTTCCGCTTTCAAGGCAGAGGCTTAACCTCTGACCCACCCCTCCAGCCCCTGATATAGTTATTAAAAGAACAATTTTTACTAGATGTTAGGTCAAACCCAGATGAACTCCACCTTGGTCTAGGCAAGGTATCAATCAAGCCATCTTGAGTTAAGTCAGGCCTATAACAAATACAGTTAAAAATTTTTTAGAGCACACTGTGAATAGTTTCCTGACAGAAAGTTAGGTAGATAGGCTTTCCAGTGTCTTTGGGATCTCAACTTAAGTTGTCATTTTTGAAAATTTAAAATTTAAAACACTGATGGTAAATAATGTCAACCCCAGCTGTTGGTGTGGGCTTACTCTACCTTTTTGTATTTAAATAACAATAACAAAAGACAAACGTACCGAAGTTGAAGGCAAGCACTGCCCAAGTGTAGTAATAACAACTAAATCAGTAGACTCAAAAATACACAGAAACTGAAAGGTCCTAAAGACAAAAAACAATGCCCAAGTCAAAGTGCAGATCCATGAGAAACAAAACCCAGGAAGACAAATCTTCCACGGAAAAAATTAACCCCATAAAGATGAATTCCAATCAGAACAAATTCACAGATAATAGCCAAGAAAGCCAGACCCAACATAACGACTTTCAAAGTATGATCATTACCACGATTAATACTATGAAAGAGGAAATCCGAGAGGAGTTAAACAACTGCATCAACCACTTTGAACAGAAACACAACAGGCACTTGGATGAGGTGAGAAAACCAGCTCAAGAAACAAAAATAGGCATAGAGCAGTTAAAACAGTCTTAGACAGAGTTTAAAATCGAACTAAAAGACAAGTTATCTTTAACCCAAAACTCAACAGAGAGTATTATCAGCAGAACTAATGAAGCAGAAAATAGAATTTCAGACCTTGAAGACAAAGTGGGAAAATTAACCAATTCAAAGGAAGAGGTTGTTAAAGCCAAAAAGATACTAGAGAGAAATATTCAAGAGATATGGGACACCTTGAAGAAGTCTAAGGTGCACATTCAAGAAAATACCAGAGCAAGAATCCCAAAATACCACACCTGAGGAAATTTTTCAAATTATCATCAAGAAAAATTTCCCTCAACTAAAGAATGAGAGGCCATCCAAATACAAGAGGCATTCTGCACTCCAAACAGACATGACCAAAATAGAAACTCGCCACAGCAAATAACAGTCAAAACACTCCACATTCAAGACAAAAAAAAGGTGCTGAGAGCTTCAAGAGAAAAAAAGCAAGTCACTTTTAAAGGTAAACCTATTAAAATAACAAATGACTTCTCAATGTGAACATTAAAAGCAAGAAGAGCTTGGAGAGATGTACTTCAAGTATTAAATGAGCAAAAATGTCAACCCAGACTAATATACCCGACAAAACTGTCTGTCATGATCGAGAAAGAAAAGTTTTCCAGCACTAAGACAACTTGAAGGGATTCATGTCTACCAAACCAGGCCTTCAAAAAATGCTAGAAATGATACTCAAACTTAAAGAAAAAAACAAGTATATCCAGGAGGATAGAAGAGAAGTATAATACCACCAAAACATAAATGTCAAACAATACGCTTACAAAACCCAATAAGAATAAAAAATGTCCAGAATTAAAAATAATTTCTCCATTATAACATTAAATATCAATGGTATTGACTCACTGATCAAGAGACCCAGATTACAAACTTGGATTAAAAACCACAACCAATCAATCTGCTGCCTTCAGGAAACTCATCTCACCACAAAAGATAGGCACATCCTAAAAATGAAAGGCTGGTTCAAAATTCTGCAAGCTAATGGAACCAGGAAACAGGCAGGGGTAGCCATTATGCTGTTGGACAAAGTGGACTTCAAACCAAAAAAAATCATAAGAGACACAGATGGATACTACATTTTAGTCACAGGTACCAGGAAGACTTCACAATACTGAACATATATGCACCTAATACTGGCCCCTCCACATTCATTAACCAAACCCTACAGAGTCTAACGCGAAAAATCAATGCCCAAAGCATAATTCTTGGGGATTTCAACACTGCCCTTTCAACATGGGATAGATCAACAGGCCAAAAGCTTAACAAAGACACTTTGGAACTTAATCAAACCCTTACTGAAATGGACCTTACATATCTCTATCGAATTTTTCATCCATGCGTCAAAGAATACACATTTTTCTCAGGAGCACATAGAACTTTCTCCAAAATAGATCACATATTGGGCCACAAAATGAATCTCCACATATACAGGAAAGTTGAAATTCTAGCCCGTACCCTATCAGACCACCATGGCCTGAAGCTGGACATTCACAACACAACAAACAACAGAAAATACACTAACTCCTGGCAACTTCACACTATGATGCTGAATGAGAATTGGATTCAGGAAGAAATTAAAAAGGAAATTCAAGATTCCCTGAAAGCAAACGATAATGAAAATATAACTTCCCTAAATCTCTGGAACACAATAAAAGCTGTCCTAAGAGGCAAGTTCATAGCTCTTAATGCCTACATCAAAAAAATGGAAACATCAGAAATAAATAACTTAACAATGATGCTTAAAGCTTTAGAAAAACTAGAACAATCTGATCCCAAAAGCAGTAGAAGAGAGAAGATTAGCAAAAAAAGGGGAGAAATATCCAAAATCGAGATTAGGAAAACGATACAGAAAATTAACCAGTCAAAAAGCTGGTTTTTTGAAAAAATCAATAAGATTGATACACCCCTAGCTAAATTAACCAAAAGCAAGAGAGAGAAAATCCACATTAACACAATTAGAAATGAAAATGGAGTTATCACTACTGATACCCAAGAAATCCAGAGAATTATAACATCATATTTCAAAAACTTATACTCTGTGAAATTTGATAACATGAAAGAGATTGATGAATTCCTAAGTAAACACAACTTACCTAAATTGAATTGGGAAGTTGTGAATTATTTAAATAGTCCTATAACATATGAGGAAATCGAGGAAGTAATCACGAATCTTCCCACCAAAATATATCCTGGACCAGATGGATTCAGCACAGAGTTCTACCAGATATTTAAGGAGCTAATAACACCAATACTCCTTAAACTGTTCCATCAAATAGCAAAGGAAAGAACACTACCAAATTCCTTCTATGAAGGTAATATCGTCTGAACCCCAAAACCTAATAAATATACATTTAAAAAAGAAAACTATAGGTCAATCTCTCTGATGAACACAGATGCAAAGATTCTCAACAAAGTCTTACAAATTGGATTCAAAGACATATCAAAAAGATCATTCACGGGGACCAAGTAGGCGTTATCCCTGGCACACAAGGTTGGTTCAACATAGGAAAATCAATAAATGTAAATCACCATATAAACTAGTCCAAAGTCCAAGACCACATGATACTCTCAATAGATGCAGAAAAAGCTTTTGACAATATCCAACAGCCTTTTATGATCAAAATCCTAGAGACAGTTGGAATAAAAGGAACCTTTGTCAATATAATAAAAGCTGTATACAACAAGCCAACAGCAAGGATTATACTCAATGGGGAAAAACTTAGCATTCCCACTTCGATCAGGAACTAGACAAGGCTGTCCACTCCCACCACTTCTATTCAATACTGTACTTGAAGTCTTAGATGAAGCCATAAGACAAGAAAGGGAAATAAAAGGGATTCAAATTGGCAAGAAAGAAGTCAAGCTATCCCTATTTACAGATGACATGATCTTATAAATGAATGATCCCAAAAACTCCACCAGGAAGCTCCTGAAACTAAAACAGAAGTTCAGCAGGGTGGCAGGATACAAAATAAGTGTATAAAATTCAGTGGCCTTCCTATATGCCCACAATGAAAGACGTGAAAGAGCCCTGAGAGAAACAATCCCATTTACTATAGCGCCTAAAAAAATGAAATACCTTGGTATAAACCTAAACAAAGAATTAAGTGACCTTTACAATGAAATCTTTAAAACCCTAAAGAAAGAAATTACAGAAGACACCAGAAGGTAGAAAGACCTCCCATGTTCCTGGATTGCCAAAATCAACATCATAAAAATGACCATCCTTCCAAAGGAAATATACAGATTCAATGCTATACCAATCAAAATCCCAAAGCAATTCTTTAAGAAGTTAACCAAAAAATCTCAATGTTCATATGGAGGACACATAAGACCCAGGATAGCAAAAACAATCCTGAGTAACAAAAACGTGGCTGGAGGTATCACCATACCAAACCTTAGTCTATACTACAAATCCATAATTATAAAAACAGCCTGGTACTGGCTTCAAAAAAGACACACAGATCAATGGATAAGGATTGAAGAACTAGATGTAAGCCCACAAAACTACAGCCATTTGATCTTCGACAAAGGGGCCCAAAAAATCCAATGGAAAAAGAACAGCATCTTCAAAAAATGGTGCTGGCAAAACTGGATCTTCACATGCAGAAGATTAAAACTGTACCCGTACTTGTCACCATGTACAAGAATTAATTCCAAATGAATCAAGGACCTCAACATAAGGTCAGAGACAATAAAAACCATAGTTGAAAGGGTAGGGAACTCTCTTGAGCTGATTGGGCTAGGCCAACAGTTCCTAAATGAATATCCAACTCTCAACAGATGGTATCCTGTGAAATTAAAGAGCTTCTGTTCAGATAAAGAGATTGTAACCGGATCAAAAAGGCAATCCACAGAATGGGAGAAAATTTTCACTAACCACATATCTGTTCGAGCTCTATTATCCAGGGTGCACAGAGAACTTAGAAAACTTAACACCAAGGAAATAAATTGCCCAATTAAAAAAAAGGGCCCTGGAATTTAAAAGAAACTATACTAGGGATGAAATTAAAATTTCTAAGAAATATCTTTTAAAATGCTCCACATCCTTAGCCATCAGGGAAATGCAAACCAAAACTTCCCTGAGATATCATCTCACCCCGTCAGGATGGCAAAAATCCACAATACCAACAACACCAAATGCTGGAGAAAATGTGGAGAAAGGGGTACTCTCCTACATTGCTGGTGGGAATGCAAGCTCGTACAACCACTCTGGCAAGCTGTCTGGAGATTCTTAAAGAAATTAAAGATTAAAATGCCATATGACCCTGCTATTCCACTTTTGCGAATAACCTCCCATACAGCAAAAATTCACCTTGATAGCACAAGCAAAACCATGTTCATAGTAGCACTGTTTACAATAGCAAAGTCATGGAATCAACCCAAATGTCTAAGAGTTGACGAGTGGATAAGTAAATGTGGTACATATATACAATGGAGTACTACTCAGCCATCAAAAATGATGAATTAATGGATTTTGCCGGGAAATAGATGGAATTAGAAACAATTATATTTAGTGAAGCATCCCAGACATAGAAAATTAAGTGCCATATGTACTCCCTAATAGGTGAATCCTAGTACCAAATACACTTAGAGACACTCAAGTATAAATCTCTGTAATACCTACAGTTATTGCAAAGATTATGAACAGGAGGGATGAGGAAGGAAGAACACACCAGAAATAAGGAGAGAAGGGACCATGTTACAGCAGAGAAAATAGGCCACCATCAAGGATTACAAGTAAGTAATGAGACATCTGGTTAAGTTCACAGACTTTCCTTCCTGATCACTTCCAACTGATGGGGTATGATCTTACCAGAAGGTGAGGGCATAGTCTGGCAGATAGAAAGTAACCATTTTGCAATTGGTGATTAACCCCTCCCTCACCACGGTTTCCTACTTTTATTACATCTACCTTTGAATATACTCTTATAACAAGACTCTAGTTTCACAGCTTTTTATCTCTGGCCAGGGGGTGACATCCAGTACCCATCAGGATGGAGTAAAGGGCATTGCAGGAGCAACAAAAATGAAAAAAAATCAAAAAACCATAATGCAGAACATCAGAGACTCTATATCAATCACCTGAAACTAGGCCAGCCTAATCTTTCCCCATCCTGAATCTCAGGTAAATTTGCATAAGAGCGGGGGGAGGTAAGTTTATAAGAGCGGAAGGATGGGGGGAGTAATGATTTGCAAGATACTCCATACAAGATAGGGCAGAAGCAATCATAATTGGACTTTGCCTGCCCTGCGCAATGTCCAACACACTATTGACCCCACAAAGTCTAGCATTTGCTAAAGGCACTAGGATCTTTGGAGGCAAGGGATTGACAGCCACAGTAGTGTTCCTATGCTTAAGGGGAACATAGGAAAGGGCTCTGGGAAATGCCTCTGGGTCCTTGCACCTCATCGGAGAGAGGACCCAGAGGAGAGTTTGGCATGCACATTAAAGGATGCTCCAGGGATGGGAGAAGGAGGCACTGCGGGATGGGGAGGGAGGGGGAGGGGAGGGGGACATAGAGGGGTGTGGGGTGAAGGAAGGGAGGAGACCGGTGTACCTGTTAAGTTTGTATGAGTGGAAATAAAAATAAATAAATAAAAAAGACACATATTTCAAAGTATTTCTCTTAAATGGGTTCTATATAGGATATAATTCCTGTCCAGTTTTCTCAATTCTTACTTCAACTTTATTCTTTTTTTCATGTGCATGCATGTGCATGCAGACTTCAACACTAGGATCTGTTCTAAAACATTAGCTTTTAAATATTCCAGCAATTGTTCATACAGCCATTTATTTCAAAAGCCTAATTTTCTATCTATAAACAAATAATCAATCTATCTGGAGGTAGCTACCACATAGAGACATTTTACCAAAAAATGCCCAGTCTACTCCATTTAAATCCCTCTGCATCTCAGTACAGTAAAGAAATCACAAGTGTGACTTTTTTTTTTATTTTACAAGTGTGACTTTTGTCAGCTCAATGGCCTGTCATACAATTGAGATCTATAAAAACCCTAGCATATATATGGTAAACATTTTAGAGATTGAATGGATCATATAAAATATAATTTTGCTTTGGTTTTGGAACAAAATAAAGCGATTGTTTTTGTTTCAGTAGGCAACAACCTTGATATAATATTTAATAGTTAAGATAATATTTTAAGAGAATGGAAAAGCATCATATTTCTTAAGAAAATAAAATTATCTGAATCTCTTTTGTTAGGCATTCATTGAGTTTAAAGCTAATGTCATATACTGCTTACTGATGAAAACAATACAAAAAGAAAATAGTTGTTAATAGCTTATATATAATTGTGTATTATATATACATATATATAATATGCTATAGAATTTTAGTGAATATTACTATTGCCTTTTGAATTTTGGTCTCTAAAATATCCTTACAAATACTAGCACAACTGTCACTAGAAAGTGAATATGAGAGAAGATGTAAGTTCCTTTTCCCAGTGTGATGTAGAATTTGACTATGGCAACCACTGTGACCAAAATATGGCTTCTTTGTGTGTGATGTAAAAGCAGCATGCTTTTAGCAAGCACTTAGATTGTCTATTTAGGCCTTGCCAGTGCATGAATTAACGAACAAGTTACCCTTCTGATACTGTCAATTTCTTCATGAAGAAAACTGAAGTAAATGTCTGTTCATTTTGGAACTGAAATGAGAAAACATTAATCTGAAGGATAGAACGTTGCGTCCTGACATATAGCCCTGATGTAACTCTCACTATAGTCTTAATGGACTTTTCTTGCCCAAATTATTATGTGGAGATTGTGACTCACAAGTGGTAGTACCATGAGGTGCAGTTTTACACAGTAGTTATGCCATGCGGGTGGAATTCTCCCGAACAGAATTAGTGGTTTTGCAAAGATCCCTAGAGAGATATCCTGCCAAAGAGTTCTCTGTTGTTTTTTGTTTGTTTGTTTTAGTTCTGTTTTTAGCAGTTTTATTTGGTTCAGTTTGTATCAGTGGCTCATAAATTTTAGTTTGTTTCCGAATCACTTGGAGGCCAACTAAAATATTGTGCTGGCTTAGAATTTTTGATGAAAAACTCATAGGCAGGGACCCTACAATTTGAAGGTTTTTATTCTTTTTTCATGTGCATGCATCTGTGTGTATATATATATAAGCACTCTCATTAGCACATACGAAGGCAGTTTGGAGTTCTGCTCCGTCACTCTGTGCCACCTTCTCTTAAAGGAAAGGTCTTGAACTAACCTGCAGCTCACTGTTTTCAGCTAAGCTGTCTGGCTAATGAGTTCTAGGAATCCTCTTGTCACTGTTGCCTACCGAGCTGGGGTTAGAGGTTTACTCAGGCAGCCCAGAATTGAATTTGTAAGTTTTAACCCATTCACAGATAATGCTAACAGGTTTTGTCCAAGAACTGTGCTAAACCATTCTCTTCAAAAATTTGTAAACCATAAAATTGCCTATAGAACTTGTGGAGTCTATCGACCTACAGCTTCTCTCCTATATGTGGCTTTCATTATATTTAGATTGGCCCAATGCTTATACTGTTTTTCCAAACAAAGAAGTGATTTTTCTGAGAAAATAAGACTTAAAAAATAAGTTAAATATCTGGGGCAGAAAGGAAGAGATCAAAGAAATAATTGGTTCCACTTGTCAGAACTGTGTATATTGGAAGCCATGGAGAAACAGATGGTCCCAATCTTGTGGTGTTGACACCTGTAAAAATTGGATCACCTTCATTTTCCCACAGGCCTACGCTGCTGTCATAGTAGACCTGTGGGTTATTATTTGAAATACATGAAAAGAAATGACTTAGGAATTCAGTTCTTGGACATTCAGTAATCAAAACAACTGCTGTGACTCTTACTCATCACTGAGGCAGACGGATCATGTTTTGAATGAGGATGTTCCATTTAATGTTCCTAATTTAAAATGCCTTCAATTAACAAACCTGAATTTAATCAGAAATATACACATATATGTGTATATATATACATATATATATATAGCATATATAGATAATGGAATACATTTAACATATTTTTACCTGGTGCAATTACATTACTCAGCTTTTAACTCTTTAAAGGCTCACACAGTTTCTTATTATGAATTGGATTTATATAAGTGTATAATGTATAATAAAGTACATCCATTTTAAGAATAATTTAAACTTAAAAAAGTAAAGCATATTTATATATCTTGTAACATCAGCATATTTTTTTACAATTGGCATATAAAGACTGAATGCCAACTGATTCTAACTGCCTTACAATCCTCACAAAAGCCGGCAAAGTGGAAAATTTAAAATTTATTTTAAAAGATTCATGAATCATGATCTCTACAGAGGAACATCTCATTAAATATTTCTTCCATCAAAAACTGTAATGTGTGGGATGGAGAGATGGCTAAGACTCTGCCTCAAAGCAGAAGCTCCTGAGTTTGAATCCTAGGTCCCAGGTAGAAACAGCTGAATTAGCAGCAGCCTGCACTTCTGGCCCTGGTAGACAGAGTGTGAGAAACCTACAACAAAACAAAGAGGAGGTAAAAGCAATTCAGGATGATTTCCAAAGTCACTCTTGATACACAGGCGCGCGCGCGCGCACACACACACACACACACACACACACACACACACTAGCTGAATGAAAAATTAAATTAAAAAAATTTAATGTGGATTTTGCTCCTTACTCTTAGGAAGATTGCTGATCTTCATGTTTCTAAAAACTAGTATGCACCCACCCATATTTTTCCAGACTTACCATACTCTAAAGTAGAGGAATGATAAAGCTAATCAGATGAGAACCCAGAGTGAGACAAGCTAAAAGAGTTTTCTGGGTAAATACAATGTATTCATACTTGCTATAAAAATACTCTCTCATGTAGCACCAGGATTTTATTCTATAAAATAAATACTAATTCCTCAAGACAATTCTTCACAGATCACACTGCAATATAGTGTCAGCAAATGATTCTGTGTAAAGATAAAATAGCATAATAACACAACTATGATTTGGATCATGAGACTTAGAATATTTTAACAACCCATTTTACAGACATGTGAAAGCAGAAGTTTTATTTATTGATGTTCAACTAACAGAAATAGGGCCCAAAAGTTCATTATTTCAAAGGCTCTCTGGTGCATTAAATTTCTAATAAATTAAGATCAAGATAACCTTTAAAAAAGAGATTAAATCGGGCTGGAGAGGTGGCTCAGGGGTTATGCCTCTGCCTTGCAGGCAGAAGGTCCTGAGTTCGGATCCCTGATCCCACGTATAGACGCCAGGCGGAAGTGGGGGCGACCTGTGCTTCTGGTCCTGGCAGGGCGGAGCCTGTGAATCCCGGGGGCAGAAGGAGGTGGAGGTGTCCATGGTGGTTCGGGAATTCGTCCGTGGTTCTACACATACACAGACACACACACAGACACACACACAGACACACACGCGCGGGCACATACACATGTACATGTGCACAGTTGAATAAATAATAATTAAAAAAAATTAAAAAAGAGAGATTAAATCTTCAGATGAATGGTGTTGTGAAGCAAGCCCAGATTGATCAAATCTCACTTTGAGATTGTTGTTTGTTACATTTTTGCCTATACAGATAACATTCAGCAATATTATTCATATCCTTAAATGTTTCTTCATGAAAATCTTTTGAAACTGTCATCAGTGTTTATATCCTTATGTGAAATAAGTCTTCATATCCATGGCTTAAGTGTAGCTGCTGTAAGAATAATTGAACTGAAATCTTTCTTCCTTTATAATAGAGTTTGGAAACATGAAACTGGCTCTGGAAACATGAAAAAATACATTGGACACTTTTTCTTCATGAAGAACAAAGGTATATTCACACAGACAAGATTCAAACAGGGTGGCTACCCTGTTTTCTACCTCGTTTAACAATGGTGAACAATTAGAAATAGCTCCAAGAGTGGTGCTTCTGCCAAGAAGAGGCAAATGAAAGAATGATGACATTGCAGCATGCTGCAGAACTTCACTTTCCTACCAAAAACAGAAAATTAGGAAATTGTAGACAGCGTTTATAATATGCCACACATCCATTGCCTTTGAAATTTGTGGTGGAAAATTGGTATGTAATAATCTGTCTAGCTAGATTGTACTTGTGAGAAAGTCCCCTGTGTCAACCAGTGGAGCTTATTTCATGGAGAATATCATCTTCCTTTGTCCATACGGTTTTAAATCTTAAAATACTTTCTATTATCTTATTGAAAAGTCATCCCTTTGGCATAAGGTTAACCAAGCTTGAGGTTATCTCTATTTTTGATCTCTATGTATTGTTTGTATTATCAATTTTTGCCTATTTTTTGATATCTCTGTTTGTTTCTTGCTTACATAGTCCTAATCCTGCATATTTTTTTTTCTGTTACTTTATTTAGCTTTCTGGTGACTACTTTTGTGTGTCCCCATAGATTATCTTTTATGGACTATGAATTTCATTAACCTTTGAACAGAGTTTCATTTCTAAATTTTTTTATTATTCATTCAATTGTGCATGTGTGTGCCTGTGTGTGTGTGTGTGTGTGTGTGTGTGTGTGTGTGTGTAGAACCATGGGTGAATTAGGGAACCATCATGGACCGCCTCTACCCCCTCCTTGTTTACTCTGCCTGGGGATTCACAGGCTCTGCCCTACCAGGACCAGAAACACAGGCCGCCTGCTTCCACCAGGCATCTATATGTGGGGTCTAGGATCTGAACTCAGGACCTTTCGCCTGCAAGGCAAAGGCTTAACCCCTGAACCACCTCTCCAGCCCCCAAGAGTTTCATTTCTAAAATGAAAACTACTTTAGACATATGCCTACACAAGAACTCAAAAGGATGATTGTTTAGTTTCAGAGTATTTTAAATGATATAGTTATTACAACTGTGCAGAAATCAGAACTATTATAGTTGTTGAGTCTCAGCCTCTCCCTTGGAGCATCAGACCATCTTTAATCCACAGCAGCTAGTTCTAAGTCATCCAATGCAAAATAATATCGGCATTCCATGAAAAATATTACATTTTTGAAACAATTAAAAATACTGTTTATTATAGGATAAATCCCATCTTGGAGTTTTATTCAAAATCTCTAATTTCTTTATGTCTTTTCTTATACTTCCCCTAAACTTCATTTATGAAATTTGTAAGCAGTAAAGCAAAATTTTATGCAAGGGAGAATTCATTAGATCATATCTGTCTTTTAATTGTTATTGTAGATTACTGATAGTTAATTTGGGGATCCCTACCCCAAAATCATAGGCCCAATAGCTCGTGAATAAAATTGGCTTTCATTCACCAATATTTCCTTCTGGAAGGTTACCCTATAACAGTATAATAGTTGTGTTACACTGAAAAGCTATCATCAATATTTATTATATTGGAAAGATTCCAACCATTATAAAAAGTATGTCATTATATAAAGAATATGAGAAAGACAATTATGAAGTTTTAAAAAGAAATTCCTTTCACTTATGACGCATAAGGCAAATATACTTACACATATGCATATTCATACATGTATACATTTGTGTATATGAATGTATTAGTCAAGGTTCTCTGAAGAAACAGAATCTGTAGAATGTAATATATAAATAAGTTTATTAAAAATAACTCAATAAAAATAGTGTCCTTCAAGGCAGCCACTCACAGCATCCTCTTTCCTGGCTGGAATGTTCCACAACGCCAAAAGATCCGGAGAAGGTCTCAAGCCTTTGCTCCTCTGGAAGGTTGAAGACACTGGGTTCCTATGTCTATGAAGGACAGCTGTGTTCCGACATCAGTGATGAACAGCGAACAGCATCAAGGCCCAGAGGACAGGCTCCAAGGGCAGCTGAAATAACAACAACGTGATGGAAAAGGCAAACCTCCAAGTCAGCCAAGAATGGCAGCAGCAGCAGCAACCAAGAAGGCCATGATGGGGGCTGAAGATGTGGCTCAGGGGTTAAGCCTCTGCCTTGAAGGCAGAAGGAACTGAGTTCATATCCTAGACCCCATGTATAGACGCTGGGTAGAAGCGGGGACGGCCTGGTAGGGCAGAGTAAACAAGGAGGAGGCGGAGGCAGTCCACGGTGGTTCCCAAATTCACCCGAGGTTCTACACACACACACACACACACACACACACACACACATATACATACACACACGCACACACACATACACACACAATTTAATAAATAATAAAAAAATTTAAAAAAAGAAGGCTACAATGCTCTAAAAACTAAGAACGTGCACACAGAGTGGACTGCACAGCAAGTCAACACCGGATAAGGGAAGAGCAAGTCCCTCCTTCTTGCACTTCCTATTATCTGGTCCACCACTGGAAAGTACCACCCACTATGGGCTGGGTTCTCCACAGCAATCAATCAAGTACCTGCTGACTTGTTCAGGGGCCATTCTAACCATTAACCTTCCACAGCTGTGCCCCAGTTGGCAACTATCAAGTTGACATCAAAATACAACCATAACAATAAGTGTATATGATATATAAATACATGTGAATATTGCAATAAAATTACAAACATGCATTTAACACATCCCAAGCATAAGACATATTTAGAACATTATTTTTCATTATTTTCTTTGGCTTGGTTTTTATCTTCTGGATGTGGATAATCAATTTCTCTGTTTCATCTTTTGAAGAGTTTATCCTTTCTTCATGAACATTTCAGGTACTCACCTGAGAATCAGCCAGCTCTGGATGTTTGGGTATACTGGAGGGATTCTGTTGTATTCCACTGATCAATATTTTTTTGTGCCATTGCTTGCTAAGAGTCTACAATAGTCAGATATTGTCACAGAAATTTCTAATGGCATCAGTATCAAGATGCTAATTTGGCTAAGGATTGCTTTGGCCATTCAAAATCTTTTGTGTTCTTCAAAAGAATTTTGGATATTTGTATTAATTCTGTGTAGAATGTAATTGGTACTTTAATGGAGATTGTATGGATGTTTTCTGCTCTGGGTAGTATGACTATTTTATTTCCTCCAGTTGTTGAACATGAGAGGTCTTTGTATTTCCTATTACCATCCTTCATTTCTTTCCCTGGTATTTCATACTTCCCTTTATGAAGATATTTTTCTTTCCAACATTGCAATTATCTGAGTGATTTTTTTCTAGTTATCTTAAATGGAGTTGCTTTAATGTTTTCCACGTCTGCACATTCATTATTGTTACAGAAGATTGCTATGGATTTTTGTTTGTTGATTTTGTATTCTATTACTACTAGGGATTCTGTAAGACCCTCACCAACCACTTCACTGGTGACATTAAAATCTCAATCTCTACACTTTATCAAATGTGGCAATCATCTTGGCAGGATTTACATCTCTCAGGAAATTGGATTCAAGTGTATTTCTGCCAAAGTGACAGGAGTCTTCCTTGCCCACCTCAAAACTGTACTTTTTGCCCATCCCCGTTCTTTGTGAAATGTGGTCTTGCAGGGAGGAGTTGTAAAACTTACAATATATGAACTACCTGCTCTTAGAGTTCTGAGCTTAGAGGGAAAACTCTCTCTCTCTCTCTTTCTTTTTCTCTATTTCTGTCTTTCTCTTTTCCTCTGTCTCTCTCTCTCCCTCAGTACTTTTGCCTAATTATTTTAAAATTTAGCTACACTTCCTCTATTATTTGGAACTTCTGCTATTTCACTAAGTAATAACTTCTTAGCCATGTGGCCACTTGCCAAACTCTAGCAGACATCTTCCCTGTTCCCTGTAGGTAGCAGGATTACCATTTGCTTGGATTCTCAGATAAACCATTCCTATGATTTTCCATTTTAAAATAAATGCAAAAATGCTGAACTCTTTTCCCTCCACCTTAATATACTTCCTTTCATGGAGAAAACAACCCCAAATAACCTTAGACCAGTATCAGTATGTCACTAAATTTTTCTCTTCCTACAGATTTTTGAAGGAATCTTTAGAAATTTTTTTGTGTCCAGAATCATGTAAATTATATGGATTTCTGATTTCTTGTGTGTGTGTGTGTGTGTGTGTGTGTGTGTGTGTGTGTGTGTGTAGCAGAGGGCACTGTGTTGTGCCCATTGAGGCCCAAGGATGACTTTGTGAAACATCCCAGATTGCTTCTTCTTATCTCCTTTTCGCTTTGCTCTGAGATTTCCCACACTCCACCTTCCAGAGACAGAAGCACAGGCCTCTGCCATTTCTTGTCTGAACACAGGCATTCAGGTAATTCTGCTTATGGAAAAGAGACTTAACCCTTGGATCATCCCTCCAGGCCCCTGATTTATTCATTAATTGTTTTTGTTTTGTTTCTGCATTGAGTTTGTTTCTGAAGTCTCTGGTGGTACTGTATTGAGTTCCAGCATGACACTCAGTGGGCTCCCTGCTCTTTGTGGTAAAGTCCTAGGGGAGGGGGGCATAGGCCATGCCCCAGGCCCCAGGTCATCTGAGAGTCTTACTAGCCAGTTGGTCCTTTCTGCTCTGGGCTCATTCCTCCTTGTGGTAAGATCACTGCAGTAGCCAAGCCCAGCAGCCTGCACCAAGACACCTACCCATCCTCCTGTAGTGTTCTTCTTCCTTCTACTTTCTCTCTCTCTCTCTCTCTCTCTCTCTCTCTCTCTCTCTCCTTTTTCCCTTCCCCGTAATCATTAAAGAACTTTAAAGTTTTCAAGAATTCAAGAGTCCAGAGAAAACACAAGCAACTAGGGGTTAGGAGACCACACCATGCATATGGGAGCTTCTAAAATCATCCCATCAAGTGGGAGAGAAACTTTTCTTTCAGCTTTAAGATAAGTAAACCCTTTTTACCTTCCTGTTACTCTCAATTGTTAGTCACCATAGTTTAACATTTCCATATAACCACCTAAAAACCCATTCTACTTTCGGGACTATACCATTAGCACTATCGTACTAATCTTCAATCCCTGTCTACTAAACCTACCTTAACTGATATACTAACAGTCCAATAGTTTCATCTAGGAAACAACACTAAGCAACACCAGACAGACAGATCCAACTCCAAGGCAAACACTAGCAATAATTGCTCAGGTATAGTAATACTGTGTTATTAAATCAGCCAAAACACACATCAAGAAGGACATAAAGGATAAAACAAAAAATGTACAGGTCACAGTGCAAATCCATGAAAAACAAAAACCCAGACAAATATCCTACCAAAGGCATAAACCCCATAATGATGGAATCCAATCAGAACAAACTCACAGAAAATACCAAAAAAGCCATACCCAATATAATGACTTTCAAAGCCTGATCCTTCCTATGATCAAAACAATGAAAGAAGAAATCTGGAAGAGTTAAATGACTGCATCAACCAATTTGAACAGGAGCATGAGCATGACAACAAAAACACTAGTCTTATTTCTGATCACATTGGACGTACTATCCGGTTTCCCAACCAAGGAGGAAGTCAGCCAGGGACTTTCCCTATATTTTATTATGTTTAAGTTTTATATCTCTAAGTTGAATTTTTCCCATGGAAATATATTGAATTTTTCCCATGGAAATATATTGAATTTTATCTAATGATTTAAAAATTGTTTAATTTTATTTTTATTTTTTGTCTTCTTTATGCTACTTCCATGAGTGTAGTTAATTAATGTGTAGTTAATTAATTCCATTATCTTCTCTAGACACATTTCCCATATCCTCTTCCCAAGTAGTTAGCCTTCTAAACTCTTGTTCATGTACTTTTGCAATTAGAATTACTATTAAAGAGAAATATATCAGGTGTCTTTCTCAGTCTTACCTGTTTTTTTTTTAATTAAAAATTTAATTATACATTTTAAAATTTTTTACCAGTTCCCTCCCTCCCCTCTCCTCCCCCTCCCCTTCCCCCAGTGCCTCCCCCCCAATTCCCAGAGAGTCCTTTATTGTATACGCCTAACTCTCCATTGGGTCCTCCTCTCCGATGACATATAAGGACCCAGTGGCATTTCCATAAGCCCTTTCTCTTGTTCCCCTTAAGCATAAGATCACTACTATGGCTGTCAATCCCTTGCCTCCAGGGGTCTCGGTGCCCTTAACAGATGCTAGACTTTATGAGGGCAACAGTGCGCTGGACATTGCGCAGGGCATGCAAAGTCCCATTACGATTGCTTTGGGCTTACCTGTTTTGTTTTATATAATAATCAACAGTTTCAATATTCAGAAAATGTGGGGCTGGAGAGGTGGCTCAGGGGTTAAACCTCTGCCTCACAGGCGGAAGGTCCTGAGTTCGGATCCTAGACCCCACATATAGACGCCAGGGAGAAGCAGGGCAGCCTGTGTTTCTGGTCCTGGTAGGGCAGAGCTTGTGAATCCCCAGGCAGAGCAAACAAGGAGGAGGTGGAGGTGGTCCATGGTGGTTCCCGAATTCGTCCATGGTTCTGCACACACACACACACACACACACACACACACACACGCACATGCACAATGAATATATATATATATATATATATATATATATATATACATACAGAACATATTTTAATTTAGTTATCTTATGGTGGAATAAATTTGATTTTGTATATATATATATACCACATTGTCTTTATCCAATTTAGGCTTATTGTATTGTATTGTTTATTGAATATGCCAAATGGATGTACAATATCTTTGTTGTATAATAATCTATATTGCTATGGGTGTATGTCTAGTAGTAATGAAAATGGATTGTATGTGATTCCTATTTTCAACATTTGATGAATCTTTGTCATGTTAATAGTGGTTTTACTGATTTACATTTCTACCAGTAGTGTTCAGTTTCCTTTTCTTCATGCTTCCTTTCCAGCATGTTTTGTTCATCCTATAATGTTAGCTATTCTGATTGTATGAGATAAAATTTAAATGTTGTTTTGATCTACATGTTCCTGATGTTGAACTTTTTTCATATATTTCCCACCTGTTCTTCCCTTTGTGAAATATCAATCCCATTTACCCATTCATTAAAAAGAGTATTTGTTGCTGTACATTTAAATTTTGAATTATTTCATATTCTCTATATTAAGCCTCTGTCAGACTAGTAGCTGACAAAGATTTTCAACTGTCTTTAGACTGTCTCTTAGCCTTTGCTCTCTATAAGTAGTTTTTATATCAATGTAGTCCCATTAGTTAATTATTGCTTTTATTTCTAGAGCTATTACTTTCTTATTCAGAAAATCTTTGCCTATGTTTGTATAGTGAAATGTTTTCTCTATGTTGCTCTATTATAGTTTCAAGTCTTATTATAAGGTCATTGATCCAATTTATGTAATGTTTTCTATAGGGTGAGAGGAGAGGATTTAAGTTCTGTGTCCTGTATGTATCTATCCAGAGTTCCCAGCATTTGTTGAAAAGGCTGACATTTTCCCCTTGTCTGTTTTAGTAATTTTGCTAACAATGGAATGATTGAAGTTGTTTATGTTTACTTCTGTTTCCCCATTCTTCCTGTTGCTGTGCAAGCATCCAGTAATCTTTGTCACTGTATCACTAGTATAATAGCATACATGATAGGAGAAAACAAAAAAGAAAGGGAAAGAAAAAAATAGAATATGAAAAAGTCTGCAAACCATAGAGTACCAGCTGACCCTCTGTACTGAGAATGAATATTATATAAACAAGGAGCAGCAACAGGAATGATTTGGTGGAAACTAACACTGAGGCATGAATCTCGGCACATTTACTAACCTCACAGCATGACCTATTGCAGTTCAGTATCTTAGCCCACTCTATAATCTCCTAGGTCAACTATTGGCAATGTGCTCATTTCTATTGCCCTCCCTGACCTCATAGCATAACTGTTATATGGTACTATGATCTGGCATGCCTCCTGACTTCAAAAACATGAGAAGTATTGGTGCTGTGTACCACCATGCTTCCCAGCCTTAGAACACGACAAGCAATAGTCATAATACTCTCTCTAAATGCAGAGTGTAACTGGAGAGATGGGTGCCAAGCCCTGATCTGATTTTATTTTTGATAACTGTTTATGTTCATTAATCTGTTTATCAATTAGAAAATTTTATATGGTGGTTAATTTTGCAAATATATTTTAGCCCTAGTCAGAAGTGCACTCTCAGTGATTTTTCTCATGTGTTCTATATCATCTTTTCACTCTCCTCAGTTTTCTTTTCTAGACAGAAACTTTTTAATTTCATGTTATAGCATTTGAGCATTCTTAAGGTAATTCCCTGTACTATTGGCAAAACCTACATTTTTATCTTGAATTGTTTCACCTTCAGATTTCATATTAAAGTTTTTGATCCACTTTGAATTGATTTTTCTACAATGTATGAGCTACATATCTAATTTTATTCTTTATCATGTAGAACTTTAGTTTTACCAGTACCATTTGATGAAGAGGTTACCTCTTTTCCAACATATATTTTTTAATATCTTTGTGGAAATTTGGTGGATGTACCTGTGTAACTTTGTCCCTTTCTGTTTAATTCCATTGGTCATTATGTCTCTTTGTGTGAAAGTATGTTGGAGTCTTTCTTACTGTGGCTCTGTTATATAATTTCAGATTCAGATATTGTGTTACTTCCAGCATTAGTATTTCTAACTAGGGTTGACCTGACTTTTCAGAGTGTCTACAGAATTGATTTTATACTTCTGTGGTGGACGCCGTTACAATTTTGCTGGGAATTATTTTCAGCCTGTAGGCTGCTTTCCATAAGATAATAAATTTCATATTAAATCTGCCTGTTTTATAGGTATAGGCAGTCTTTACATCTTAGGATGACTTCTTCAATTACTTTTTTCAAATCTTAAGTTGTACTTGTGCAGCCTCCTCTGCTCCCATAAGGTAGGTACAGAGACTAACTTGACAGTTGAGGGTTTGAGCTCTGAGCACATCTGTAAAGAATCAATGGTTGAGTCAGACCACAGGCAAGCCTTCAAGGGATTTCTAGTAGATGGGGAATGCCCAGCACATAGTGGGTGGTGGTAATCTCTGGACAGGTGAATAAAATAGAAGGAGCTGGTTAGAGAAGTTGGCATCCTTCTGTAATACTTGGTAGACCTACTGGTCTGGCAAGTAAGGATTGTCCCTCTCAACAACTCTTTGGATTTAGTGAGGGGCAGTGATATATTGCTAAGTAGAAATTCTGCATTGGATTTTGTTAGTGTCTGTACTTTAGCAAGTTATATTTTTGTATTAAACACCTTCTTTTGAAAACAGAAGCTTCTCAGTTAAAGATTGAGAGCTACACTTCAATATGGACATGAAGATTTAGAAACAATTTTATATCATGTCTACAAAACCAAACGATTACATTAGTTCTATCACAGGCCCATGGTATCTTCATCCACAATTTCATATACAATTTTAAATAGCAGGAATAAGTTCCCTCTTTATCTGGCCTTAAATTAAATCAGAAAGTGATGATTTTATCCAGTATAACTTATGTCGTTATTGTAGTAAGACAACTTTTGCCTTAATTTCCTATAAATTTTATTATTACATGTATTAAGAAAATTTTATTGTAACATGTTTGCTTTAATTGCTACATTTTTATTATAACATGCAAAATTCACAGATGTGTAACACTGGTGATGACTAAAGTCACCAGTGCATAAACCTTCGAAGCTAACCAGCAAGAGAGCTTACAAGTCAATTTCAACTTAATATCTCCATGTCTCGTGACTGAAGTATGATATCTTCAACAATAGAGTTTTAGGGCTGCGGAGATGACTCAGGGGTTAAAAGCTTTTCCCTTGCAGCAAAAACACGTGAGCTTGAATCCCTAGTTCCCACACAATTTTTTTTAATTTTAATTTTTTATTTTATTTTTCTACTTTTACAAGCATATTAAATACTCATCCCTCTTTCTCTCAATCCCTCCTTCCTCCCATTGCCTCCCTTCCTTCATCAATCCTTTCTACTCCCTCTCACCCACCTCCCTTTATGATTCTATGGACTTCAGGGTTCCCTCTGGCTTTTCTACTCATGTGGGGGTTCAGAATTCTGTGGCATACTAACTTGCCCCTCTGCAGGCCACCCCACTCATAGGGGATTTCCCTTCACTCATCCAGCTTTAGTCCCAAGGTTCCCACTGTATGTTCTTATCTTTCTTAAATTCCTAGGTAGTCTATGGGGGCATGTTGATGTGTGAGTCATTATGTTTGTCTGGTAAGGACATGTCTCACTGCAGCGAGTTCCTAGATGCAGCAATTCTGACTTAACTGAATGTATTGTGAACCTTCCCATATTTAGATTCTTACAATCTCACTGCCCCCTCTCTTGCGAGGTTCCTGAAGCCTTAGGATGGGGGAGATAAATAAAAAAAAAGAATGGGGGAGATTAGGTTGGCCTGATTCTGGGTGATTCTTGCTGGGTCGATGGTACTCAGCTGTTGCTGTCCACTTTACTGCTCTATCTATGGCCCTATGTTGGATCCTGACTGGGTGTTGAGATCCTCTACCTCTATTGTTAATGCTAAGATTGAATGTTAACTGTTCTTCCACTATGGGTATAATAACAGCTATTTACAGAGCTGTTTGGTGTACCCTACAGGCTCTTGGTCTTTCTACCCTATAGGCTCATTAGTTCCAGAGTATATAAAGATTTAAAGAAAACTAAACACCAAAACAGCAAACATTTCAATTAAAAAATGGGCCCTGAAACTAAGCAGGGACTTCACTAAAAAAGAAATTGAAATGCCACAAAAATTTTAGGCAGGTGTAGCAGTGGCCTTTAAAGGCATAGATTCTGGTCCTGGAAGGTAAAGTCTTGGATGCTTAGAGCAAAGCAAAAAGGAGTTAGAGGAAGTAGAGTAATTCAGGGTGAGTCCTGACGTCACTATTGGGTTTCCAAAAGCATACACACTCTTGTACATATGCATACACACACACACACACACACACAACACATACACAAACTACTGCATGCCAATAGTGATAGGGGTTTACCATCAGGCTGTTTGGCCAATGAAGCACAATGACAATTTTATATATATATAAAGCATCTCAAGGCAGTTTCTACTATTCCTTTTATTCCTCTCTATGCTTACCCTGTGTATGGTTCCTCAAATAACACATTCTGAATTTATTTTTAAACATAAAATGTTATAGGTTTCTATTTAGCTGTATCATTCATATTTTATGTTAATTGTTCCTATTCCAGTCTCTCTTTTATATTATGCTTTATTCCTGTGCCTCTCTTAAACTATTCTCCCAACTCCTTTCCAATTTCAAATCAATCGTGATCATCTACGACCCCCTCCCTTAAAATCAGTCTCATCTTTTCACCCCCTACATTAATGGTCTCTTTCTAGATTTTAGACTTTTGTATGTATTACAAATTAAGCACACAAATCTGAAGGTTCAAGTCCAGGATGCATACATAATGTGCAATATATAGTGTTTGTTTTCTGTTTCTGAGCTACCTCATTCTGTATTTTTTCCCAGTTTCACCCATTTACCTGCAAATTTCATAATTTAATTTCTCTTATCAGAATGAAATCGCATCATGTATCTGCAGCATATTTTCATTATCTGTTCATATTCTTCAGTTGAAGGACATCTAAACTGATTGTCTTTGCTGTTATGAATAGTATTGTGTTGAACGACGATATGCAAACATGACTGTAGTATCATATAGAGACTTTGGGACTGTGTCTTTGGTTGATATTGAGATAGTGTTCTAACTAAAGTTGTTTAAAGAACCTCCATGTTGTTTTGCAATGTGGTCTTATCAGTTTACACTTCCACTAACAGTAAATAAGTTTTCCCTCTGTCCCACATACCTGTCACCATCTTAGCCATTCTGACTGGGTCAAAATTAAATTTCAAAAAAGTTTTGATTTTCAATTCATTGATAAATAAGGATATGGAAAAGTTTTACAGATACTAAACATTTGCATTTCCATGTATGTATCAGGGTTCTCTGAAGAAACAGAATCTTTAGAATGCGATATATATGTGTGTGTGTGTGTGTGTGTGTGTGTATATAAAATAACTCACATTAAAAAGATGATGTCCATCAAAGTAGCTGCCTGCAGATGCCTTGCTCTTGACCAGAATGTTCCACAAAGCCAAAAGATCCCAAGAAGGTCTCAAGCCCTTGTTTCTCTGGAGGGCTGAAGATACTGGGTTCTAATGCCAGTGAAGACAGCTGGGCTCTAACATCAGTAATGAACAGTGAACAGCAGCAAGGCTTAGAGACCAAGCTCCAAAGTCAGCAAGAACAGCAACAACACGGTGGGAAAGATGAAGCTTCGAGTCAGCCAAGGATGGAAGTAGCAGCAGCAGCAACAAAGAAGGCCACGAAAAAGTAAACCACACTTGCAGAGTATACTCTACAGCAAGTAAACACAAGATAAGGAAAGAGCAAGCCCCTCCTCCTTGGACCTCCTATCGTCTGGTCCACCACCAGAAAGTACCATCCACTATGGGCTGGGTTTTCCACAGCTATCAATCAAGTACCTGCAGACTTGTTCAGGGGCCATTCTAAGCATTAACCTTCCACAGCGCAGCTGTGGATGGTCTGCAACTGTCAAGTTGACACCAAAATGCAACCATAACAATGTATTTTAAGAGCTCTCATAAGCCATTTATTTTAACTTTTCTCTTTTTTGATTTTTGAGTTTACATATATTTCTTAGCCATTTTAATTTCTTCCTTTGAAAAGTCTGTTCAACTCATTAGACTTGCTTTAATTTTGATGTTTTTGTTTTTGTTTAGATTTTTAAGTTCTTTTTATAAATAGACCCCAGTCTTCTATCACACGTACAGCCTGACAATGTTTTCGTCCATTCTGTGGGCTGCGTATTTGCCTTGTTAATAGTTGATTTTATAGAACCAAGTCTTTAGTTTCATGACATCCTTCTTGCTAAATTTTTCCTCATTGCCTGCATGAATTGATTCCTCTCAGAACAGCCAGCCCTACCTGATCTTTTGTCCAAACGTACTCCCCCTACTCTTTGTTTTAAAGAATTTGTTTCTGATTTTCAAGTGTGCAATGATATCTTTGATCCAATTCAAATTGATTTTTGTGCAGGTGAGAGATAAGGGTCAAGTTTTATTTTTCTATTTGTGTATATCCACTTTCATTGAAGAAAGCTACTGATTTTTGTACAATGATTTCATATTTTTCTCCTTTTCTAAATGGTATGTATTAGACATGTTTTCTGTTGAATTCTATAGTCTTTTAAATAAAGAATCTACAGAAATAATTTGACATCTCCTTTCCTATTTTTAGCCCTTTAATTTCAAACTTTTTTCCAATGAGAAAAATAAGGGGTTACCCTTGTTTCATCCTGGAGCTAAGAGAAAATGCTTACAGTTTCCCCTCATTTTCTATAATATTGGTTATAGGATTGTTACACATAACTCTTATGTTGATGTCTGTTTCTTCTATATCTATTTTGTAGAAAACTTTTATCTTGAAGGGATGCTGAATTTTGTCAAATGCTTTTTCTATATCTATGTGATTTTGACCTTAGTTTTACTTTGAAGTAAGTTTTTGGCATTCATGTTTGACACTTGTACTATTCTGTACATTCTAGCAGTATTTTTCTTCTGTGTCTTTGTCAGGGTGTTATGGGTATTTTGAAATTAAAATAATCAATGTGGAAGTGTTTTCTACCCTTTCCATCGAGTATTTACTTTAAAAATTGACAATATGTAGGAAAAGATCCACCTAGCCACGGTGGATCTTAGAGACTTACTATCATTGACAAAATATCATTATTTTTATCTTTAACAATTTTTATTTTCTAGGATTCCTAAGTATAGGTGCTAAAGACTTCCAAATTTGTGACTATACACTTTTTCAAGTAATCCTCAGTTATTTTCGTACTCTTAAGAGTCTGATTTGATTTTTTTCAGACTTCCATTGACTTCTTTTTTATTATTGTATTTTTCTAGTTTTACAAGCATATTGAGTACTTATCCCTGCTTCCCTTCATCCCCCTTCAACCCATCCCCATTACTTTCCCTTCTTCAATCCATCCTACTCCCTCTTATCCTCCCTGATTTGATTTTAAACAGGACTTACTGTAGACCATACTAGCTTGGCCTAATGTCCTACCTCACTTTCTTGAATGATGGTGGTACTAACTTGAACCTTCATAATTGCTGGTAGTCATGATTTGAAAGCTTCCATTTTACTTTATTTTATTTTGTTCTTTTGTGCATCAACGTGCTTTCCTTTTTTGAACTTTTTTCAACTGTAAAATGATTAGGTTATATTTTTTAGTGGATCATCACTACTTTTTACTATTTTTATTGCTTTTTAGATAAGATTTCTGCTATGTATATTTTGTATGTATTCTAATGTTTGAAGTATCACAGAACATATCATATATGCATGCGTTTGTTTGTCATGGCCTTGAATCACTAGGCTGTTTGACATCTTTTTCATTAAATGTAAACCCTCTTTGTTGTATACCTACTTCCTATTGATGCTTTCTGTGTTATGCATGTAAACATATGCTATACTTTGCTTTTAATTTGTTTCAGTGTGTTTTAAAAGTCTCTTTTCATTTTATTGTGATTGTAATGTTCATTCAACTGTGCCTTCTTACTCTTCAGCTTCTGCATAATTTCTAATGTATTTATTTTCCTGTTGACTCCTAGTTTTATTTTTTATGAACAAACAAGTTTCATGCTATTTTTTTCTCTAAATTTAAAACGTGTTTTGTATTCTGCTGTAGAGAAAACTTATGTGCTGTGAAAAGAAGTTTATTCCACCACCTTTAACTAAATATTTTGTAAAAATACATTATATTTCTTTGTCCTATAATGTAGTTTAAATCTGGTTGTTATTTTTCACTCAATGATTAATCCTTTTGCAAATCTTTTCTGATTACATAACATATATAAAATACTTATATCTTTTGATCAATTGATCCCTTGGTCATTATATAGTGTTGCTGTCTGTTAGTCTCCAAGTATCCTGTGACCAGTATAACACAGCTACTTCTTAGTTTTCATTTTCTCACAAAATCCAAGTACAAATATATTCACTTTTAATCTATGTATGTCCTTACACATTAGAATTGCTTATTTTAGATAATCTCTCTTGGGTTTCTCTTTGCGAATTGCTTATTTTAGATAATCTCTCTTGGGTTTCTCTTCTTGATCCATTTATCCAGTTCATATCTTTTAGCTGAAGAATGTAGAATATTATATATAGAGTTATTGATAAATGCTATGGTTGGTCACAGAGATATTTGCACCATATGTAGATGTCAATTTGACAACTGAAGGCTAATCTCTGGGCACACTTATGAATAATTAGTAGTTAAAGTGAGGGTTTAAGCAAAATGCAAGGATTTAAAGATGTAGGAAGTCTAACCCATGGTGCGTGGCACTATTCCTTGGGCAGGTAGATGATATGGGTGAAGCAGTAAATTGAGAATTGAAAATTCTTTACCATACTTTAGTAGTTTTGTTCTTTGGCAGATGAGGCTTACCCCTCTCTCAGGTATCCTGGGTGGATATAGCATGGCCCGTTTCTTCAACTCCTGGTGTTGATTAGAGTTCTCCTGCTAAGATGGACCATAAACTGTAAACTTAAAATTATGAGTCAGAATAATCTCCCTTGTCTTAAGCTATTTTGATCATGAATTGTGAATTTCTGGATGACACACAGTTAAAATGTTACACTGTCTGTTTGTATATTTATTCTTTTAATCTTTTTTCAGCTTTTTGATTTTGTTGTTTACTCTTTTATATATATGATCCTTTGATATTTTCACCTTGTGCATTAATTCTTTTTTTAAATTTTTTTATGTTTTTTATTTATTCAATCGTGCATGTATGCTAGTGTGTGCCTGTGTGTATGTATGTGTGTGTAGAACCACGGACCAATTCGGGAACCACCATGGATGCCTCCACCACCTCCTTGTTTACTCTGCCCCAAGATTCACAGGCTCCACCCTACCAAGACTGGAAACGCAGGCCGCCCCTGCTTCCGCCTGGCGTCTATACGTGGAGTCTAGGATCCGAACTCAGGACATTCTGCCTGCAAGGCAGAGGCTTAACCCCTGAGCCACCTCTCCAGCCCCCTTGTGCATTAATTCTTCTATTGAAATTTAAACATTCAACTGCCACCATGATGACACTTTCTTTCTTACTCTTACAAACTTAAGTTTCATCTGGTGATCATAAATTTCCTTAGTTGTTATTTTTATATGATGAACTGTAGGCCTCTTAAACTTGAGATTCTGTATTTACCCAAGGTTATGGAGGTTTCATGATTTTTCTTTTTTTTTAAATTTTTTTATTATTATTATTTATTCAACTGTGCGCATGTGCGTGTGTATGCGCGCGCACGCGTGTGTGTGTGTGTGTGTGTGTGTGTGTGTGTATGTGTGTGTGTAGAACCACGGACGCCTCCACCTCCTTCAGCCCCAGGATTCACAGGCTCCACCCTACCAGGACCAGAAGCGCAGGCCACCCCCGCTTCCGCCTGGTGTCTATACGTGGGATCTCGGATCCGAACTCAGGACCTTCCGCCTGCAAGGTGGAGGCTTAACCCCTGAGCCACCTCTCCAGCCCCTCATGATTTTTCTTTAAAAAATATTATGCTGTTCAACTTCCTTTGCATTTATATACACTGATGAGGAAGATGCGTGATATTTCAATAGTGTCTCCAAGATGCTATATTTTGTCTTAATCATTTCATGCATTTTATTTCTGTTTCAAGGTACCATTTTATAATATGAGTGTTCAGAAGTCTTCTGCCTTTTCTAGGGTTTTCAACAGATTTATTAATTTGGCTTAAATAATTCTATTTTTAATTTCCATTTACTATGTAGAAAATATTTAACTTTTAATGCTTTTATCATCTTTATCTTTCACAGACTTCCTAATTTTATGCGACTCATTATATATGTGTATTATATGTATATATTCATTTTGTCATTAAGGTTTGGAACACCTTCCAAAAATTTTATCCATTTTGACATTTTGATAATTGCTAATACACTATGGCGTTTAGTATGCTTCATATTAAATATTTTTCTTATGTTGCAATTTGTCCATGTACTGCAAAAGTTATTACTACCACATTTACGGGACTTCCTTCTTTGTAAGTAGCTTACCTCATGAAAATGTATTTTGGATATTGATTCAAGGAATGTTGCTTATTTCCCACTATGTGACATAATGTCATTTCCTTGTAGTTAATATGCCTGCCTTTAGTGAAATGGAGCAAAGTGGTCAGTCTATTAGTATTGAAGAGACCCAGTTTTTTGGAAGGTAATATGTGTGGATAAAGTTAAATGTGTCAGCAATTAATATTTTATCTTCAGAAATTTCAGACTGATAAGTATAACAGAAAAATTATGGACTCAGAAGGGCCTTGCATGACACCTTTCATGTGGAATTATATCATGTAAGTATCGTTGCCAATGGTGAGCTGTGATTCTCACTGCCTTATAGAAGTGATGGATATTCTTCAATCCAGGTTACAGTTGTTCCACTGAAAGCCCAGTAAACTACCATCTTCTAAGATTAGTTATCATAAAATGTTTAATTTTTGTTTTCTTCTATTCAAGAGATACTTTGTAAGCCTTTCATATATCACAGACCTCACTTATACTATATCCTACTTAAAAATAGAAACCTTGGCATTGACCTTGAAATAAAAAAAATGATAAATTGAAAGTATAATTTTACTAACTGTGATAATCTCAGTGTAATCTCATCCATTTATTTATTCCATGACTCAAAGATATATATTCAACTATAGATTAACAAATACCAGACAAATTACCTGAGTCTTCACATTTTCCAATTAAGCCTCCATTAATTATGGCTTATTTCTTTAATTCCAAAGAAATAGCTTTTCAACCATGACCCACTTTTAACTCTATTTTTAATTGACACTGTTATTTTCTTTCAATTAAATTGCAATCACAAAGCACCTGAGGTAGAAGCCTAAATCGTTTGCACTAACCTGATTAAAAATGGCTGAAATCTTTGGTGGTGACTTTCATTATTTCTCTCACTTCACCAGACAAGTGAGTACCAGAGTGGCAGACAGGGGCATTTTTTTTTCTATATTCTTTCATGAATTTTCTTGTTAATTTTTTTTAAAATACCTTTTATTTAGTGAAATTTTAAAAGTAAACTTATTAAATTTACATTTTTATATAGATACTCCCTTGTTCTCTCCTCCCTTCTTCCCTCCCTTCCTTCTTGCTCTCATTCAATCTCACCCTCCCTTACACCATATGTGGGCCCAGTCTACTCCCTCTTATTCTCCTGTCCTTTAGTTCTATGGTTCCAGGGGTTCTCTCTGTATCATCCATTCCCATAGGGGTCAGGCCTCAGTGGCAGACAGATAGGCCCTTCCTTGAATTGCCCCCTGATATGGGTACTCCCCTATCCTCTGTATGACTCCCTGCCTTTAAGGATCATACTGTTTGTTTTTCCTTAACTCCCTGCCAATACATGGGGGCATACTGGCATGTTCACCACTGTGCAGGTCTGATGAGATCAAGTCCCATTTCCTGAGTTCCTAACTGCGGCTGCCCTATGTTGAGTGGAGTGGTCTGGCTAGTAATGGAACTCTCAATATTTAGGCTCCACCATTCCCTCTTCTTCAACGTTCCCTGAACCTCCAGATGGGAAAGATTTGGCTGGCCTGGTTCCAAGTAGGGTTGCTGTTGCTCTGTATTCAGGTCGTTGCTGTTGCCCATTTTGCTATTGTTGCATTGTACAAGATGCATCCTTTCTGGATGTGGAGATCCTCTCCTATCAATACAGAAGCCATTCAAAAGAGGCCGTTATGTAATAAAAGTCTTAAAGAGGAGCGAGGAGTAGGAGTAGGGCACAGGAACAAGTGGGTTCAACCTCCAGGACATCACCTGGTTGTCACCTATTCACTAACCCTCCTCCCAGTTGATGTGAACACATGACAAGTGCTTCAAACCAATCCAAATACCAGTGATCAGGAAGGAGACTGACCATGGATTGCATCAGATATCTTGATGGTGGCCTTATTTCTGTAATTAACTTTGTTCTTTTGTCTTCATTCTTTTTGGTTCTTTTTTGCCCTACCTTCTTATTTGTAATCCTTCATAGTTGTAAAAGGGAATAAAAGATTTTCCATCAAATATGTCATTATGAGAGCTTGGAATAAAGTTCCACTTATAAGGGAAAACATACCACATCTGGTTTTCTGTAATTGGGATACTATACTTATGATTTCTTCCAGCTCATCCATTTAGCAAAAAATTTTGCTAATTTGTTTTGTTTGATAGCTATGTAGTATTCCATCATGTATATATGCCACATTTTCATTTTCCATTCATCAACTATCAGATATTTAGGTTAATTCCATGACATTCTTATTGTGAATAGTGTAGCAAGGAACATAGATGTATATGTGCCGTTATAGTGGTATGAAGTTTGCCCTGGGGTAATTCCTGGGTGGGCCCAACATCCCCCCTTTTTGTTTTAATAGAGACTGTATTTTACAATTAACTATGTGTATATCCAATGTCCCATAAGTCCCAGCATGAGCTTTCACTGTTGTCCTGTCCTGGTTGGTCTTCTCAGTAAGGCAGGTTGGCATCAGCACCAGGCATGGCAGCAGGTAGCTTGGGGAAGTTGCATGTGGCTCACACAGATAATACAGGCCTTCCTGATCCATTTTTAGACCAAAGTCTCACAAGCCTCCAAGCTTGAATCGTGTCTCTGGGGGGCCCATGGCATGGATGTTCAAGGGTCATAAATGTCTGTAGCATGTCTCGTTGATGGAGCACTGCTGAGAGATGTACTGAGGAAATACTTAAATGATATAATTATTAAAAGAACAATTCATTCTAGATGTTAGGTCAAACCAAGATTGACTCCACCTTGGTTTAGGCAAGGTATCAATCAGTCCATCTTGAGTTAGATCAAGCCTATAAGGATTATGGTTAGCATCTTCCTAGAGCACACCGTGGATAGTTTCTTGACAGAAGGTTTGGTGGATAGGCTTCCCCAGTGTCTTTAGAATCTTGATTCAAGTTGTCCCTTTTGAAAATTTAAAATGTTGATGATAAATAATGCCAACCTTAGTTGTTGGTATGGGCTTACTCCTCCTTTTTGTTTTAATAATTGGGCCTTTAATTTGGTTGGGTATGGTGTCATCCAGCAGAGGGGAATGTCCTTTTGGAATTCTAAAAACCTTCAAAGACCTTGAGAGACCCATCTCAGCATTGCTGTTCTAAACCTGCCTACTTTACCCCTTAACCTATTTGAGGACCCAGGCTGCTTAAAAGATGAGGGGCAGTGACCGCTCTTTGTCTGCTTCCTGATGAGAAGGGACGATGAAAGTAAGAGCAGTCTGATGTCCTTATCTAAGAAGTGCTGGGATCTAAGAAGTGCTGGGATGGTCTAGAGGTCTTTGAAGATGGCTTTATTACTTTAAGGTCCCTTTAAAAGAGACAAAAAACAGGTTAAACATTTAAGATCTACACAAGGATTAAACTACTATAACTGGGAAGGCACATGGGATAAACCAAATAAGCTCAGTAATCTTACTGTGAGTACAGGCAAGAGTTAGTAAAGAAAATCATGTTAGTAAGGTATAAAAGTCAAAAGCTAATCTACATACTGGAGACCTTTTTTCTCTGGAAGCTGTGAATCTCTATGATCACATTTTAGAAACTGTTTAAAACAATGTGAACTGCCTATCTTCTTTCATTAAGTGAAGGAATATCTAAAGCAACATCATTAGACATATAAGGAATCTTAGTAGTTACTTTGTGAGTGACTGATGAACCTGTCATTTTCTTGATCATTAATATTTTAGTACAAAGATTGTCAAAAGCCTAGGAAGGAAGTTGAGCACTAGAATTTTGTGCATTCTTGTTTATCAACATAGAAACAAAGAGGCTTCCCATGTGCGTGTTAAACCCAAGGTTCTCATCAGATGCTCAACCTGGCATTTTGGCCCTTCTTTTGCTGTATATCAGCAGCAAACTCCTTTTTTCCCATCAAAGGGAAGCTAAGAGCTTCAGGCCATTTTATTGGTCCCCACCGGAGGGCTTGACCCCTGAGCCCTGGGGTTCAGGGGCCAATCTTTCCTCCAGTGGAGATTCCCGTAGTTGGGACATAGGCCACATGAATGCTTCCTGTGCTTGCAACTGTCTCAAAGTGCCCAGTCTTGTCATATTCAAGCATCTTTCCCATCTTTCCCCTATCAGAAGGGGTCCTGGGTTGTCTGCTTGGGCTTGCCTGTTGGTATACTATCTAGCCCCTTAAACAAATGTCAAGTTTTGATTTCTTTGTTTCCTGTTTTATTTTTATTGTCTTAGGTCACCTGTCCTATTTTAAAGTCCTTAAAACGGTCTAAAAATAAGTTTGAAAGGGGTTATCTGCCTCTGTCCCATTTTATCTGTCAGTGGGGCCATAAGACAAAACAGAACAAAAAGAAAGGACAAATAGAAACAAAGGATTTTACCTTCAAGACAGAAATGAAAGTTTCCTGATGGTAAACTACTTAATCACAGTGCTCCAACCTCTCTCTTGCAGATGAAGATGCTATCTTCCAGATGGGGGCCTATTTCTCTCTAACAAATAAGGACTATCCTCCAAATGGGAGTTTGGCTGATGTGGAAGCTAGATGAAATTACTGTTCCACCTTAGTCTCTCGAAGACATTTCTATTGTGAGACAAAGCTTTTCCTGATCTACTAGCTGGTACTTTTGGTACAGATCTTCATAGTCTATTAACTTTCTGTCATTTGTTTGTCATTGTTTGTCCAGTTGGATGGTATTATAACTTAAAGATCTTACTGGGGTCATCTCTTGTCTAAGATGTAAACAGGGCATGCCTGAGAATATACTACAAGTTGACTCTCTTTCAGGTTGGTAGGACTAGCCATTTGCATTTCTTAGTTAGTCCCTGGACACAGCAAGGAGAAATCTCTCCTTTGGCTTCAGTTTAGTGGATCTGGAGAGTTTTGCCAAGAACTATATAAACCCAGTGACTAGATTGTAATCTGATCCCACCCTAGACTGTATGTTATCACCATGGAAATGCAGAACTGGCCTAGTTGAATCCCGTGGCTTCAAGAGATCTTAGGGATCTCACCATGGGACTACAAACTCGAGCACAGGTGTAACAGGTTTCCCACTTCAGGCTGACATTCACTCACACGAGGTTAAAACATTCCTCCCATATTTCAAAGTTGCCCTTTTCCTCCCCCTCCAAGAAAAGCCTTCTCTCTTTTACTGTGAGATCCAGGATTCAAGTTCCAGCTGAGACAGCATCTGGTGAGTAGGGCCTTGGCTTTTCCTGAGCGGAACCCTGCTTGGGCTGCTGCAGACCCTAGTCTCAAACCTCCCCGCCACCCTTGAGAAGTTGGGATTTTATAAGTAACCAAATTCCTGCTTAATCAAAAGACAATTGAAATATATTTGAATACATGAAGCTTAATTTTTAATCTCTAATTTCTGAGGCTCAATGTCTTTTCTTCTATAGCATGGAAGAAGCATAATGTGCAACATTTTCTTTTAATTGCTATCTCTAATTTTTAATCTTTTCATAAACCTAACACTCCATAAACCTTTATAGCATACTTTAACATTTCTTTCTAAGTAACCAACTCATAAACCTCCTGTACACATTTTAATCTTTAAGTACGATTTTTTTATCCTATAAACCTTTTATTCTTATTTATTCTTTTAAACCTCTTGTGCATCCAAGTACCATACATATTTTTTCATATTTTCTTTATCTTACTTGAGGGTTTTCTGTTGTCTTCACATTAATTATCCTGTAAGAAATGTCCTTTAAAAGAAGCAATAACAGTAGACCACATCATAAAAATCATTATATCCGAATTAAGTTAGCAAGATTGTAGCAGAACACAGGAGTACACTTGGAATTAGAAACCAATTTGTCCCTGAGGAAGGGAGCTCCTACATACCAGAAGAATGAAGAAATTCCAATGAATTTCTCAGAAATCAGTTTTTCTTCCTGGCTGCTAGATATGTTAACATTACACATGGGAAAACAAACTTAAAGGAATTACAGAACTTAAAGGAATTATCAGATCCTAGGTACAAACAAAATACCACCTTTTGTGAAGCTTCATAAAAATCAAAATAAAACAAGATATTTAATCAGTATGTACTCAGGCTTTTTAATGTTATCAAAAAGATTCATTTTTAAGTGTGCACATGCATTTAAACTGGGCATGCCAAATAATGAACAGAGTCAAAAACCAAAATGTGATTATAAGTGCGCAATAGAATTTGAAGTGGCTACAGCTGTTATTTTGAAACATAAAACATACATATTATAGTAAATGTAGGTAACCAAGCAAGTTAGAACTTTTTTAAAGTAACCCTTTATCACCACAAAGTACAAAGAACAACAAACAGTTTAAAACACACATCTTTTGGCCTAGAAAATGGGCCACTCATCAGGACAAAGGGCAGTAAATTTCCGTTTGTTTATCTCAACACTCAGATTTTGGGTTTTTCCCCTAGTGTCCTTAAAATGTCCTGGCAAGCAGTCTGTCCCATCGTTTGTCCATCTGAGTCCACACGAAAGACACAAGATTAACATTCAGGATGGGTTTTTGTGAAGGCATATGGGGGAGGGTCTTCCTCTAAACTGTCCCCATTCCCCTCTCCCTTGAGCAGAATTAAATCTGGATAGAGGGAACCACTTGCATCAGGTGCACTCGGCAGCTATTCATTTCCGGTTCTCAGAGCGCTGTACTCTCTCCCCCTTGATAAAGGGAACCCTGCATCCCAGGCACTCTATCTCAAGACAGCCACTCCCCTCACATCATTTTGGAGCTCTCAGAGTGGGCACGCCCCTCCCTCACCTTGGGCCAACAGCTCCATATGGCAGCACTCGCAAGCGGGCAGCTCCGCCCTCTCACTGGGGCTGACAGCTCTGTGCTCTGCTCGCAAACATTTTGCTCCACACGCAGCCTCTCTGTGCCACTCCAAGCATTATTTGGCTCCACCACAGCCAGGGCCCACAGTTCTATGTGCCATTCCTGGCAAGCACACAGTGCTGGGGTACCATGCAGTGTGGAGTCCCCCAAATGGCAGGCATGCCTGCCATCCCCATGGTTTCCCCTACCCTGCCATGTCTCAGCAGCAGGCCACCCAGGATGGTTTGCTTCTGGCTCTGGTGGCCCCAAAGCCACCCAGGGAATCAGCAGCCCTGAAACTGGCTGGGAACCAGAAGCCTTGGCTCTGGTAGCTCCTCCCCCTCCTCCTTCCCCTTTGTCTGCTCCACCTGCACCTTCACCTCTTGTGGGGGCTGGATTGCATAGGGAAGGAACACTATCTTAAATTCAGACACCACGGAATAAAATCCCAAGGGAGCTGATATTTTAATATGTTCCTCCCGCTCTCTGGCTAGATTCCCCACCTGATTCCAGGTGATCCATGAGACATTAAAGGACTGAACCCAAGGTGCTAATTCAAGGGCAATGTGAGGATCTGGAATTTCCAAACTATGGCTTTTAATACAAGTCTCAGTGCTTCCAGCACTGGGTCAGGTCTACTTGTTAATGTGTTACCCATGCTAAGAGTCTAACTTACCGCAAAGCCCTATTTGCCCCGTCCAATCTGGGAAGTTCCTGACACAGGAGCACCAGATGTGGCATCTCTCCACCCCCCCCTACACACACACGCACACATTCTAGGGGACAATTCCAGGCCGTCAGGACAGAGAAAGGCAAAGTTAGGCCGCCCGCTCCTCCGCCTCAACTCTCCAGAGACTGGGACACGGGCAGGGAGTTTTTCAGAGCAAATCTCCATTTATTGGAGGTAACAACAGCTTGTATAGGCAAAGGACCACAGGGAGCAAAACGGGCAGTCAATTATGTCGATGGTCAACACAGCATGCAAGCCTTACAGATCAGATTCAGTGTATCTCAGGAAGGAAGGCAGGTCAATTCCTGAAAGCCAATTAGGGCTCTCTGTAATGTGATCAGGATTGAGCCCAGAACACTAGCTCTCAGTTACATCTTTGGCCCCATGTGCTCGGCTATGCCCTGGGGTAATTCCTGGGTGGGCCCAATAAGACCCTATGTTTAAAATCAGTTGACACACATGTGGGGACTTATTTCTGAGTTTTCTCCCTTATCTATTGAGCTAGTACAATGCTGTCTTTATTAATATGGATTTGCAATATAAATTAAGGTCTAGCATGTTGATTCCAACAGCATAATTTTTATTACTCATGATTACTTTAACTCTCCTGGCCCTTTTGTTCTTCCATATGAATTCTGAGATTGCTTTATCAATTTCTAGGACAAATTGCCTTGAAATTTTGATTGGTGTAACATTGAATATATTGCTCTTGGAAGTATAACCATTTTTATGATATTAATTCTACCAATCCAATATCATGGGAAGTTTTTCTACCTACTGGTGTCTTTTGAAATTTTTTCTTTAGGGTTTTAAAGTTTTATTGTATTTCTTCTTATCATTTGGAATAACTCCATTTTCATTTATAAGTTTATTTATTTGAGTTTCTTCTTTGGTTTTGGTTAATTTGGCTAAACATTTGTTTTTCCTGTTGATTTTTTCAAAGAACCATCTTTTTTCTAGTTGATTCTTTGTATGGTTTTTCTTACCTCAATTTCAGATATTTTTCCCTGATTTTGCTGATTTCTGTTCATTTACTGCTTTTGAGAATAGATTGTCCCTGTCTGTTTAAAGTGTTAAGTTGGATTGTTAAGTTGTTTACTTGTAATGTTTTCATTTTTTAATATAGACATTGAGTTCTCTAAACTTTCTTCTTAATACTACCTTCAATGTATCCCAAAAATTGATATGTTGTATTTTCATTATCTTTATTTCTAGGAATTATTGAACTTCTCTTTTGAATTCTCTCTGAACCCATTCCTCATTCAGAATCATGATATTTAATCTCCAAGAATGTTTGTATTTTCTGATGTTTGCTTTTTTGTAGATATCTACTTTTATTCTATGGTGGTCAGATAGGGTAAAGGATATTATTTCAATTTTCCTGTAATGAGGAGGTTTGTTCCCAATATGTTGTCTATTTTGGAGAAGTTTTCTTGAGCTGACAGTTTTCCTTTCCTGAAAAGAACATGTATTCCCTATTGTTGTTATGGAAGGTTCAGTAGAGCTTAGTCAAGTCCATTTGGGTTATGGTTTGATTAAGCTTTAGTGTGACTGTGTTCAGTTCACCTATCCAATGGTGAGAAATCGCTTACTATTATCATGTTTGGGTTGATCTTTTGTTTTAAATGTTGTAAGTTGTGTTTAGTGAATGTGCATGAGTATGTATTAGGTGTGTATATGTTCAGTATTGTGAAATATTCCTCGGGAGTGGCCTATACAGGCCTCAGTCCAAAAAGAACTCAGATCAGTTACAGCTTACTGATGACTCAGAGCTTACAGGTGTTGCCAAAGGTCACCAACACTTACCGCTGGTCCCCTGAGAGGAAATGCGATCTTTCAATGTCTGCTTGCTGGTGTCCCAGAGCCTAGGAGAGTGTCCTGAGCAGGCTCCTAACCCAAATGGCTTTCTCTTTCTTTTGCTGTCTCTCAAAAGTAATGAAATCATAACAATTCAACAAGATTATTTATTCAATTATGAATATATCAAAATACCAAATTATTGATAAGAACACATCCCAATCCTATTGATTAGGTGTTTTATTTGCTTAGGTATAAACACTATAAAGAATTGAAAACTACATGATTTGTCAAAACAAACTGGGACAAAGATTTTTATTGACAGTTTGTAGATGTGTGGTTAGAATAGCTGAAAGAATGTGATACACATATACATTTTTGTGTTACAAACTTTACATATTGAAATATTTAAGCATAATCATACTGATTTCTTAATTATAAAAATTTACTGTGAGCTCTTCAAGTTTACTATGAATCTATTCAAATATATTTTTTATTTGTAGATGTATATGTGCACAAAATACGTGCATTCATAAAGAAAAAAAATACATGAATACTAGTGAAATGTAGCAACAGCCAATAACTTAGAATGTGTGCATAAAGGGGCTGGAGAGGTGGCTCAAGGGATAAGCCTCTGCCTGGGAGGTGGAAGGTACTGAGTTCGGATCCTAGACTCCACGTATAGATGCTGGGTGGAAGCATACATACACATACATACACACACATACATGCACACACACACACACGCATACATGCACCATTGAATAAATAATAATTAAAAATTTTTAAAAATGTGTGCATAAAATAGGACACTCTAGTTATTTTTCTACCATTGTTAATAAATAATTAACTCTTCATATTTAATTCCCTTTTCCAAGTTCTGAATCTCCACTAAAAGATATTTATATTCAAAGAATGAAACAGAGAGAAAGATTATGAAATACAATGCATTATGTAAGCATCCATCTGAAAATGATCAGATTCTATGTTTTTAAAAAGCATAAAATATATAAATGCAATGAAAGATTGCATGTATGGATATTTATACTGTTATGCTTTCCTATATCACCTAAAGACTTCATCCTAAACTTAAATGTGAGAAAATATTTTGTGATCCTTGCATCAACACTGTTAAAATATGTTAATAAAATAGTGAGAAGCCTTCTTTTGAAATTAATGACAACTCACTTTTTAGTTTGGACTTAATTAGCTTTTAAGTATTTGATTTATTCTATAAGGTCACTTAGAATATTTATGTAAGAATAACATCATATAAAATAAAAATGGTAGATAGATGATTCTGCAGATAAAGCTACTTGCTTATACTCCTGATAGCCATTGTTTAATTCATGGACCCCACATTGTAGAAAGGGAGAACTAATACATGAAAGTTGTCTTCTGACCCCCACATTCACCAGGGCAGTCAAGGCCTTTTCTTCTCTCTCTCAAATAAATATGACCAAAACAATAAGGAAACAATATAATATAGTTATAAAAGTGGCAACCTAGGTATTTGGATATGTAGTTCAGTGGAAGTGCATTGACCTAGCACTCTTAGGTTAAATCTTAAATGTCATAGCACAAATAAAAAGAAATGTGGACTTAAATATATAAATACAAATGTAGTTTTTCTCTGACCTCTGGTATTTATTAAATTAAAATTATGTTTTTTGTTTATAATTAACACGAGATATATCATTTTAGTACTATTATAATATGTAGCAATATATTGATTAAGGACTAGATATACATGTATGCAAGCTCATATTTTTAGTTTTTTTCTTTTTTCTTTTATTATTTAACATATGAATACAATTAATTTATGACATTTTCATACCTTAATATACAATCTCATCCTTCTCCTCTTTCCATTACAATCCTGCTATGACTTCCCCATATTTTCACAAACATTCTTTTGTATGGTCTACTGAATTTCCTTGTTTTGCCTTTGATCACATCTGGCTTTGTACTTGTTGAAGCATGAATCTTCTATCAGTTGATATACAATTGAGGAAAGCATTTTCTATTCTTCTCCCACTCTAATGGTCACCATTAAATCTCAATACTATTGTCAGGGTGGTTGTGGAGCCTTTTTCTTTTTCTTTCATGGTACAATGTTGATAGGACATTGTGAAGATACACACAGTCGAAGTAAATTTATAGCTATGACACCCCTAGCATGTTCATAATATTATGTTGCACCCCTGCCCCACTTCATACTATTACATTATTACTGTTCTTTCATTGAAAATGTTCCCTGAGTCTTGAGATAGGGGTGCATTGGCTTTGATTGCTTTGTTGGGTCAAACAATCTGAAGTCATTTATTTTTTACACTTTGGCCGGGTGTAATTTTTCCATAATAAACACCATATAGTGAAAGAGGAAGCTTCAGCTATGAGTGCTGAGTTCTCCTCCACCCTATGGGTATACTGAGAATTATTTAAAAAGCAAATTGGTATAGAATCTTTGTAGATAAATCTTACCAACTTGCCTTCCACCAGGGGCAAGTTAGTATTTTGTTGAAGTGTTATAAATATACTACAGCACTCTATATGCTTTGAATATACAAGTAAACTGAAATAAAGATAAACATACATATTTATATGTAAATGTAAATACTTATACAACATTATTTGTATGGTATTATTTATATTAACATTTGTGAGTGTGTGTGTGTGTGTGTGTGTGTGTGTATTAGAGAGCACTGTATGTTCTAATGGAGGAGCAAGAGTGACTTGGAGAATCATTGTGGATTGCTTCTACCTTTTTTTGTCACTCTGGGATTTCTCAGACTTTGCACACCAGGGCTAGAAGTGCAAGCCACCATTTCTAACTGGCATTTTTACATGGGACTTGGGATTCAAACTCAGGATCTTCTGCTTGTGAGGCAGAGTCTTAACCCCTAAACCATCTCTCCAGCCTCATAAATATGTATTTATATATATAGTATAAATATGAACATATTTATTGAAATATACATAAACAGGTACAGGCAAAAGTGATGATCTAGATTTTTGAAAATAAAGGTTATTTCCATTTATAAATTTTGGGATGCCACAAATTATGGGATGTCTTATGACAATTATTTCTTCAAAAATTAATAGTGGCTGAATATCCTGCTTCCAGTCATTTTTCTGAGCATGACTATGTGGAACATTCTTGTATATTAATGGGAAAATTTAAGCTTCAAATTATCACGTCTTACAAAATGAAGTTAAGCAGAGCAAGGAGTTATTATAAACTTGTTATTAAAATAGTATAGCTACACTATAAAGACTGTTTTGGTAAAAGCTGTTACCCTTCTTCATCTAGAGTGATAATATTTAATACTGAGATTTAAATTTAGTAAAATATTAGTATGGCTTTAGATTATAGTTTAAAGTTTTTCTACAGTAATACTTTCATTAGTGTTTTTATTACTCAGCATTTTTCGCTATCCTGGATCTTTTAAGTTTCCATGTGAAATTTGAGATTTCACCAATTTCTGTGAGGAATTGGGTAGGAATTGGGATTAGTATTAAATTTCATATGCATAATGCTTTTGTTAGAATAGTCATTTTAATTATGTTAATCCAGGAACATGAGAATTCTTTCAATATTCTGGTGTCTTCTGTCTCTCTTTCTTTAGGGTTTTAAAGTTTTCATTATATAGATCTTTCACATTCATGGTTGGATTTAGGCCAAGGTATTTCACTTTTTTTATGAGCAGTGGTGAACAGTATCTCTTCTCTCAGATCTTTCTTGCTTTGTTTATCAGGAAAGTCACTGATTTTTTAATGTTAATTTTGTGTCCTGCCACGTTACTAAACTTATTTATTAGTCCTAGGAATTTCCTTGAAGAATCTTTAGGATCCTTGAAGTATAGTACCATGTCATCTATGAATAGATATAACTTGATTTCTTCCTTTTGAACTTGTATCCAATTTATCTCCTTCTGTTGTCTTATAGTTCCAGCTAAGGCTTTAAGTATGATGTTGAATAGAAGTGATGAGAGAAGGGGCTGGAGAGGTGGCTCAGGGGTTAAGCCTCCGCCTTGCAGGCGGAAGGTCCTGAGTTCAGATCCCAGATCCCACGTATAGACGCCAGGCGGAAGCGGGGGCGACCTGCGCTTCTGGTCCTGGTAGGGCGGAGCCTGTGAATCCCGGGGCAGAAGGAGGTGGAGGCGTCCATGGTGGTTCGCGAATTCGTCCGTGGTTCTACACATACACAGACACACACACACATTCACACACAGACGCATACGCGCGCACGCACATACACACGCATATGCACACAGTTGAATAAATAATTTAAAAAATTAAAAAAAAAGAAGTGATGAGAGAAGACAACCTTGCATGGTTGTGGATCTGAGTGAAAATGCTTCCAGTTTTTCAATATTTGGGGTGATTTGTGCCATTGAATTATTCTATGTGACCTTTATTATATTGATAAGTGTCTCTCTAACCCTATTTCCCCAGGGTCTTTGTCATAAAGAGTTATATTTTGTCAAAACCTTTTTTAGCATTAGTTGAGAGAATCATGAGGGGATTTTGTCTTTCTTTTATATACATGGTGAATTAAAAAATGATATTGGCTCCAAAAAAAGAGATATAGTTCAATAGAACAGAATCAAAGACACATATATAAGTACTCTCACCTACAAAATTCGCTTCTACATGAAGAAGAATTAAACTGAACTCTTACTCATCTCCCTGCATAAAAATCACCTCCAAGTAGATTAAAGACCTCAATGTTAGAACAGAGAGTATAAAATTCCTAAAAGGAAAAGGAACAACAAATTGATTTGTCTTGGTCAAAATTTCCTTAATAGGACCCCAAAGGCACAGTGAATTAAATCCAACTCTAAACAAATAGATTTATATAAAAGTAAAAACTTTTGCTCAGCAAAAGAAACTGTTAATCAAACAAAAAGGTAACCTACAGAATGGGAGAACATGTTCACTAAACATACATTGGATAAAGGACTAATATCCAGAGTACACAAAGAATTTCAAAAATAAAATACTAAGGAAGAAAACAACCCTATTAAAATGGGTTGAAAAGAAACTTCTCACACAATGAAATTCTTATGTCTAACAAACATATTCAAAAAACGTCCTAATTCCCTAGTCATTAGGGAAATGCAAATTAAAACCACTTTGAGATATCATTTCACTTAAGTCAGAAAGATTATGATCCAAAACTTTAACAACAGCAAATGTTGGTGTGGATATGGGAAAAAGAGGACTCTCATACACTGTTGTTGGGACTGTACATTCATGCTACTCTTTTGGACATTAATGTCGAGGTGCTTAAGAATGGTAAAAATTGAATTTACACATGACCCAACTATATTGCTCTGGGAATATTCCCAAAGAACACTGCATCCTGCATCAGCAACATGTACAACAACGTTCATAACAACCCTTTTCACAAATGCAAAGAAATGGAATCATCATAGATGCTCAACAGTTGGCAAATAGTTAATTAAAATGCATATATATGTGTGTGTATATATTCAATGGAACATTATTCAAATGTCAGGAAAGATGAATATAGACTTTGCCAGTAAATGGATGGAACTGGAAGCAATCATATTTAGTGAAATATCCCAGAAGCAGAAAGACAGATGTTGTGTGTTCTCCCTTATAGGTGAATACTAGAGTTGATGGAATCAAACAATAATTCTTATAATACACAAAAATGCAAAGGAACACAAGCTGTGTGGAGGGGATTTGAGAATATCTAAAATAGTAGAAACAAAAGAACATGGGTAAATGGTTAAAAGAAAAAAGTTTTAATATAAGAAATGGCTTAAATAGAGTGAAGAACAAGAATAAGATACAGTAGAGAGTGGAGCTCACCTTCAGGTAACCCAGGTAACCAACCATCAGCTTACTAGCCTTTATCCCCCTCTCCCACACAAATACACACATGCTCAGGGAACACATACTCAACACTGTAAACCAGTCTAAGCAACAGTGTACAGGGAGTAAACTAACAGTAGATAGGATCAGGTGTCAATACCAACCATAAATACCCAAAAGTAAACGTCCATCTAAATGCCTATCATTTTATCTTTGGATAGGGGATGATCTCAACATCCAGAAAGGATGCAGTTTAGAGCAGCAGAAGAGCAGTGAAACAGAGAAAAGTCAACCAGAATGTATTGTTCACCTAAAACCAGGCTAACCAAATCACTCTCCATCCTAAGGCACAGGGAACCATAGAAACAGAAAGACAGAAGAGTAGGAAGTCAGTTGGATTGATAAAGGGAAGAAAGTATGAGAGGGGCAGGGATAATTACCAACATTATTATATATATGTTATATTTGTTGTTATATTTATATAACAAGGAAAATGATAGTTTTATACTACAATTCCTATGAGTTTGGATCCCGATCCCATGGACGAAACACCAGACAAGGTGGCATATGGCCTTCATTTCCAACACTAGGAAGAAAGCCTGGAAAAAGAAAAAAGCAGATAGAGCAATCGAGGATGTTCCCTGAAGCCATTTTTGAGCCTTGATACATTCTTGTCCACATCCATATACACCCACACACATGTGCACACAATTCCCCAAAATGTTAGTTCAAAGGTATTATTTTTTAAAGAAGCATTAACACAATATTATTCAAATTGAGTTGTAAAGTCTTAAGGTACAGTATTTCTTTTTTTAAATATTTTTATTATTATTATTTATTCAATTGTGCGCAAGTGTGTGTGTGTGTGTGCGCGGGCGTGTGTGTGTCTGTGTGTGTGTGTAGAACCACGGACGAATCTGCGAACCACTATGGACGCCTCCACCTCCTTCTGCCCCAGGATTCACAGGCTCCGCCCTACCAGGACCAGAAGCGCAGGCCGCCCCCGCTTCCAACCTGGCGTCTATACATGGGATCTGGGATCCAAACTCAGGACCTTCCGCCTGCAAGGCGGAGGCTTAACCCCTGAGCCACCTCTCCAGCCCGGTACAGTATTTCTAAAGTAAAGATGCTAACTTATTTCAACAGAACATCACCTCAGCAGTGTAAAATTGACATCTATTATGATTTCTCATAACATAGAATTATTATTTCAAGATTTCTCAAGGCAATTTAAGTGTGATATAGGAAATGTATCACAGAAGAAGCAAGTATGCATAGTTCAAAATGCTGTAAAACCTCAAGAAATGAATTTTTTGAACTATAAATATTCTGGGATTAAAACCTGGGATAAATTAAAATGCCACTGTGAATATCTGATGCTAACACTTACACATACACAAATGATAAATTTGCATAAACATGCAAACTAATCATAAAGGCATTTAGGTTAATTAAATTAAGAATGGAATTAGCTATAAATCAATTTTTTAAAGATGTGGTCAAGTCGTCATTTTTATAATTAATAATGAATTCAATCTATATGAATTTATTATACCCAAAATACTATTCCCATTACCATTAAAAAACAAAAAAATATAAGTTTTTCAGAGATAATAAAAATCCTTAGAAAATAGATGCATAGCACTATAAAAAGGATGAAATAGTTTTCTCTATTGAAGCATGATCCCCTCCCTCCTTTATTCTGGAGGGCCCTTCTTTCCCTTTTCTCCTGTCAAGTATTGCATATAAATAGTGAGACATCTGGTGAAGCTCACTCTCACTTCCCTTCCTGGTCACCTGCAACTGAAGAGGTTTTAACTCACCAATCAGGGAGAATATAGGGACTGGCAGATAGATGGTAACCATCCTGTAAATGGGATCCCCCCACACGGCTGTGTCCTACTCCTATTCCATCTACCTTTGATTCTCCTCTTATATTAAGATCTTCATTTAAACAGCCTTTTATCTTTGGTTAGGAGGTGACCTTCAATACCAAGCAAGATGGAGCCAAGGGCATTGCAGGAACAACAAAACTGAAAACAACAACAAAAACCATAACTCAGAGCACTAAACACCCTACATTAATCACCTGGAACCAGACCAGCCAAATCTCTCCCCATCCTAAAGCTCAGGGAATCTTGAGGAGGAGGGGGTGGCAAGATTGTAAGAGCCTAAAGATGAAGAGGACCAATGATATGCAAGATACTCCACAAAGGTTAGGGCTACAGTAGCCACAATTGGACATTGCATGACTTGCACAATGGCTGACATGTCAATGACCCCCCCAAAAGTCTAGTATGGATCACAGGCAGTAGGATCCTTATAGGCAAGGGATTAACAATCATAATAGAGTTCCCATATTAACAGGGAGCCCAAGAAAGGGCTATACCATTGAGTCCTTATACCTCACTAGGGTGGAGGACTCAGAGGGAGGTTTGGCATTCACACAAAAAGATTCTCTAGGGGATGGGAGGGAGGAAGGCGGAGGCATTGAGAGAAGGAAAGGTAGGGAGGGGGTGAAAAGAAGGGGAAAAGAAGAAAGAGTTCAAGGGAGTCTGGGGAGGGAAGGAGGAAGGGAAAGGATTGGGGTACCTATTGTGCTTCTTTGATTGGGAAGAAAATAAAATGTGGGAGAAAAAAAATTTCTTCTCACCATGCAAGAATAAAGATATCAAGAAGTCCCACACTTCCCTGAGAGACTGATGAGGATTAATGCTGATAAGGAAATTACTTTCTTTAATGGTATCACCACTGATCTATATTTACTGGGATGTGAATCATGTCAGACATCTGTCATCGAAGGCAAATTAAGTGAAATGCAATGGGCCTTACAACAGAAAAGAATTGAAAATAGGACAAAGTCTGGCAGAGAAGATGAGGGTTTACAAGGGATAAGATTGGGGATTATAGGTAAATATATCATATGAAAAAATGACTATATTCATGTATGAAAAATTAAAAAATATTTCAAAAAATACAAAGTGTGACTAAAAGCTAGAAAACAAAAATATGCATATTGTAAATGGGATTTTAGTTAGAGATGTGAAGATGTGAAGCTTAAACACTTTGGCATAATTTTCCTTTCTTTCTTAGGGCACAGATTATAGTGATTTATTTGCCAATGAGGAAAGTTTTATCATCTTTTCTATTGATAAAATAAACATAGTCTTTCAGGAAAAAAGTAGAGAATGAAAAGTTTCTTTGACCCTCAATTCCAGTTTGTGGTCCATTATGATAGGGAAGTTAAAGCAACAGGAACCTGAGGGAAGTGGTTTTGTCTTGACCACGGTCAAGAACAGAAAGCAAAAGATAAATACATGCTTTTTCCACCTTTATACAGACTAAAATAAGCCCAGGATCCTGTCCCATGCACATTGTGAGACCATTCTCACTTAAATCGAAGTAAGCAAGACAATTCTTTCTAACCACACTTGGGCATAATGGATTATATTGCTTAAATATTTTATAAAAAAATCCCTTTCTGTTTTCAAGTATCAATGCACTACTGTATTTCTTTTTATGTTGCCTAACCAATATGAGGTAACCAACTTATTCTGTGACATTCTCTTAGAACCAATAATTTGTGGGCAAATGCAGAGGTCAAGAAACTAAGGAAAGCATGAGCAAAATATGTAAAAATTCCTACTTTTAAATTGTTTCTCTCCCTTTTCACCCGCTCAGGACTCTGTCAAAGGAGGACACATTGCTCATCAGCCTCATCAGCCTCATCTAGGAATAACAATAACAACAAACAAGTGTACCCAACTCCAAGGCAAACACTAGTAATAACTGCTCGAGAGTAGTAATACCAACTAATTCAGTTCAGCCAAAAACATGCTGAAACTAAAAGCAAGTCTTAAAAGATAAAACAACAATGGCCAAATCAAAGTGCAGATCCATGAGAAACAAAACCGAAGAAAACAAATCTCCCACTGAAAGAATTAACCCCATAATGATAGATTCCAACGAGAACAAATTCACAGAAAATAGCCAAGAAAGTCAGACCCAAGATAACGACTTTCAAAGTATGATCATTACCATGATCAATACTATGAAAAAGGAAATCTGGGAGGAGTTAAATAACCGGATCAACCACTTTAAACAGGAACACAACAGACACTTGGATGAGTTGAGAAAAACAGTTCAAGAAACAAAAATAGGCATACAGCAGTTAAAAAGTCTCAAGCAGAGTTTAAAATTGAATTAAAAGACAAGTTATCTTCAACCCAGAACTAATAAAGAGTTTTTTAGCAGAACTAATGAAGCAGAAAATAGAATTTCAGATCTTGAAGACAAAGTGGAAGAATTAACCAGTTCAATGGAAGAGGTTGTTAAAACCAAAAAGATACTTGAGAGAATGTACCTAACATGCACATTCATGGAATATCAGAGCAAGAATCCCAAAATACCACACCTGAGGAAAATTTTCAAATTATCATTAAAGAAAACTTTCCTCATCTAAAGAAAAAGAAGCCCATCCAAATACAAGAGGCATTCCACACCCCATACAGATATGACCAAAATAGAAATTTGCCATGGCTTAATAATAGTCAAAACACTCCACATTCAAGACAAAGAAAAGGTGCTGAGAGATTCAAGAAAAATAAAGTCGCTTTTAAAGGTAAACCTATTAAAATAACAAATGACTTCTCAATGGATGCAGTAAAAACCAGAAGAGCTTAGAGAGACGTACTTCAAGTATTGAATGAACAAAAATGTCAATCCAGACTGATATACCTGGCAAAACTATCTGTCATGATCTAGGGGGAAAGAAAAGTTTTCCAGCACAAAGACAACTTGAAGGCTTACATGTCTACCAAACCAGGCCTTCAAAAAATGCTGGAAAAGATACTCAATCTTGAAGAAAAGAGCAAGCATATCCAGGAGAACAGAAGGGAAGTAGAATACCACCAAAACGGAAAAGCCTAATAATACACTTACAAAAGCCACTAAACATAAAAGTGTCCAGAATTAAAAATAATTTCGCCATTATAACATTAAATGTCAATGGTATTAACTCACCAGTCAAGAGACACAGATTACAAACTTGGATTAAAAATCACAGCCAATCAATCTGCTGCCTTCAGGACACTCATCTCACCACAAAAGATAGGCACATCCGAAAGGCTGGCTCAAAATTCTACAAGCTAATGGAACCATGAAACAGGCAGGGGTAGCTATTATGCTATCAGACAAAGTGGACTTCAAACCAAAAAAAATCATAAGAGACACAGATGTATACTACATTTTGGTTACAGGTAAAATTCACCAGGAAGACTTCACAATACTGAACATATATGGACCTAATACGGGTTCCTCCATATTCATTAAGCAAATGCTACAGCATCTAAATCAGGAAATCAACCTCAAAACGATAATTCTTGGGGATTTCAATACCACCCTCTCAACATGGGATAGATCAATAGGTCACATGGGATAGAATAACAGAGACACATTGGAACTTAATCAAACTCTTATTGAAATGGACCTTACAGATCTCTATCGAACTTTTCATCCATGCACCAAAGAATACAAATTTTTCTCAACAGCACACAGAACTCTTTCCAAAACAAACCACGTATTGGGCCACAAAACGAATTTCCACATATACAGGAAAGTTGAAATCCTAGCCTGTACTCTATCAGACCACCATGGTCTAAAGCTTGACATCTGCAACACAACAAACAATAGAAAATACACAAACTTCTGGAAACTAAACACTATGATGCTGAATGAGAATTGGATTCAGGAGAGAAATTCAAGATTTCCTGGAAGTGAACAATAATAAAATACAATTTACCAAAATCTCTGGGACACAATGAAAGCTGTCCTATCTTAATGCCTACATCAAAAAAAAAAAGAAACATCATAAATAAATAACTTAACAATGCAGCTTAAAGCTTTAGAGACACAAGAGCAATCAGATCCCAAAAGCAGCAGAAGAGAGGACATTAGCAAAATCAGGGGAGAAAAATCCAAAATTGAAACAAGGAAAACAATAAAGAGAATCTACCAGTCAAAAAGCTGGTTCTTTGAAAAAAATCAATAAGATTGGTACACACCTAGCTAAATTAACCAAAAGCAAGGAAGATAAAACCCAAATTAACAAAATTAGAAATGAAAAAGAAGTTACCACTACTGATACTTAAGAAATTCACAGAATTATACGGTCATATTTCAAAAACTTATACTCTGAGAAATTTGACACCACAAAAGAAATTGATGAATTCCTAAGTGAGCAAAATTTACCTAAATTGGATCAGGTAGTTTGAATTACTTAAATAGGCCTATAACATATGAGGAAATTGAGGAAGTAATCTTGAATTTTCCCACCAAAAAATGTTCTGGACCAGATGGATTCAGCACAGAGTTCTACCATACATTTAAGGAACTAATAACATCAATGCTCCTTAAACTGATCCATCAAATAGCAAAGGAAGAAACACTATCAAATTCTTTCTATGAAGCTAATACAGTTTTAATCCCAAAACCTAATAAAGATACACTTAAAAATGAAAACTATAGGGGCTGGAGAGGTGGCTCAGGGGTTAAGCCTCTGCCTTGCAGGCAGAGAGTCCTGAGTTTGGATCCCATAAAGAGATTGTAACCAGAGCAAAAAGGCAACCCATAGAAAGGGAGAAAATCTTCAGAAAATCTGATAGAGCTTTATTATCCAGAGTGCACAAAGAATTTAGAAAACTAAACACCAAGGAAACTAATGGCCCAATTAAAAAATGGGCCCTGGAACTTAAAAGAAACTTTACCAGGGATGAAATTAAAATGTCTAACAAATATCTTAAAAAATGCTCCACATCCTTAGCCATCAGGGAAATGCAAATCAAAACTTCCCTGAGATATCATCTCACCCTGGTCAGGATGGCAAAAATCCACAATACAAACAACAACAAATGCTGGAGAGGATGTGGAGAGAGGGGAAGTCTTCTACATTGCTGGTGGGAATGCAGGCTCATACAACCACTCTGGCGAGCCATCTGGAGATTCTTAAAGAAATTAAAGATTGAAATGACATATGACCCTGCTATTCCACTTTGGGAATAACCCCCCATACAGCAAAATTTCACCTCGATAGCACAAGCATGACCATGTTCATAGCAGCACTGTTTACAATAGCAAAATCATGGAATCAACCCAAATGTCCAACAGTTGACGAGTGGATAAGGAAATGTGGTATATCAATACAATGGACTACTACTCAGCCATCAAAAATGATCAATTACTAGAATTTTCCGGGAAATGGATGTTATTAGAAACAGTTATATTAAGTGAAGTATCCCAGACCCAGAAAATTAAGTGCCACATGTACTCCCTAATAGGTTTTTCCTAATACCAAACCCACCGAGCCCACCTAGAGACACTCGACAATAAATCTCTGTAATACCTACAGTAATTGCAACGATTATGAACAGGAGGGATGGGGTAGGAGGGCCACACCAGACACAAGGAGAGAGGGGACCATGTTACAGCACAGAAAATAGGCCTCTATCAAGGACTGCAAGTAAGTAATGAGACATCTGTTTAAGTTCACAGACTTTCATTCCTGATCATTTACAACTGAGGGGGTATGATCTCACCAGAAGGGAGGGCATATAGTCTGGCAGATAGAAAGTAACCATTTGGCAAATGGGTGATTGACCCCTCCCTCATTGTGGTTTCCTACATTTATTACATTACCTTTGAATATACACTTATAACAAGACTCTAGTTTAACAGGTTTTTATCTCTGGCCAGGGGGTCACATCCAATACTCATCAGGATGGAGTGAAGGGCATTGCAGGAGCAGCAAAACTGCAAAAGAAATTCAATGAACCATAATCCAGAACTTCAGAGACTCTATATCAACAACCTAGAACAAGGCCAGCCTAATCTCTCCCATCCTGAAGCTCAGGGAAATTTGCGGAAGAGGGGGCAGTAAGATTATAAGAGCACAAGGATTGGAGGAGCAATGATATGCAAGATACTCCACACAAGTTAGGGCCAAAGCAATCATAATTGGACTTTGCATGCCCTGTGCAATGTCCAACACACTATTGACCTCACAGTCTAGCATTTGCTAAAGGCACCAAGATCCTTGGAGGCAAGGCATTGACAGCCACAGTAGTGTTCCTATGCTAAAGGGGAACACAGGAAAGGGTTCAGGGAAATGCCACTGGGTCCTTGTACATCATCGGAGAGGAGGGCCCAGAGGAGAGTTTGGCATGCACGTTAAAGGATTCTCCGGGGATTGACGGGGGTGGCACTGGGGGATGGAGAGGGAGGGGTGAGGACAGGGGCATCTGGGGGGTCGAGGGGAGGAGGAGGGAGGGAGGGAACCAGTGTACCTATTAAGTTTGTATGAGTGGAAATAATAATAAAAAATGTTAAAAAGAAAGAATAATAAAAAGAAACTTCACTAACCACATATCTGATAGAGCTCTATTATCCTGAGTGTATAAAGAACTTATAAACTAAACACCAAGAAAACAAATGGCCCAATTAAAAAATGGGCTTGGAACTCAAAAGAAAGTTTACCAGGGACAAACTGAAATGTCTAACAAATATCTTAAAAAATGCTCCGCATCCTTAGCCATCAGGGAAATGCAAATCAGAACCTCCCTGAGATCTCATCTCTCTCCCGTCAGAATGGCAAAATTCCACAATACAAACAACACCAAATGCTAGAGTGGATGTGGAGAGAGGTGAACTCTTCTATATTGCTGGTGGGAATGCAGGCTTATACAACCACTCTGTCAATCAGTGTGGTGATTTTTTAAAAAAAAGTTAAAGATTGAAATTCCACATGACTCTGCTATTCCAATTTTGGGAATAATCCCTCATAAAGCAAAAATTCACCTCAATGGCACAAGCATGACCATGTTCATAGCAACACTGTTTACAATAGCAAAGTCATGGCATCAACCAAATGCCCAACAGTTGATGAGTGGATTAGGAAAATGTGGTACTTTTATACAATAGAATACTACTCATCCATCAAAAAAATGAATTAATGAAAATTTCTGGGAAATGGATGGAATTAGAAAAAATTATATTGAGTGAAGTATCCCAGACATAGAAAATTAAGTGCTATATGTATTCCCTAATAGGTAGATCCTAGTACCAAGCCCACTTAGTAATATACTCAAAGATAAATCCTTTAATACCTACAGTAATTGTAAAAACTATGAACAGGAGGGAAGAGGAAGGAGGGACCCGCCAGAAACTAGGAGAGAGGGCATCATGCAACAGCAGAGAAAATAGGCCACCATCAAGTACTGCAAGTAAGTAGTGAGACATCTTGTTAAGTTCACAGACTTTCCTTCCTGGTCACTTGCAATTGAGGAGGTTTGATCTTACCAGTCAGGGAGGGCATAAAGTCTGGCAGACTTTAACCATCCTGCAATGGGAGCCTGAATCCTCCTCACCGCAGTCTCCTACTCTTATTCCATGTACCTTAGAATCTACTCTTATAATAACACTCTAACACCCTTTTACCTCTGGCTAGGAGGTAACATCCAATACCCATCAGGATGTAGCCAAGGGCGGTGCAGGAAATGCAAAACTGAAAAAAAAATAAAAAAAAAAAAACATAATCCAGAACATCAGAGACCCTACATTAATCTCCTGGAACCAGTCCAGCCTAATCTCTCCCCATCCTGAAGCTTGGGGTATGTGGGGGGGTCCCCGGGGATGTCAGCTCCGTCTTGCAGGCCGGTCAGGTGGGTCCTCCACAGGGGGGATTGGTGAAAGGTGAGTGGGCTGTGTGTCCCCCCCTTCCCCGCCTCCCAGTCCTCCTTCATGGAGGACAATCAGAGGCGACAGGGAGCTAGTCTAGCAGGAACTCCTTTATTACAAGTCCACAGCCATCTTATATAGGTAGAAACCCCAATGGAAATTCCACGGGGAGGGGGGGAGGGGGGACGGGCAACCAATCATCTTAAAGGTCAAGCCAGCACATGCGGCTGTATGTAGCAAAATGTCTTCAGAACATCCTGAGCTACTCCCTCCTGCCTGCCTCCATCCTGAGCTATTTAAGATATCCTAAGCCATCCCCTCCTGATTTCCCCTGAGCTGGTCAAAATACGCTGAGCTGCCCTCCAGACTTCTTCCATCAAATCATCTTTGGCTAAGCTTGCCAGATAGAGGTCACCTAGACTGAGGCCCCCACAGGGGAAATTTGTGGAAGGGGGGTAGTTAAGATTGTAAGAGTCTAAAGATGGAGAAGAGCAACAATATTCAAGATACTCCACACAAGTTAGGGCTGAAGTAACCATAATGGGACTTTGCATGACCTGCACAATGACCAATATATCATTGCCCCCCCCAAAGTCTAGCATGGATCACAGGCACTAGGATCCTTAGAGGCCATAATAGTGTTCTTATACTAAAGGGGAAAACAAGAAAGGGCTCTAGGCAATGCTACTGAGTCCTTACACCACATCAGAGAGGAGGATCCAGAGGGAAGTTTGACATTCACACTAATCAATGCTCCAGGGATAGGGGGAAGGGGAGAGAGGAAAGGAAGGGAAAAAAGGGGGAGGAAGCAGGGGATTGAGGGAAAAGGTGGAGGGAGGGAGGGAGGGGACCAGGGTACCTATTATGTTTGTGTAAGTGGAAAAAATAAATAAAAATAAATAAATAAATAAATTGTTTCTCTCAGATTTGAAATAATGAAAAATGCATACATGGAAAGTTTGTTGAGTTTGTGTAGTTGTGTGTGTAGGTTTCCCTCCACATGATACTATAGAGACATTTATACATCTATGTTCATTGCAGCTTTATTCATTAAAATTAGGGTATGGTTTCTACTAATTTTATAAAGTTAAAAAGACAAAACTTGAAAAATCATAATGAAGTATACTATTTTTCCCTGTGATAAAAGTTTAGTATGTTTAAATTAATTTATAAACATATTACCAAGTTATTGATGATGTTGCACTGATTTTAAGTAATTACCTTATCAAATGATTTTAAGTAGATTGCTTCAGCAAGGCGTGATTATATATTTTGTACTGAAGCAGATCATAATAATCAGCTTTCAGAGGCATCTCAGAATAATTTGAAATGTGGGAAGCTTTTCATATTCTGTTCATAATTATATATATACATCTCCAAACTGAATTGAATTGTATAACTTAATATTTATTGTGTAGATTTAAAAGTAAAAAATATCAATCTTTAATTCATTGTTATATTCCAGATACAGCAAAAATATGTTAATTTATAAGAATCCAGTGTTACTTGAAGAAGAGCTGTTTTCCATCCAATTTGCTCTCCACAATCCTTTCATGAAAATTTAAAGTGTCTGAAAAAATATAATATCGTTGACAATTTTGTGAGAGGAGTGGGTAAACATCCTTACTTTTTAAAGGCAGTGATGCTGATGAGAGAAAATACTTGGGATAAGATGAAAAACATTGAAAGAGGTCACAGGGTCAGCTCAACACTGTAATGGTGCATGCTCAGGGTTACAGCCTTGAAGATGTCATTGAAGCAATGTGCTTCAGAATATTAAGTCAAAATACTGAATAAAGATGAGGCTTCTTGCAAATTTATTTAATTTTTTGTAGTTGTGTGTTTCAGGTGGGACTGTGTGTCCCTTTGGAGGACCAAGGGTGATGATGGGAATCATGCTACATTGTTTCTACATCCTTTTTGCTTTGCCTACAAAGTCCTGAAGTAGAGGCTGGCACCATTTCCAATCCTAGAAGTAGCAGTAACCCTAATTCAAGCCTACGTATTCACACTCTTAGTAAGCCTTTACCTACATGATAACACTTAATGACCCACCAAACCCATGCCTACCATATAGTAAATTCTAGCCCTTGACCCCTTACAGGAGCTTTCTCAGCATTACTCCTTACCTTTGGACTGGTGTTTTTAAGTCAGACCTGGGATCTGATATCAGATCCTTCTGCTTGCAAGGCAGAGCCAACTTTCCAGTCTGAATCTTGTAAATTTTACAAAAAATTTATTTACAGAAATAAGCATTGTTGTCTGTGATATTTACTCTTCATTGGCTTAGTAAAAAGGAGTGTTAGAGAACTGGAGATAATGACTTTCAAAAATGTTGCTGAATTCCTGAAAAGAATAGAGTTGTCCTTGAAATGATTCAAAACTAAATAAAAGAAATTTAATCACTGTAAAACATATTATTAAAATCACTTGACAAAAGATGAATACTAAGATATGAATGGCACAAGAGGATAGAATACAGCAGAAATGTAATGGATTATGTGTATGGAAACTAAAGTTATGGAACATATAGGAAATATCTTTGTAAGACTGGAAATGAATTCAGCCCCCTGATAAAACCTGGGTGCTATGACAAGAGAATGACATTTACTCTTAACATTGATAATGTAGATCGAAAGATAAATCTATGTATACTTTTAAGCCTGATATTTGTTATAGCTTTTCTCTAAATAGTAACAAGGCAGGTATAAAGGATCTATCTAATATTGGTTACAAAATGTAAAAACTTAATTTATCCATATGCATTTATGCATATATATAAGCTTGTTTATACACATTTCAATATATGTATACATGTATTTATATATATTCATTTTTAAATATAAATCACATAGTCATATAATTCCTGAGCCAAGCACTATGGCAAGAAGAGTTTCATTTTCTCTGCCCTTAAATAGTTACAGACTTTTCTGAGTTCTGTAAGACTTTTCCCTCAGTGTTTTTCTTTTTGTCTATCACTGCTGTGAATGAATTTCCTTTGCAATTTTTTCTACATCAGCTTTCTGAAATAATCTCAGGTCATCTCTTTCTCTAAAAGCTAAGGGATACGTGAGTCAACCTTTTAAAGCAACAAATAACTTCTTTCCTAGCTTATGCCCACAGTTATGTGCTGTGTTGAGTTCCTTCCTGCAGTGATGAAAATCAGGAGCCTTACTGTAAATTACTTTTAACTAAATTTCTAATGCTTCATGCAACACACACACACAAACACACACACAAACACACACACACACACACACACACACACACACACACGCGCGCGCGCGCACGCATCTTAAGGTTCAAAATAAGCTTTGAGTTTAATCATTCACTAGATCTTCCTGGCCCTATCCCTGTAGCTCTACATTGGTGGTCATTTTACAAGGTTCTGAGATTCTACAAAGCTGTAACAAAATTTGGGAGTATTTCAACAGTGGGGAGTAATAGGAGAAAAGTAGGATTGTTAAGGAGATGGCTACACAAGTCATTACACTACCTGTGTTTTATTGGGACTTATTTAAGTCTTCCACTGCCTATTAGATGCTGTAAGAGAGGGTTTCATTTTTTTTTTAAGATTTAAAGACAGGTTTAGCTTCCTTGATGTTTGTATCAAGGGTGTTTGTATACATGGATACAGACAACACCATAGTGAAAATATGGACTTAGAAGTCAACTTTGGAGTGTTTCTTGCTTCTTCATAGTTTCATAAGTCAGTCTAGCTTTTAGTGATTCGTTTGTCTTAACATCCCAGTTTCTGTAGGCCCTCAAGTATTATAGAGGCTTGTGCAACTGCATGTAGCTTTATCATACCTAAGGGACTCAACTCTGCTAAACACAGCTATATATCAAATTCATCACCCTCTCTGCCATCTTGCATGTCCCAGTGTAAGATCCTTGAGAAAGATGTTCCTGGATTATAAAACCATCAGGTATTTGAGATAAGATTTATACATCAAAGGGATGAGAGAATTGTAATTAAAATGTTTCCTCAAGAAACTGTTTTCAGGGAAGGAGGTTATATGATGGCAAAGAAAGGAGAGTAACTGTACAAAGTTTAGTCATGCACACAGCAAGGTGGTTTGATTTATGGTTAGGGGACACATAATAAAGATATTATGTTAGTAAAATATGAAGAAATAAGATGGCCATGTGGACTAATAAGAGTAGTGATCCAGAATTATGTTTCAGAATTTTATGCATTTAAGTCTACAAAATAAGATTAAAAGGTATTTAATATATTTGCATAAGCTCTGTCAGTAATACACTTAAATTAGAAATGGAGAAGGACATCTATCAGGTGATATATAGAAAGTATGTTCATTAGTTATGTATTTCTTAAAAGTTAAGCCCAGTTACTTGTGATTTTGCATATTAGAAAACTTGGAGAAAATCTGTTATATACCTAAAAACGGTAGTGGAGAAACAATTTTATATGCAATTCTGTTATAACACAAAGAAATTATGTATCGTCCAAGTACAAATGACTATTTTGATTTTTGAATGTCAGGAAATATAGAAAGTAATTCCTTGATTTTTAGCTAAATTTCCCTCCTAAAGTTAGACAGATTATTCCAAAATTCAGCTCAGTTAATAGCATTTCCAATCAGTCTACATTCATCTATTCCTACCAAATACAAATATTCAATTCATGGCTTTAAGAATACTTGTTTTGTTTAAAACCAGTGACTTAACTTGTCTCAAAAGAATACTTTCACTCCTTTCCCCAGTGTTCAAGTTTTGTAGCAATTTGCTATAATTGTAAGTATCTATCAGAATAAACTTCTATAGTAAGTTGACTGTAAATCATTATTTATAACTTCAAAACAATAAAATGTGATCAAGTTTATAAATTAAAGGTTGACCAATAAAAATAAACTAGGGTGTAATAAATCAGAAATTATCAACTAGGCTACTTGACTTGTGAAGTACCAAGTCTGCAGTATTTCAAGTAGATCATCCTTAATGCCTTTCATAGGTGCTCATCCATATCACATAAGTTCTTTAGGAAGGATAGGCATTGGAACAAAATCAATCACAGCTATCTGTGATGATTTCATAGATTAAAACATTTTCCTGTAGGACTTGGGAAATTCATGAGATAACGTAGCCACTATACAAACATTCCAAACTCTGTTTTATTTTAAAGTATTTCAGGAAAAAAAAAACAAACAACTGTCCATACCAATATCATGACTTTGTGAGTTTTAGTTGCATACTCCAATAGGAAGTTACATCATAGCATCAAGAATATATGCCTTAAGAGTGTTTTTTTTTTTTTTTGATTAAGTAAAATGAACCACTTTCAAATAGGAATTCAAGTCATTATGAGGATGCAGCATGTTTGGTGAACCACTTTTTCATTTCACACTAATTCATTTTCCAAATACCATCTTTATAAAACTGAATACTTTAGAAGTTAAGATAAGGTTGGGATTTTTCTCAAAATGTAGTGGTAGTGCATACCTTAATCTCAGTACTTAAGAGTGAAGAGTCATCCTGCCTCCTCCCTTAACTACATAGCAAGTTGGCTGCCTGCCTGGGATACATAAGATCTTGTCTCAAAAAAAAAATCATGAAAGAATTTTGTAATTTTATATAAAATATAAATTGAAACTGTGTTAACTGATACTAAAGAAAAAATAAGCATTTGATTGTTCAATATCCTATTTGTTTTATCGCAAACTGAAATAAGCACTTATTTTTTGTTTAATTTATTTGCTCTCTCTGTGTGTGTATATGTGTGTGTGTGTGTGTGTGTGTGTGTGTGTGTGTTTCAAAGGGTATTGTGTGTCCTCGTGGAGGATCAAGGGTGACTTCAGGAATCATCCTGCATTGGTTCTACCTCCTTCTTGCTTCACCCTGAGATTTCCTAGGTTCCACCCACCAGCACCTGAAGTGCAGCTAGCTGCGGTTTCCTCCTAGCATTTTTTCTTGGGACCATAGGATCCGAACTCAGAACTCAGGACCTTTTGCTTGTAAGACAGTCTTAACCCCTAAGTCATCTCTGTAGCCCTGAAGCAAGCATTTAAAAGCCACTTTTATTTAATTAGACTTTGAAACAGAAAGTAAGTAAAAGTCAGATAAAAGCTTGGTATATCTGCCTTTTTGCTTAGGGGCGTCTTCCTAGATCTATTACATCTGTAAAGTTAATCACTCACAGAGTATCTGTCTATTCTATCTCACCTTCTCCAAAGTGATCTTGGATACATGAAATAGCTGAATCTTTCATGACAACTGTGGTACCACTCAGGTGGAGTTTATACCCAGGCGAAGTTGGGTATCCACAATTGTGATCTTGTACACAGCAGCAAAAGTAATAATCTCCTGTAGCCAGACTGACCCTGCTGTCATAAGTGCTAAAGACCATGTTGTAGAGACAGAACTGGAAAAACCATTTACCTAACCACACCCTGATTAGGACAGCATAACCCACACCTCTCCCCTCCCTGAACCAATTTTTTATTTTATGCTAGGCCTTATTTCAGTACTCTAAAGAAGAATTGAGATGGTCACTAAGTTTCTTTCTTTTTATGCAGTGTGGGCACACTGCATACATGTGCTTTTCACAAATGCTTGTGTCTTTAATCAGCACTGAACTAGAACAGGTGACTGATCTATCTTGGACTATCTAAAGCACAGGTCTTCAAGCTGAAATCTCAGGTTCTAAAATTGTACATTTGCTTTAAATTAACATTTCAGATTTGATATATTCTTAAAATTATTTGGTAGGGAGGGGTAGAGAAAGAAAGGAAGAGAAAGAAGAAAAGTCAGAGAGAGGGAGACTGAATTATTTAGTGCTTTATCTCAAGTAAGCAGCTCTGTAGACAAATCAGAATCAATCATTCCTAGAAGAGGGATAACATGCTAAATTTTTAAAGGTTAGAATTAATCTAAATGTTTGAGAATACAGAGTAAGCAGGAAACTAACCTTTATCATCAATTTTCATATATCTTAGAAAGATTCATATCTAGAAGATTTTTTTTCTTGGAAAAAAGTAGTTTGCAAAGTCAACTTGGAAGGAAGGTAGACATACAGGAGGCAAGGATAAGCTTCCAATTGGACTTGAAGAGACAGAAGGAGAAATCAACACAAGAAAGGACAAAATGCATCTTAGAGCAATTATCTGCAAAATGGCAGCAGCTGTTGAAGCTTGTGGATGATTGGAATTCTGAGAAGTCCAGAGAGAAACATATGGTGCAGTTCATCACAAAACGATTTAAAGCTATTATTGTTCATTTTATATCTTTATGTTATCCTCAGTAAAAGTTAATGGGTGTGCAGTTTTTTCAGGTATATTATGAATACGTGTTGAATTTAAGGGCCACAAACATTCAAATGTTTTCAGAAACTATGTTTCATAATAGTTCTACTTTCATCCATTTGCAGAGAAAATCAGACTAATCTTTGAAATTGTTGGACATTTACAACCTATATAGCTCTATTTTGCAGAGAATAATTTATGTTAGTTACTTCTTGATCATCCATATACTATTCCTTGAGCAAGAAACCACTAGGGTTAGAAAAAGCTCTGCAGCTTTTCTAGTCTAATAGATGCTTTTCTGTCCAGGACAAGTGAAAAGTATCCATTAGCACTTCCCACTTATTTGTGTGGGCCCAGTTATAATTTTAACACTTATGAAAGGAAGTGTTATGGTGGCATTTTAAAATGCTCATTCAAAAGGGTGGGGTTGACTTTATAAAAACAATCAGTACAAATACCCTGTTCTAATTTTTGGAAGAGAAAATGCAATGCTAAAATTATCATTTATTGCACCTATAAGAGCCTAACGATGGGAAGGTCCACTGATGAACAAAGATAGGACTGTTGCATCCAGGAACTCATTGCAATGAGACTTGTCCTTACCAGACCTGCACAATGGCTGACATATCAACATGTCTCCATAGACTAGCAAGGATTTAAGGAGAAACAATTTCAAGTTGCAGGAACCTTAGGGACTAGGGCTATATAGGTAAAAGGGAGTGCCTCTACCAGTGGGACTACCCAAGAAAAGGTCACTTGATCTGACACAGATGCTTGAACCCCCACTAGAACAAATGATCCAGAAGGAAACCTGTGATCCATAGGGGCAGATGGACAGGGGAGTGGGAGGGAGTAGGACGGATTCATGAAAAGAAGGGAGGGAGGAAGGCAAATAAGGAGGGAGGAAGTGGAGGAGAGGAGGGAAGGGAGGAGGGAGTGAGGGGAGAATGAGGGAACAGGAATAATTACTCATTGTAATTGTAAAACAAGGAAAAAATTAAAAAATAAAAAATTACCATTTATTGAAAGAATAAAACTGGAGCTAGGGAAATGACTCAGTACACAAAGTCCTTACAAAGCATGCATGAATATCTAAGTTCAGATTCTCAGCACCCTCTTAAAAAGGCAGGTAGGAAAATATATGCCTGTAATTCTATTGTTGAGGAGTATAAAACTCCAGGTTCATGTGAAACTCTCCCACAAATGTACGGTCACCAGTGACAGAGGAAAGAAGACACTGTAAGCCTATATCTGGCCTCCATACATATACCCACCCTACACAGACATTGACATTAGAATCTGCATGACTATGCATCAATACAGCAAACAAGAAAAATTTTAAAAAATGCAACAGCCTGTTTTCAAAGTTAAAATCCATCATGAAATACCCTATTTTCAAAGTTAAAAAAAGTCAAAATTAAATTGAAAATTCTTAGTATTAATGAATGTTAAATTGATATGTATAACACGAGAATTTCTCCAGAATTCATAGCATTTAACACCTCGCCAATGTTTGTTTAATGAAAGGGTTTTAAGGGATAATTTTAATATTCATATAATAGGAATGAAGTCAGTGTATTGCATGTTTATTTATGTGCATAGACTTTAGTTAGAAACAAACTGGAAACAGCCATATGTAGAAAAAAAATATGACACACTTTGGAAACTTTCTTCCAGAAAATTATTGTCTCCTTTTTCATATGAGGAGATAAACTTCTGTATATTCTCAAAAGCAAAAAATGATTTTATTTATAATACATTATGAAAATGATTATATGCTAAATGACAGATGCTTAATGGTACATTTCTGTTAGTAAATACTTAGTTATACTAAGATAGAACTTTTGTGAGTAAAAAAGAAATACATTTTCACCAAATTAAACATGCTTCATTTCTTCACTTCAACACCTTAAAAAAACATTTAAAATGAATTTCTAAAATGTCCCAAAACAGTGGAATTCCAAAGCAAGGGAATAGCATTTGTTATGTTAATGTGAATGTGAGGCTATGAGGAGTTGTTTTGGATTGGAAGGGGAGTGAGTGAGCCTGAGCATACACAATTTGCACATTCAGCTTCTGTGTTTCACATTCATTGCCAAGACAAGGAAAGGAGATGAATCTACTCCATTAGTTTTTAAAGAAAGTAATTTATTCAAAATTGTATCTTAAACTGTAAAGCACCTTTGTTATGACTTATTGGGATAACGAATCACATAATTAATTAAACCTCAATAAAATTACAAATGGTTAGTCGATGGACGATTAAGTCCATAATTATTCTACGTAAAGCTTAGGGTGCTCATAAATTTTACAAACTGTGTGCAAGTCTGGTGTACAACATTATGGAGTAATGCAACACCTTCAGAATTAGAGTAAGAATTGTAGAAAAAAATATGTATATATAATATCTATATAAATATACCTCCTCTGTTTCTCTGTTCCTTACCCCTCTGTCATTCCATTTTTTTAATTCTGCTATAAGTATGAAGAACACATAAAATGATATATCTAGAAAGAATGAAACCAGAAGAACAATTTTCCATATTTCCCAAATAGGGATTATCAAGAAGCATACCATAGGGGCTGGTGAGGTGGCTCACGGGTTAAGTGTCTGCCTTGCAGGCAAAGGTCCTGAGTTTGGATCCTAGACCCCATGTATAGATGCCAGGCGAAAGCGGGGGTGGCCTGCATTTCTGGTCCTGGTAGGGCGGAGCCTGTGAATCCCGGGGCAGAGTAAACAAGGAGTAGGTGGAGGCGGTCCATGTTGTTTCCTGAATTTGTCCGTGGTTCTACACACACATACATACACACACACACATACATGCACTAGTATAAATAATAAATAAAAAAAGTAAAAAAGAAGCATACCATAGCCATGGTTTCTAGGTAATATGTATCTTCTTACAGCTCATCAAGATTTGTTTTAATAAATTAACAGCACTTTAAATATTTACTTAAGAAAACCATTTTTTGCTTTGAAATTTCAGAATTTCTTAATAATTTGTGCATCTTCAATAGTATTAGAAATCAAACAGATATGTTACTGTCTGATAATTGACATTTAAATATCTTATGGCACAGAATTTGAAGTCACTTAAATTAATTTTAAAAAACTTTTCTAAATTAAATATGATCAAATTATTTTAAAAATATTATTCCAATGATCTATATTATAGATTCAAACCATGAAACAAGATAGCAGTTTACTACTACTTATATATTAAATACATTTCATTTAAATGTTTTAAAGTTTATAACATCTCATTTATAAACTTGAAAGATTTCTACAAGAATAAAATGTCCTAATGCATGTGCAAACACTTGACAGGAAATTCTGTTAGATACCTCTTAATAATCATCGCTTACTTGTTCAGACACTAGCAATCTATTCTGAAGCCCATGGAACCAAAAGTTCTGATTCATAAACTAACATCAAATTGTAGATTTTCACTCTACTCATTCCAGACTGCAGAAGGATTTATGGCATGATAAATCAGTAACAATAATTTCAGAAACATGACTTAAGTAACAAGAGGTTCTAATAAAGCAGGATAGCAGGGCCTGGTGGTTCCTATGTTCTTATGCTCATTGTGAAGAAGACAAGAACATCACAATTGGTCTGTTAACTTACATTTCAACCCCCTTATTAAAAAGTCTCTTCCTGATATCTTGAAATCCAACCATTCAGGTTAGATACAGTGAAATATTCATGCTGAGCATAAGGTTTAAGGGATAGACTTTTGGGAGAAAGGGAGGGAGGGGGAAAGGAAGGGGAAAAGAGGGAAGGGAGCACGAGGGTCCAGAGAGGGGTGGAGAGAGGAGGGGAATGGGGGTACTTATCAACTTTGTATGAGTGGAAGAAATAAAAAAAAAAACAGAGATAGACTTTTATAGTTCACCAGAATTATATAGCACAAATGCGACCATGTTCATAGCAGCACTGTTTACAATAGCAAAGTCATGGAATCAACCCAAATGTCTAACAGTTGACGAGTAGATAAGGAAACCGTGGTACATCTATACAATGGAGTACTACTCAGCCATCAAAAATGATGAATTATTGGAATTTGCTGGGAAATGGATGTCATTAGAAACAATTATTTTGAGTGAAGTATCCCAGACCCAGAAAATTAAGTGCCTTATGTACTCCCTAATAGGTGGCTCCAAACCCACCCAGCCCACCTAGAGACACTCGTCGATAAATCTCTGTAATACAGTAATTGCAAGGAGTATGAACAGAAGAGATGGGGTAGGAGGGCCATATCAGAAACAAGGAGAGAGGGGACCATGTTACAGCACAGAAAATAGGCCTCCATCAAGGACTGCAAGTAAGCAATGAGATAGATATCTGGTTAAGTTCACAGACTTTTCGTTCCTGATCATTTACAACTGAGGGGATGTGATCTCACCAGAAGAGGAGGACATATAGTCTGGCAGATAGAAAGTAACCATTTTGCAAATGGGTGATTGACCCTTCCCTCACTGTGGTTTCCTACTTTTATTACATCTACCTTTGAATATACTCTTATAACAAGTCTCTAGTTTAACAGGTTTTTATCTCTGGCCAGGGGGTCACATCCAATACCCATCAGGATGGAGTGAAGGGCATTGCAGGAGCAGCAAAACCGCAAAAGAAAATCAACAAACCATAATCCAGAACTTCAGAGACTCTATATCAACCACCTAGAACTAGGCCGGCCTAATCTCTCCCCATCCTGAAGCTCAGGGAAATTTGCAGAAGAGGGGTGGTAAGATTGTAAGAGCACAAGGATGGAAGGAGCAATGATATGCATGATACTCCACACAAATTAGGGCCAAAGCAATCATAATTGGACTTTGCATACCCTGCTCAATGTCCCACACATTATTGATCCCACAAAGTCTAGCATTTGCTAAAGGCACCAAGATTCTTGGAGGCAAGGCATTGACAGCCACAGTAGTGCTCCTATGCTTAAGGGGAACACAGGAAAGGGTTCAGGGAAATGCCACTGGGTCCTTGTAAGTCATCAGAGAGGAGGGCCCAGAGGAGAGTCTGGCATGCACATTAAAGTATTATCTGGGGATTGGGGCGGGAAGCACTGGGGGATGGGGAGGGGGAGGAGAGGGTTGGGGGGGAGGAGGAGGGAGGGAGCAAACTGGTGTACCTATTAAGTTTGTTTGAGTGGAAATAATAAAAAGTTAAAAAAAGAACATCTTGGGAGTATCTAAACATTTCTTTTCTACATGAGAACAACATTTTCCATTATCTATGCATTTTAAAAATGCATTAGCTAAATGGACTTGGAAACTTTAACAACTTGGAAACTTGTTAAATTATGCAATCAATATTAAGTATATTAATCAAGGACAATTCAGTGCTTTACATTACAAAGGTTCCTTTATCTTACTCTCCTTTAAAACATTCCTATGAATGGCTTTTTATCACAAGGCAGGAAAATGCCATGTAATGGGCATGTATGACAATGTAATCATTCGTGCATCTGTAACTAATAGAACATGTATTCTGTAGAACACTTTCTATAAATCAACACTATGAAATAAAAAATATGTGTATATAAAGACTAGAAAATTGAACTAAACACTGTGCATAAAACAACTTCAAACCATCTTAGCTTAAATCATTATAATCCTAAATTTGCCCCAAATATCTATTGACACACAAGTTCAGGCACTTGCTAAAGAGCTTCCATAGATATATTGACACACAAGAGAACATACATCAAAATCATCTTAGGTTTTGCTCTACTCAGTGATACAATGAAGTTTTAAACAAAATACAAAAGCATAACTAAAACTGAACCCAAAATCATAAGAATCTTTGCCATATCAGAGATACTGAAAACATTTTATTTGTTATGGATGACTAGATAGATGCAAACCATTGTTATATTCATAGTTTTTTCAGTCATGAATCTGAAATGACCTACGATAGTAGTCTTTGCTACTTTCATAACCTGAGAAAACCTAAGGGAGGGAAGAGAAAGAAAAGTCTGATAAATGATAGAGAAAAAATTGCTTTAACCTTGCAAAAATGATGATCGATCTGTCATTTATCTATATAAATACGTACATAAATATGTTTGAATCTTTTTTCCTTTAGTGACCATTAATCTTTGGGGAAGACATTATTATAATACTCTTTTATAAAACAAAGTTTGAAATCTGTCTCCACCCTTTGAAAGTTAATCAACTGGGTCACACAAGTGGTATGCCCAGCACAGTTCCTGCCCTCCACACAGGGAGTTAGATCTGCCTAGAGACAAGCCGAAGAGATAGGAGACTTCTGCCTCCTTTTTACTCTCTACAGGATATCTGTTGGAACTTAAAGAACTTCCAATCAGTGAGCCAAATAGTCTTTGAACTCTCAAAGAGGAAAGCATTCTCTTTCTGTTCTTTTGTCTAAACTTCTAAAATTTAAGCATATTATTCCTAATTATTACTCCATACGTTTATACCACATTCCCCCATTAATAGTTCCCATCATTATTCCCCTTCTAATTGCATATGTTGTTCTCTCCCAATTCTCAGTTTATAATCTCTTTCTAATTTTTCAGTTATAGGTTTTATTAGTTAGGTATACCATTTTGAAGTTTCCATATTAGCATCTACATATAAGAAATAACATATGGCAATTACCTTTTTGTGTGTGTGAGATGCTTAGTGTATTTTCCAATTCTATCCACTTACCAGCAAAATTCATGATTTTGTTTTGCTTTGTAGGTGAATAGTATACATAATACCATATATATATATATATATATATATATATATAATATTCACCTACATTTTCATTATCAGTTCATCCATTGATGGACATCCAAGATTGATTCTATTGCCTTGTTCTTATGAATAGAACTGCAATGAGCATGGATATGCAAGTGTGTTTGTTATAAGATGTTAAGTACTTTGAGAATATGCCCAGGGAGTATAATAACTGGGTTGTATGGCAACTATATCTTTTGGTAGGAAACTTCCAAATTGATTTCCAAAGCAAGTGTTCCAGTTCATACTACCATCAAAAACAATGAATATTCATTCACTTTTTTTCTGCACACCTTCTCCAATATAAATACAATGACCAGTCAGGTACTGGATTATGTTGATAGCTTAATAAAACAAATGTATAAAACAGAGAGAATGTATGAAATGCAATGATTGAGTTTATTTTCAAATTTTGGGGAGATGTAATGCATTAAACAAGTAGAACCTAGGAGGATATTGTAAATTACTTCATATGCAGAAAAAACACACTACACAAATTAAATAAATGTCCAAAGAGCAGACCATGTCTCATCTTGGGAAATATTTTGGGGAAGTAACTTTTTAGGCAAATTATTCTTTTGAAAAGCAGTAAGTTATCAAAGGATGCGAGGAAAACACAAAATGTTGCAGATGCCAAGGGAAAACTTTATGTAGAATCAGACATCAATGTAATAAACAGGTAGTACAAGAATTGCTGAAGAAGTAGGAGGCTGATGTTGAATTATGTAAGAGCTGATTTTCATAGAAGTCTGAACATAGAGTCAGGCTACAATTATGTGCTATAAGATGTTATGCATTTTACAGAAAAGTAGTATTCCATATACACAATGTCCTGTTAATATTTAGAAACTTTAATTTGAAAATTTGATAGATTCTACTATATTATCCATAACCTTTTGTTCTGATGAGAAAGAGCAGGTTATAGTAGGTATAATCATCAGAAAATTTTGAGACTTCACCTGATTGTAAGCTAATCTGTTCACTTTCCACAGTTACATTGAAGGTAGAAGCATCTATGCCATGATCTTCAGCTACAAAGGACTATATAATGCTTATAAGAACAGTTAAGGAGTAACAACCATATGCATATTCCCTGAGTTCAAATTAGATGCACTGCAGGAGGAGCATAATAAGCTGGAGAACCTGGTCCTCTTAGGAAGATATTTTTTTCATTAATCAGAGTAAATACACTGTCCTTTATTTGGAAGGGAAAAGTAATCTCTGTATACTTGTCTTTCTTTTCCAGAAAAGACAGTCAGGAACAGAGGCTCCATAAGCCTTTGTGTCCATATTACATATATCACACCACAAAAAGATTTTGTTTAATGCTATTTATTTCTATTGACCATTGTGTTTTAGTTTGTAATGAGTTTCCCTACAGATGTTCTGTTGGACATTCTAATTAATCTAACAGAATACATAAGTAGATCTATAATGTTGTTTTGTGAAATATTTGATTAAGGCTAATTTCTATAAGAATCCATGCAAGCCAGGTACGTGAACCTATTGTACAGATCTCAACCATGGGTCCCAGAATCCTAAACATAAATGTTCAATTTTGAACAAATAATTTAAACCTTGACATTCTATCTGATAACAAGGCTGGATTAATTTAGAAGTGTAGACAGTGTTCTTTATGTGGTAAGGAGCTTAACTGGGTTACCAAAAGATGTACATATGCTTACAATTTGCATGATATTCGTAAGGAGGCAGAATAAGGTGTCTTGGACACAAAGAATTACCATGACCTACATATTGACATCAGTCTGAATGCCTTCAAGCACTGAGGGGTTACTAGTGAATATCTTGGCTAAAGTCAAAGATAAGCCAAAATTATGTGTCAGTCTCCTTTATTACCCTTTCTATGTAAAGATTCCTCAGTGTTTCCTTCTTACCATGATCTGGAAACTTTGGAAGAATTCAGTGATATATTGTGAGGCCTCTCAACTTGAGTTTGATATTCTATAACTCCATTACAGTTATATAGGATACAATATGAAAAAGTTACATATTTTTCACTATTTGATTAAATATTAAATCTTATATTTGGTAATGTGAAGTGTCAGCTTTCTGTCTGTTCATTATTATCTATTTGTAATTATGGTCCATTTAGTGGGAGACATTTTAAGATTTTAGCATTCTTTGAAATTTTGCTTACTCTTTTTATTAAGGTACATTGGTTGATTTTGTTCATGTGAATATTTTGCTATTTCCAATAGTGATTTTACATTTCTTTTTTTTTCATAATTTGAATTCTCTCCTAAAGAAAAAATTACCTGTTCTTCCCTTTCATGTCAACATATTATTTTATGGCAATAGAGTCATGGACATGAATCTTAGTCTTTGGTTATAACCTGGTATTGTCTTACATCTAATGTTTCTGAAACTATATCTTAATATTTTGGATTATATCATATGTTCTTGACATGCTCTGATTCTTTCTCTTTGGTATTTCTTTCACCTCTGCTTTTCCCCCACTTTTAATTATGAAATTATGATGTTATTAAACTTGCCACTTTAAGTTATATGGATTAAGTTGACCAAATGATCTTCAAAAGTGATGAGGTAGCATTACAAATTTTTTCATTTAAAGGAAGCAGAAAGTAGCTCTTGGTTTGATCTTGGTATGAACCTTCTGTCTTCTCTTAACATCTATGAATATGCAATGTGAGAATAGCGTCCATATTTGCCCAACTACAAATACATAATTGTTTTCTCAAGTAGAAGGAAAAGTCACTCTAGCGAATCTGATGTTCTAACTGAAACAACAAAATATAGATTATTCAGTTGCAAGACTATGACCACCCTGAGGTCTGTCTTCAAAACCAAGATAAATATTTTATAGTAGAGTGACATAGTTTGTCACTTCATTATTTTCCTAAAGAAAACCTTATCTATATTCTACTACTGAGTTTCCATGTGGGTATTCATCCAGTAGTAATTAGTAATTAGTAATTTGTAATTAGTAGTAACTAGTTCACATGTGCTGATCCTGGGACAATACATTTATATTACCGACTGAAGGGAATTAACCCCAAATACCTTCCAGTGTAAACCATGATTGGATGTTTTCATGAAGAAATAAAAATTTAAAGAATTCCACAAAGTTAAGAAGCAGCATTTTTTGTTGGTGCTGTATCTCCGTGCCATAGTCTACTATGTGGACTGATTGATATTCATAGGTTGTGTGTATTAAACACTAATAAGTGCATTTATTTTTCTTTTTACCAAGGAAAATAATGGTCATACAAACAGGTCATGATAACACAAGAGATATTTGTCTCCATACACATTCTGACTACAAGTAATTCTATCAGCATCAAAGAATGAATTTGTTCAAATGAAAAACTGGTGGCTGGCTTTAAGATATTACTCCTTAGTTGCTTGATCATCCAGAAGAAAATAAGAAAAAAATTCAATGATAGTTTACTCACTGAAATCGGCTTGACCATGTAAGATTAATCCTTCTCTATGAGAAATTCAACTTGCTGCAGAAACTCTGTCCATTTACTACGCTTGTTCAATATGTAAGTGTTCATTTCATATTTGCATTCTAGCTGAATCACCTCAAGTCATTGACCCTCAGTTCTCAATTCATGTCAAGTTATGTCATCTTGCTATTTGTATTACAGTAAACAAAATGATAGTAAGATCAGATAAGGCATTCCAATGCTATTGTCAATGTAAAATATACCTTGTCTTCAGCAATGTTTTCATGTCATGATGATATGGCAAACTGGGGGACAATGTGCAAAGACTAGAAATATATCAAAGTAGGAATAACACTGTTAAAAAATAAAGGTAAAAAGTAGAAAGCATTTGAAGTACATGACTCTATCTTTCAAAAGCATCCATATAGCCTGAGAAACACTGGGAACATGGACTTCAGCCTAAAAGAAGCCAATGTTCTTTTGTACTTTTTGCCAGAAGCACTGTCCCAAATACTCTACCATCTGCTCCCTGAACAATGTAAACAGCAAGAAAAACTTTCTGTTTGGGTCAGTTTCTCAAGACAACATCACAGTTTTTAGATCTGATACAATTTTCTAGATGCTCTGGATTCATGACTCTGTGATGGCCCTGAGCTTAGAGGTTGTAAGGTCTTTTATCCAAGTTAAATGTTCAATAACATGAAGAGAACATTTTTAAAGTTGGCCTTTCTTTTGCCTTGTAATAAAATGACTTTTTCTGGCAATTTAGTGTCTGGAAAATTTCATTTTATTAGATAATGATAGCATTTTCTGTGCCCGATAATTGATAATAACATTAAGTTTCACAGAATATTTTGACATAAATTTTCCATCGAGTGACATGTCTATTTTCTCCTAAAATAATGATATTTACAAATGAGATTTAGGTTTTAGATTTAAATTATAATGGCCAAGAGATGGCATAGTACTATTTCTTCATTACATTTCAAAATAATGTAAGTAGAGGAGGCTTGTGTGCAAAATTAATTGACATGTTCACTATTTCAATGGATGAAAAATTTATTTCAACAAAATTACAATTAACATATGGTCCAACAAATTGTGGCTTTTTTCACATGTATGCATGGAATGATTGTTATAATTTCATCTGTAATTTTTAAAAATAGATAGAGCAGTTTAATTATTAAAGGTACAAATGATCCAAAATATCATTTGAAACAATGTTGATTTGGTTAATATTGATGGTTTGTTTCCACACATGTAGGGAATAAACACATATACATTCAAGAGAAGAATATTCAAGTTAATCTGGTAAATATGATTTCATTAAGTCATTATGATTCTCAAAATCTATGAGATCCTAAAATCTAAGAGATGTTTTTAGATTTTAAATTTAGTACATCTAAGTTTATGTTGTATTTTGCATGATAAAGGAAAACAAAAAGAAATGAACAAGCTATTGGAAAAGTTATACTTATTATTATAAAATGTTGATCCTAAACCTTATTAGGTTTAAAAAACCTAATATTAGTGAAAAAAACACAATATTTATATTTCATTAGTTGCCTCTTCAAGAAGAGTAACTTCACCATATTTTCAGCAGTGATGCACATGAGAATATGGTGATCAATAGTCAAATATAACTTATCTCGATGTATTTCTGATGTACTATCTTCAGCTATTCGTATAAGATTATAGGGAAAGGAATTTTAATGTCCAAATAGCCAGAGCTTGTTTCCTGTTCAGCAATACGAAGAGAAAAGAAGTTATGTGCTCTCACTTTTTTTTATCAGACCAGGACATGGATTTTTATAAGCCATTTTTACTAGCCAGATGAGCAATAAAAGAATGGTTATTTGGAAAATTCATTTTTTCTTGATATATTTTATTTAAAAAGTATTCATTTAATTTTTTATTTGGGAACAGATATTTCTTAAAATGTCTGGTGATTATCTCTTCTCTTTAAAAACATGAATCAAAGTTTAATTAATACAAAAACATAACCTTATGGGGCTGGAGAGGTGGCTCAGAGGTTAAGCCTCTGCCTTGCAGGCGGAAGGTCCTGAGTTCGGATCCTAGACCCCACGTTAAGACACGAGGCAGAAGCAGGGCCGGCCTGCGTTTCTGGTCCTGGTAGGGCGGAGCCTGTAATTCCCCGGGCAGAGTAAACAAGGAGGAGGTGGAGGCGTCCATGGTGGTTCCCGAATTTGTCCATGGTTCTACACACACACACCTACATACACACACACGCACACACATATACGCACAATTGAATAAAATAATAAATAATAAAAATATTTTTTAAAATATAACCTTATAAATTCAACACTTTAGCTGATATTAGTTTTTAATTGAGCATCATCCCATATACTGTGAATATTCTGAAGTCATAACTTATTAAAATATTGTTTCTCACATTTTTCTTTAATCTGTATATTTAAGCATATCTTTAATCATGAAAGGAAAATTTTATGGAATATTTAGTCAAATACAAAAGCTTTTTTTCAACTTTTCAAAGTGACTCTAGGTAAATTCGTATTTTAATTATCATATTTTAACATTATTTATTTGTTCACCTACTCAACAAATGAGAAGGCATACATCATCATGTGGGAAACCCATAAAATGTAAAATTTTATCTGTACCATAAGCAGTCCTGGTGAAATAAGTAGCATATTGTTTTGTTTTCAGTGGTTTACCTTCCCCAGTGTCTGGTCTGTGGAAAAGATATAGAATATTCCAAGACTCTAGCATTATTTAAGTAGAGATATTGATAAGGGTTGTGTTCAAGAAAGAGGATGTGGAAGGCAAGCTGTATGTTCTGCATGGTGCATACATAAATCAAAGAAAGCTATTGTTATCTCACTTTGTTGTTTATCCACTGTGGAGTCTTTAAATTCACTCCACTATTTTCTGTACAGATTATCCTTATTTATTTTCTCACTAATAACATGGTCATCCCAATTTTTTCACTTTTTTTCACTATTTGTTATTTTCTGCAAGTGGCCAATATTTCATCATGATATTATGCACTTTTGTCTAGTAACTAATAAGTGTCTTTGTTTATGCTTATTGGCCATTTATGCATGTTAAGGAAATGTCTGTTTAACTATTCTGAGCTTATAGTTAATGTCAATTAAATATATATATATATATTATATATATAACACTAATTTTAGTGTAACTTTCTATTCAAGAATTTGGGAATTAGAATTATAGGTTTCTGAAATACCAAAAATAGTGCTCATGGTTGTATTCACAGTGTCAAATGTCAAATGTAATATATATATCCACATTGATCAGGCACTAGACTAATGAGGACAAGATTAAATTCTAAATTATCCATAAAGTATCCACATGTCTATGAAAAGGATCACATCATGAAGATTTGTTTTGAAAAAGTTTTAATGACAATTATAACTATATTTTCACTGACATGTGCTTTGTTTTCAACCTCCACTAAGGATAAGGGTAAACTAAATTTGGTGTAATGCGTGTGATAAATCTTAGGACATGAATCGAATTTTGAGAATCTTGAAATGCATGTAATTCTGAAAATCTTGGAGTGACTTACTGATTCATGAAGGAAAGTGTGGTACCTTTAAAGGCTGCTCTCTCCAGTGAATTATTTCCCCCTATATCCAGAAACTGATGTGACCCTTTTCTTGATGATTACCTTGTGTTTGTTCATTCACTGAATGTGGTCAATAAGACATCATCAAATCAATGCAAATAAGACCTGAAAAGTTTGTTAAATATAATAAACTGGATCTTATTATTTAGAAAGGTTATTTGAAGCCTATGTTACTTATTTAGAGAGATGGCTCAACGCTTTCCCATCTTAAACTGTCCACTATAGGAGCAAAATATTATAGATAAAAATTGTCTGTGAAGCTGTAAGAATATTGCAGTCTTAGAAGCATCTTCAGAAGACACAAATCGTTAGAACCTATCTACCCAGTTTGCTAGCATAGAACGTGAAAACACCAAGTACTTGGTGATTAAGACACTGAATTTTAGTGTAACTTGCTGTATAGTTACATATACATATTCAAAGACGAGACTGAAAGAGACATACCTTAAAATTTGGGAATTTATATATGATGTCTTCCAATAAGATATGGTGATTCTTTAGTTAAGTACAACTGACTTTAAATGCACTGAAAGATCATATTTGTCATTGAGGTGATCTCCACATATCAACTTCTTAGAAGATCTTAATACCAACATGTACTCATAAGAATAGTCTCTAAGATCACTTAAGATGCATCGTCATTAACTTGAAAGAAGGTTTGGGAAAGGGAGAAACGGAAAGGGAGTCAATTAAGCCAAAGTGTATTCCATACCACTAGAAACCTGAAACTTTGAAGTATTTGATCCTGTTTTCTGCTGTTTCTCACCTTGATTTTTTTTCTGATGTATAATATTAACAGTGGTCTTCTAACACAATCACTTTCCCCAAAAACTATAATGGGGAGAAGAATGAGATTCACAGCAAATTAAACATTTCATGCTGTTTCCTCAATGATGGTCTTAATTTTCTCATCGTTGAGAGACAAAAATCTCTTAGTTTTAACACTTCCAGGTGTTTGTTTTTATTGAAAGAATCATTTGAACTAATTGTTTTCTCACATTACAGTTTCTGGATGTGCCAGATTCCCCATTGATCCAGACCCACAAAACAGGTGTTGAGATTCTGAGTTAGCAGCAGGAACTTGCTTTTATTCATTGTAGCAGGTCCTTAATTCAAGTAACTATTTTTGGTCCCCCAAAACATCAGTGTACCTACATAATGGAGATGAAAATCCAGCGAAGTTGTCCTTTATTCTTATAAATGGATGTGAGACTTTTGTCAGCTGCAAAAACTCCTTCTGAAAAATCCCTGATTGGATTTTTATATCAATCCATATTTTAGATACATATGTGCATTATAGATACACTTTGTAGCAGTTAGATACATATTATCAACCTGACAATTGAGAATTGAACTTTTGGGCATGCCCAGGAAAGATTATTTGCTGAAAGCAAGCCTCAAAGCAAATGTTTAGGGAGTTATCTGACAGGTGGAGAAGAACCTGATGCACGGTTTGGGTACATTCCTTATAAAGGTTAATGAAAGAGTTGATTGGTTTGGCAGAGTCCCAAGATAGAAGATATGCCCTTCCTAAGTTTTTCTTGTTTTTTTTTATTAATTAATTAATTTATTTCCACTCATGCAAACTTAATAGGTACACCAGTCTCCTCCTTCCCTCCACCCCTCCCTGGACGCTATAGCTCTCTCCCCCCTTTTCTGTTTCCTTCCCCCCCCCATCTCCCAATGCTTCCGACCCCCATCCCTGGAACATCCTTTAATGTGTATGTCAAACTTTCCTCTGGCCCTCCTCTCTGATGAGGTGTAAGGATTCAGTGGCATTTCCTAGAACTCTTTCTTCTGTTCTCCATAAGTATAGGCTGTTAATCCCTAGCTTCTAAGCATCCTAGTGCTTTTAGTCCATGCTAGACTTTGAGGAGTCAATAATGTGTTGGTCATTACACAGGTCATGCAAAGTCCTATTATGATTGCTTCGGACCTAACTTGTGTGGAGTATCTTGCATATCCTCCCCATCCTTGTGCTCTTACAGTCTTACTGCCCCCTCTTCCACAAATTTCCCTGAGCTTCAGGATGGGGAGAGATTAGGCTGGCCTGGTTCCAGGTGGTTGATATAGTCTCTGATGTTCTGAATTATGGTTTGTTGATTTTTTTTTTCAGTTTTGCTGCTCCTACAATCCCCTTCGGTCCATCCTGATAGGTATTGGATGTAACCAACTGGCCAGAGATTAAAAAGCTGTTAAAATAGAGTCTTATTATAAGAGTATATTCAAAGTTAGATAGAATAAAAGTAGGAGACCGTGGTGGGGGGGGACATTTGTACACAATCGTTACTTTCTATCTTCCAGACTATATGCCCTCCCCATCTGGTGAGATCATGTACCATCAGTTGCAAATGATCAGGAAGGAAAGTCTATGAACTTAAACAGATGTCTCAAACTTGCAGTCCTTGATGGTGGCCTATTTTCTCCACTGTAACATGATCCTCCCTTTCTCCTTGTGTCTGGTGTGGCCCTCCTTCCCTTTCCCACCTGTTTATAGTCTTTGCAATTACTGTATTGCAGAGATTTATCTTTGAGTGTGTCTCTAAGTGGGTTTGGTACTAAGCTCCACCTATTAGGGAGTACATATGGTGCTTAACTTTCTATGTCTGGGATACTTCATTCAATGTAATTTTTTCTAATTCCATACATTTCCCGGCAAATCTCATAAATTCATCAGTTTTGATGGCTGAGTAGTATTCCATTGTATAAATGTACCACATTTTCCTTATCCACTCATCAACCTTTGGACATTTGGGTTGATTCAATGACTTTGCCATTGTAAACAATGCTGCTATGAACATGGTCGTGCTTGTTCTATCGAGGTGAACTTTTGCTGTTTGGGGGTTATTTTCAAAAGTGGAATAGCAGAGTCATATGGCATTTCAATCTTTAACTTCCTTAAGAATTGCCAGACGGCTCCTCAGAGTGGTTGTATGAGCCTGCATTCCCACCAGCAATGTAGAAGAGTTCCCCTCTCTCCACATCCTCTCCAGCATTTGGTGTTTGTATTGTGGATTTTGGCCATCCTGAATGGGGTGAGATGATATCTCAGGGAGGTTTTGATTTGCATTTCCCTGATAGCTAAGGATGTGGAGCATTTATTAAGATAATTGTTAGACATTTTAATTTCATCCCTGGTAACGTTTCTTTTAAGTTACAAGGACCATTTTTTTTATTTTTATCTCTGACATTTTATTTTTTTTCCTTTTTTTTATTTCCGATCATGCAAACTTAACAAGTACACTGGTCCCCTCCCTTCCTCCACACCCCCCAATCCCCTGTTCCCCCCTTAGCTCCTCCATTTCCTCCCCATCCCCCAATGCTTCCTCCCCCATCCCCGGAGCATCTTTAATGTGTATTACAAACTCTCCTCTGGGTCCTCCTTTCCAATGAGGTGCAAGGACCCAGCAGCATTTCCCTGAACCGTTTCCTGTGTTCCCCTTAAGCTTAGGAACACTACTGTGGCTGTCAATCCCTAGCCTCCAAGGATCCTAGTGCCTTTAGTCCATGCTAGACTTTGTGAGGTCAATAATGTGTTGGCAATTGTGCAGGTCATGCAAAGTACTATTATGATTGCTTTGGCCCTAACTTGTGTGGAGTATCTTGCATATCATCCCATCCTTGTACTCTTACAATCTTACCATCCCCTTTTTGGCAAATTTCCCATAGCTTCAGGATGGGGAGAGATTATGCTGGCCTGATTCCAGGTGGTTGATATAGAGTCTCTGATGTTCTGAATTATGGTTCATTGATTTTTTTTTCAGTTTTGCTGCTCCGGCAATGCCCTTGGCTCCATCCTGATGGATATTGGATCTCACCCTTTGGCCAGAGATAAAAACGTGTTAAATTAGAGTCTTGTGATAAGAGTATATTCAAAGGTAGATGGAATAAAAGTAGGAGACCATGGTGAGGGAGGGGTCAATGACCCATTTGCAAAATGGTTAATTTCTATCTGCCAGATTATATGCCCTCCCATTCTCTTGAGATCATTCCCCATCAGTTGCAAACGATCAGAAAAGAAAGTCTGTGATCTTAACCAGACGTCTCATGACTTACTTGCAGTCCTTGATGGTGACCTATTTTCTCTGCTGTAACATGGTCCCCTCTCTCCCAAGGCCCACTTTTTAATTGGGCTATTTGTTTCCATGGTGTTTAGTTTTCTAAGTTCTTTGTGCACTCTGGATAATAAAGCTCTATCAGATATGTGGTTAGTGAAGATTTTCCCTAATTCTGTGGGTTTCCTTTGTGCTCAAGTTACAATCTCTTTATCTGAACAGAACCTCTTTACTTTCACAAGATGACATCTGTTGAGTGTTGGTTGTAGTGACTGTGCTATTGGATGTCCGTTTAGGAACTGTTGGACTAGCCCTATCAGCTCGAGGGAGATCTCTACTGTTTCAACTATACTTTTTATGGTCTCTAGCCTTATATTGAGGTCCTTGATCCATTTGGAATTAATTCTTGTATATGGTGACAAATACGGGTCCAGTTTTAATCTTCTACATAAGGATATCCAGTTTTGCCAGCACCATTTGTTGAAGATGCTGTTCTTTTTCCATTGTGTTTTTTGGGCCCCTTTGTCAAAGATCAGATGGCTATAGTCGTGTGGGCTTATATCTGGGTCTTCAACCATTATCCATTGATCCATGTGTCTATTTTGGACCAGTACTAGGCTGTTTTTATAATTATGGATTTGTAGTATAGACTAAGGTTTAGTATGGTGATATCTCCACAGTGTTTTTGTTACTCAGGACTGTTTTTGCTATACTGCATCTTTTGTGCCTCCATATGAATTTTGAGATTGTTTGGTCAACTTCTTTAAAGAATTGCTTTGGGATTTTAATTGGTATAGCATTGACTCTGTATATTGCCTTTGGTAGGATGGTCATTTTTATGATGTTGATTCTGCCAATCCAGGAACATGGGAGGTATTTCCACCTTCTGGTGTCTTCCGCAATTTCCTTCTTTAGGGTTTTAAAGTTTTCATTGTAAAGGTTTCTTACTTCCTTGGTTAGGTTTATGCCAAGGTATGATTTTTTTTAGGGGCTATAGTAAATGGGATTGTTTCTCTCAGGGCTTTTACATTTCTTTCATTCTGGGCATATAGAAAGGCCACTGATTTTATTACATCTGTTTTGTATCCTGCCACCCTGCTGAACTTCTGTATTAGTTCAAGGAGTTTCCTGATGGAGTTTTTGAGATCACTCAAGTATATGATCATGTCACCTGCAAATAGAGATAACTTGACTTCTTCCTTGTGGGTTTGAATCCCTTTAATCTCCCTTTCTTGTCTTATGTCTTCAGCTAAGACTTCAAGTACAATATTGAATGGAAGTGGTGAGAGTCACAGCCTTCTTTAGTTCCTGATTGAAGTGGAAATGCTTCAAGTTTTTCCCCTTTGAGTATAATCCTTGCTGTAGGCTTGTTGTAGACAGCTTTTATTATATTGATAAAGGTTCCTTCCATTCCAACCTTCTCTAGGGTTTTGGCAAAAAGGGCTGTTGGATCTTGTCAAAAGGTTTTTCTGCATCTATTGAGAGTATCAAGTGGTCTTGAATTTTGGACTGGTTTACATTTATTGATTTGTGTATGTTGAACCAACTTTGTGTGCCTGGGCTAAACCCTACTTGTTCCCCATGAATGATCTTTTTGACATTTTTTTGAATCCGATTTGCTAAGACTTTATTAAGAATCTTTCACCTGTATTCATCAAGGAGATTGGCCTATAGTTTTCTTTTTTAAGTATATCTTTATTTGGTTTGGGGATTAAGATGATATTAGCTTCGTGAAAGAATTTGGTAGTGTTCCTTCCTTTGCTATTTGATGGAACATTTTCAGGAGTATTTGTGTTATTAGCTCCTTAAATGTCTGGTAGAACTCTGTGCTGTATCCATTTGGTCCAGGACAATACTTGGCGGGAAGATTCAAGATTACTTCATTGATTTCCTCATATGTTATAGGACTATTTAAATAACTCACAACTTCTTCATTCAATTTTGGTAAGTTGTGTTTCCTTAGGAATTCATCCCTTTCTTTTGTGTTGTCAAATTTCACAGAATATAAGTTTTTGAAATAAGATATTATAATACTCTGAATTTCTTGGGTATCAGTAGTGATAACTCCATTTTCATTTCTAATTTTGTTAATTTGGGTTTTCTCTCTCTTGCTTTCAGTTAACTTAGCTAGTGTATTAATCTTATTGATTTTTTTCAAAGAACCAGCTTTTGTCTGGTTGATTTTCTGTATCATTTTCCTTATCTCAATTTTGGATATTTTTCCCCTGATTTTGCTAATCTCCTCACTTCTACTGCTTATGGTATCAGATTGCTTGAGGTCTCTAAAGCTTTAAACTGCATTGTTAAGTTATTTACTTGTGATGTTTCTTTTTTTGATGGAGGCATTAAGAGCCATGAACTTACCTCTTAGGACAGCTTTCATTGTGTCCTAAAGATTTTGATAAGTTGTATTTTCATTATCATTCACTTTCAGGAAATCTTGAATTGCCATTTTAATTTCTTCCTGAATCCAATTCTCATTTAGCATCATAGTGTTAATTTTCCAGGAGTTAGTGCATTTTCTGTTGTTTGTTGTACTGTGGATGTCAAGCTTTATATCATGGTGGTCTGATAGTGTACAGGTCAAAATTTCAAATTTTCTGTATATGTGTATATGTTGTTTTATGGCCCAACATGTGATCTATTTTGGAGAAAGTTCCAAGTGCTGCTGAGAAGAATGTATTCTTTGGTGTGTGAATGAAAATACAATAAAGATCTGTAAGGTCCATTTCAGTAAGGTTTTGATTAAAATCTAAGTGTCTCTGTTAAGCTTTTGACCTGTTGATCTATCTCATGTTGAGAGGGTAGTATTGAAATCCCCAAATATTATTGTTTTGGGGTTGATTTCTTCCTTTAGACACTGTAAGGTTTGATGAATGAATGTGGAGAGGCCCATATTAGGTGCATATATGTTCAGTATTGTGAAGTCTTCCTGGTGAATTGTGCCTGTGACTAAAATGTAGTATCCATATGTGTCTCTTATGATTTTTTTGGTTTGAAGTGCACTTTGTCTGACAGCATAATGGCTACCCCTATCTGTTTCCTGGTTCCATTAGCTTGCAGAATTTTGGACCAGCCTTTTATTTTTAGGATGTGCCTATCTTTTGTGGTGAAATGAGTTTCGTGAAGGCAGCAGATTGATGGGTTGTGATTTTAATCCAAGTTTTTAATCCTTGTCTCTTGATTGGTGAGTTAATTCCATTCATATTTAATGTTATAATGGAGAAATTATTTTTAATTCTGGACATTTTTTATGTGGCTGTTGTAAGTGTATTATTTGGCTTTTAGATTTTACTGTTATTATACTTCTCTTCTGTCCTCCTGGTTATGCTTGTTTTTTTCTTCAAGATTGAGTATCATTTCTCACATTTTTTGAAGGCCTGGTTTGGTAGACATGTAAGCCTTCAAGTTGTGTTTGTGATGGAAAACTTTTCTTTCTCCCTGGATCATGATGGATAGTTTTGCTGGATATATCGGCCTGGGTTTACATTTTTGCTCATTTAATACTTGAAGTACATCTCTCCAAGGTCTTCTTGCTTTTACTGTTTCGACTGAGAAGTCATTTGTTATTTTAATAGGTTTACCTTTAAAAGTGACTTTTTTTTTCCCTTGAAGCTCTCAGCACCTTTTTTTGATCTTGAGCGTTTTGACTATTATTTGCCATGATGAGTTTCTATTTTGGTCATATCTGTTTGGGGTGCTGAATGTCTCTTGTATCTGGTTGGGGCTCTCATTCTTTAGTTGAGGGAAGTTTTCCTTGATGATAATTTGAAAAATTTCCTCAGGTGTGGTATTTTGGGATTCTTGCTCTGGTATTCCATGAATATGCATGTTAGGCTTCTTCAGGGTGTCCCATAACTCTTGAATATTTTTTGCAAGTATCTTTTTGGCTTTAACAATCTCTTCCATTGAACTGGTTAATACTCCCACTTTGTCTTCAAGATCTGAAATTCTATTTTCTGCTTTGTTAGTTCTGCTGATAAGACTCACTGTTGAATTCTGCATTGAAGACAACTTGTCTTTTATTTCAATTTTAAACTCTGCTTAAGACTGTTTAAACTGCTCTATGCCTATTTTTGTTTCTGGAACTGTTTTTGTCAACTCCTCCAAGTGCCTGTTGTGCTCCGGTTCAAAGTGCTTGATTCAGTTATTTAACTCCTCCTGGATTTTCTATTTCATAATATTGATCATGGTTATGATCATGCTATGAAAATGGGTTTCTTGGCTATTTTCTGTGAATTCGTCTTGGTTTGAATCTATCATGGGGTTAATTTTTTCAGTGGGAGATTTGTCTTCTTGCTTTTTGTTTCTCATGGATCTGTGTTTTGACTTGAGCATTGTTGTTTTGTTTCTTAAGACCTTTCAGGTTCTGTGTGTTTTTGAATGAACTGATCTAGTTGGTATTAATATTCTCTGGCAATTATTGCTAGTGGTTGCCTTGAAGGTGGGCATGTTTGTCTGTTGTTATTATTACTTGGGTGGGGGTATTATGCTGTTAGTATATCTATTAAGACAGGTTTAGTAGACAGAAGGTGAATATTAGTGTGGTAGTACACTTTTACAATTTAATACCTTGATGATATGTGAGGGTGAGTGATATAGTCCCTGAAGTTTTATATGGTTTGAGGGTCACTATATGGAAAAGTTAATCTACAGTGATTAATAATTGAAAGAAGCAGGATGGTAAAAAGGGGTTTACTATCTTTGGGCTGGCTGTGAAGAATCTCTCCCATGTGATAGGATGATTTTAGAGAACTTCAGATGTATGGCGTTTGTCCCCTATAGCTTTGCTTGGGTTTTCTTTGGATTCTGTTGGTTTCTGAGGAGCAGTGTGTCCTTCCTGAGATGCAGGGTGACCTGAAGCTTCCAGGGCGGCTGGTCGGTCGAGCAGCAAAGGGGTTGGTGGTGCGCTAGCTGTGAACCTCACCTGGGACCCAGGGAGTGACCTAGAGTTCCAGCCAACCCCAGGTCGGCTGGATGCTGCTCAGGGTGGCTGGCGACAGGAGCTGGGTTAGGCTGGTTGGCGTTACCTGAGACATGGAGTGACTGGGAGCATCCGAGCGGGGTGGGCGAGTGGAGCAGCAAAAGCCTCTTTTTCTGTTGGGTATTGTGTGGCTATTTCCCTTGACTTTTGATGTTTATGTGAATTCTGCTGCCATTAAAATGGAGTATTAAGCAAGATCATAGTAAGAAAAAACTCTCGTTCTCCCAAATAATTTTGTTCCTGTATTCATATCAGCAAACAAAAAGAAAATAAGAAAAACTGTCTTCAATGAAATCAGTTCTTGGTATTATAAAGCCAATTCTTTATAAAAGGAAGTAGAATTTTATGACATTCACAGTGACAGGCTCATTTATACTACTTTTAACCACATTAATACAGCTTTTAACTAACAAGCCAACCTTCAAATAAGAACTCTGGAATAAGAATATTAGAGCTACATGAAAGGATTTACAAACATGGATTCTCAGACCCAAACCTGGATACATTTTTCAGAAATGTTCTCTGTACATGGTGCTATGTTAAATAAGGACATACTTTGTTGTATATGGAAAACATTCCCTACAATTGTGCCCTATCTTTCACCTTTCCTTTCCCATTATTTACTTTTCTCAGACTAGAAGGTTTCATTTCTATTTTATGTTCTTTATATATAGGATTTGTGTGTATCTGAGAGCTCTCAGTTAGGGGAAAGTATACTACCTTGCCTGTGCATTATTAGAAACAGAAGCTTTAAGGAAGTATGTTATAAGGACACATACTTTTGATTGGATAAAAGTCACATGATATTGGCAGTGAATGGGATGGTGGTAAATCTATAAATCTCTTTGTCAAGCTTCTTATTTTAGACAAAAAGCACTGGGTGGTGTCTGGGCCTGTCACAGCAATGGATGTAGTCTCTGCTTGCCTGACATCTTACTGTGACTGTCAGGATCCAAATTCTTTCTTCAAAACTAATAATTATAAAGAAGAAAATATGCACAAGGTAGAATATGCATGAGATAGATAAACAAATCATGAAAAGAGAAAGATGAAAAATACAATACACATGAAGTAGAATCAGACAACAGTATCAGGATAGAGTAGCTTATTCATTAGTGGAGAAGTATGCACCTAGCAAAAGCATCATGAATATAGTCTACAAGAAAATTACATAACCCTGGGAATCAAATAATTTCCACAGACACTATATCAAATATGTATCTGTGGATCAGATAAAATAATCATAATGTGTGAATAACATGAGAAAAGAGAAATATGTATCAGTAAACTGAAGAGTATCACTGAGAAAAATGCAATATACAAAGCAAAACATTCAAAATTATGCATGTGATAAAGAAAACAGTAAGGTAAACTATGTTTATATAGGATTAGAGAATATGTACTAAGCAATTAACCCACTGAAACACCCAGATAATTCTGAAGTCATTCACAAAGTATATATTCTGAAATATATATATATATAAATGTATGCTCTGAATATATATTTAAATTTATCATTATAAAGGAGTGAGGAGTAATATTAGAAACTAGAAAATAATATGTAAGAAAATAAGGAGAACTGGCTCAGGGTAAAAACCTTTGCCACACAATCAAAAAAATCTGAATTCAGATCCCAGATTCAGTGTAAAATTGTCCAGTAGAAATGCTAGTGGTCTGCACATCAGATCCCGAGAGGTGGAATCTGAGAAACACTAGAGTAATCAATAAGGAGATAGAGCAATTCAGTGTGATTGCAATAGTTGTCCTTGGGCCTCCACAGCCATATTCAAGGGCATATGCAAACACACATATAGATACACACCACACAAAGAATATACATTTTTAAAATATGAAGCATGGGGGCTGAAGAGACGGTTCAGAGATTAAGACTCTGCCTCACAAGGAGAACTACCTGAGTTTGGAGCCCAGGTCCCAGGTTAAAAAAAAACAGGGGGAAATGACAGGCTATCTGTACTTTTGATTCTGTTGGGCAGAGCCTGGGAAACCCTAGAGCAAAGTAAAAAGGGGTAGAAGTAAACAAAGGTGATTCCCAAAGTCACCCTTGGTCCTCCACAGGAACATTCAGTGCTTGCTCTCTCTCTCTCTCTCACTCTCTTTCTCTCATACACATACACATACACACACACACACACACACACACACACACACACACACACACACACACATAAACACACAAAACATGGAAATAAAATAAAAAATGGAACATGTAGATAATTATGAAACCTACAGAAAAAATTGAGTGTATTCTTTATGTCCATTTGAAATTTTAGCCGGAAAATGGAGTGGTACTAGATCAGAAGCAGCATTTGAATTAGAAATACTTGAGAATGTTAAAAAAACTTATGAAATACTTAAAATGAGAAGTGTATGTATGTGAACCCCCAGGAGATATTATAAAGAAATTTGAACAAAACTTTCTTTAAAGTTCCTTGAATTCGAAGGCAAAGAAAAAATCTTCAAAGTGAGTAGTTCCTGTGAACCAACATGGCAAAGATAGTACAAATTTCAAATTGCCATCACATTCCTGATATACACTAGGACTTAAACAACTTAAGAGAACAGAGGTTTTATTCCCATTTAAAACTCTAGCGTAGTTCAAGTAAGTGTGTAAGAACATCAGGAGCTTGGTACAAACCTCTTCAACTTCCAGACTTCAAATTTACAAAAGTATGTTGAAGCATGACAAATTACTAAACCAGATTTCTCTATCTTATCCATTTTCCCAAGGAATGGTCCCATCGATCAGTTTCCTTAGATTTGCTTAGGGTTTGCCCTAACTACCAAGTCTTCACAAATGTGTTTAAAGGCTCAATTTTCAATTGTTAAGTTGATATCTTCAAGTAGCATACCATCAAATATAAAAATAAGCAAGAGACTTGGATGAATCTCCTCTAATGGACATTTCCTAAGTGTGAGAAACAACAGACTTATAACATTCATAGCTAATGAGAAAAGTGAAGATTATAAAATAGATCAAAAAGTAGCAAAGAATTTCATCCTGATAAGGAGGAAGTAATTAGAAGGACAACGACATACATAATTCGGATATTATTTGTCAAAAAGTTCTCATATAAGAAATTTTCAAAATTAAAGTATATGAAGCAAAGAATACATTCATTATGCTAAGAAAATGTTTGAGTTTTTCTTTTCCTCAGTACATAAATTTAAGTGGAGCTCTCCAGAGGCTACATAATATATTTCCCCAGAATGAATTCAGAAGAAATGAGAGAGTACAACCTTGCTCAGCAGATGTGCTAAGAAGACAAGAACAGAATATGAAAAAGAAAAAGCCCTGAGCTGATCTACTTAGGACTCTGTGACAAAACTCTACTAGAAAAAATAGAAATGTGACACTTCCTATTAAAATATTGGTTAGAGAGGTTTCAAAGGCCCCCAATCATTATAGGCTTTTGCCTTCACTTTTAGTTGCACTCAACAAACTGTCAGTACCCTATTACTAAATAGGCAAAATATGGGTAACAGAATATGGGCAAAATACATGAAATGGAATTGGTCTGAAAACTTACACTTTGCTGGATAGCTTACACAGAATGAAGGAATACTGTAGAAATTAAAGGGGGATAGAAATAGTCGCAGGCTTCATAAGCACATGAGATCTGCAAGTTGCAATAAAAATCATCTTGTCAACAGGTGATCATCATTGTAATAGTGGCATGGGTATCAAGAAGACAACCAACAGCTTTCTGATTGAACTCAAGACCCACTTGTCAGAATGGAACACATCCCTGCGATTGTTAACTAAAACAGAGCCTAAAAAGGGGAAGGGAGGGAGTTGAATGGATTAATGAGAGGTGGGAAATAAGAGGGGAGGGAGGATAGAGGAAAGCACAGAGGAAAAGTACTCACTATGCTTGCAAAATTGGAAAAATAAAATTAAAAAAGAGAAAAAATTGTAAATCGATGTTATCAATACCAAATAACATGAGAGTTTAATATATAATAAGGTTCAACACATAAAACTCACATAAATCAAAAGATTTTAATATTCAATCATTTTAAGAAATTAAAAAGGGGATCTGAGTTAGATAATAGGTTATTAAGATTGAACCTGTTAAATTTTCTAAGAATTCTGAACATACAAATGTGCATATTCAACTAACTAAAGAATAGATTCATGTATTTAAGATGTGAAACACTATGAAAATATCGATATTAATAAAGACAATGAAAAGATGTGTCATATAAAATTGAGTGAGCATCTCAAAACTATACATTCACTTCATGATTCAGTGTATATAATCCAAAATTATTCTAAATAAGTGAACTTAGGTATTCACATACCATGCATATATAAAATAGAGTACAAATCAAACAGAACAACTGAAATTAGAAAGCTGTGCTAGTAAAAGATAATATATTTAATGAGGCAAGAAATGAAACTAACTGTAGACTTATGTTGGCTCAGAGATGCTTCTGATGCAGACATATTAGCTTGGATGACTCTGGTATGATTTACAATGCATATATCTAAAGTATACATTTATATAAACTTAAAAATAATTTAAGAAGTGTATCCTACTTTAGAGTGTAATTTTTTTCTTTCTATACATCCAATTGCTATCTTCAGCCTTTTTGACAACAGCTATTTTTTTTGAAGTGGGACTATGTGTTATTGTAATTTTGATTTTTGTGGATTATTCAGTAATTTTTCATATGAATGTTGCATCCTCAGAAATGTCTATTTATATCTGTGGCCCATTCATTGTTTTTGACAGAATTATTTTGTAAGTAATATACATTAGTAGGGCAAACATTATGGAAAGTAGAACCTGTATTTCTGTAAATATTAAAATTTGAATTACCACTAAACCCAGTAATTTATGTATTGTGTATAATCCAAAGAAAAGAAAAGTATTATGTTATTATACATTTTCATGTTTACTGTAGCCTCATTCACATGAGGCAATGTGGAAAGAACTATATTACTATCATCTGATAAATTAATGGAGAAAATATATTGCATATACACTACTGAGTGTTGTTCAGCTAGGAAAAGAAATAGAGCCTGGTTATTTTTTAAATGAAATGAAAATGAAAATAAAAGAATGAAATGACTGATATTTCTTTTCTTTTTTTTAAATATTTTAAATTAATTAATTAATTAATTAATTTCTGCTCATACAAACTTAATAGGTACACTGGTCCCCTTCCTCCCTCCACTCCTCCCTGGACCCTATAGCTCCCTCCCCTATTTTCAATTCCTTTCTCCTCCTCCCTCATACTTCCAGTGCCTCCTCCCCCCATCCCTGGAGTGTCCTTTAATGTGTATGTTAAACTTTCCTCTGGGTCCTCCTCTCTGATGAGGCGTAAGGACTCAGTGACATTTCCTAGAACTCTTTCTTCTGTTCTCCATAAGTATAGGAACACTATTGTGGCTGTTAATCTCTAGCTTCTAAGGATCCTAGTGCCTTTTGTCCATGCTGGACTTTGAGGAGTCAATAATGTATTGGTCATTGCACAGGTCATGCAAAGTCCTATTATGGTTGCTTTGGACCTAACTTGTGTGGAGTATCTTGCATATCATTACTTCTCCCCATCCTTGTGCTCTTACAGTCTTACTGCCCTCTCTTCCACAAATTTCCCTGAGCTTCAGGATGGGGAGAGATTAGGCTGGCCTGGTTCCAGGTGGCTGATATAGAGTCTCTGATGTTCTGAAATATGGTTTGTTGATTTTATTTTTCAGTTTTCCTGCTCCTGCAATGTCCTTCAGTCATCCTAATGGGTATTGGATGTAACCACCTCGCCAGGGTTAAAAAGCAGTTAAAATAGAGTCTTATTATAAGAGTATATTCAAAGGTAGATGGAATAAAAGTAGGAGACCACGGTTGGGAGTTGGAAAGTCTCCCATTTGCACAATGGTTACTTTCTGTTTTCCAGACTATATGCCCTCCCCATCCTGTGAGATCATACGCCATTAGTTGCAAATGATCAGGAAGGAAAGTCTGTGAACTTAACCAGATTTCTCATTACTTACTTACAGTCCTTGATGGTGGCCTGTTTTCTCTGCCATAACATGATTCCCTCCCCCCCTTTATCCATGTTTCTGGTTTGGCCTTCCTTCCCCTTCCCTCCATTTTATAATCTTTGCAATTATTGTATTACAGAGATTTACTTTGAATGTGTTTCTAAGTGGGTTTGGTACTAGGATCCTCCTATTAGGGAGTACATACAGCACTTAATTTTCTGTGTCTGGGATACTTCACTCAATATAATTGTCTCTAATTCCATCAATTTCGCAGCAAATTGCATTAATTCATCTTTTTTGATGGCTGAATAGTATTCTATTGTATAAATGTACCACATTTTCCTTATTCACTCATCAACTGTTGGACATTTGGGTTGATTCCATGACTTTGCTATTGTAAACAGTGCTGCTATGAACATGATCATGCTTGTGCTATCAAGGTGAATTTTTGCTGCTTGGGGGGTTATTCTGAAAGTGGAATAATAGGGTCATATGGCATTTCAATCTTTAACTTCCTTAAGAATTGCCAGACGGCTCCTCAGAGTGGTTGTATGAGCCTGCATCCAACCAGCAATGTAGAAGAGTTCCCCTCTCTCCACATCCTCTCCAACATTTGGTGTTGTTTGTATTATGGATTTTGGCCATTCTGACCAGGGTGAGATGATATCTCAGGGAGGTTTTGATTTGCATTTCTCTGATGGCTAAGGATGTGGAGCATTTTTAAAGATATTTGTTAGACATTTTAATTTCGTCCTTGGTAAAGTTTCTTTTAAGTTCTAAGGCCCATTTTTAATTGGCCCATTTGTTTCTCTGGTGTTTTGTTTTCTAAGTTCTTTGTGCATATCTGAGCTCTATCAGATATGTGGTTAGTGAAGATTTTCTCCCATTCTGCGGGTTGCCTTTGTGTTCAAGTTACAATCTCTTTATCTGAACAGACGCTCTTTAATTTCACAAGATCCCATCTGCTGAGTGTTGGTTGTAGTGACTGTGCTATTGGATGTCCGTTTAGGAACTGTTTGCCCAGTCCAATCAGCTGGACCGTATTCCCTACCCTTTCAACTATACTTTTTATGGTCTCTGACCTTATATTGAGGTCCTTGATCCATTTGGAATTAATTCTTGTATATGGTGACAAATACAGGTCCAGTTTTAATCTTCTGCATGTGGATATCCAGTTTTGCCAGCATCATTTGGTGAAGATGCTGTTCTATTTCTGTTGGATTTTTGGGCCCCTTTGCCAAATGGCTTTAATTTTGTGGGCTTATATCTGGATCTTCAACCCTTATCCATTGATCTGTGTGTCTATTTTGGAGCCAGTACCAGGCTGTTTTTATAACTATGGATTTGTTGTACAAATTAAGATTTGGTATGGTGATACCTCCACAGTGTTTTTGTTACTCAGGATTTTTTTTTGCTATCCTGCATCTTTTGTGCCTCCATATGAATTTTGATATTATTTGGTCAACTTCTTTAAAGAATTGCTTTGGGATTTTAATTGGTATAGCATTGAATCTGTATATTGCCTTTGGTAGGATGGTCATTTTTGTGATGTTGATTCTGCCAATCCAGGAACATGGTAGGTCTTTCCACCTTCTGGTGTCTTCTGTAATTTCTTTCTTTAGGATTTCAAAGTTTTCATTATGAAAACTCTTACTTCTTTGGTTAGGTTTATGTCAAGGTATTTCATTTTTTTAGGAGCTATAGTAAATGGGATTGTTTCTCTCAGGACTTTTTTACTACTTTCATTCTGGCATATAGGAAGTCCACTGATTTTTGTATATTTATTTTGTATCCTACCGTCCTGCTGAACTTCTGTATTAGTTCGAGGAGTTTCCTGATAGAGTTTTTGAGATCACTCAGGTATATGATCATGTCATCTGCAAATAGAGATAACTTGACTTCTTCCTTGCCGATTTGAGTCCCTTTAATCTCCCTTTCTTGTCTTATGGCCTCAGCTAAGACTTCAAGTACAATATTGAGTAGAAATGGTGAGAGTGGACAGCCTTGTCTAGTTCCTGATCGAAGCGGGAATGCTTCAAGTTTTTCCCCTTTGAGTATAATCCTTGATGTAGGCTTGTTGTAAACAGCTTTTATTATATTGATAAAGGTTCCTTCCATTCCAAACTTTTCCAGAGTTTTGGTCAAAAAGCGCTGTTGGATCTTATCAAAAGCTTTTTCTGCATCTATTGAGAGTATTATATGGTCTTGAATTTTGGACTGGATTATATGGTGAATTACATTTATTGATTTGGGTATGTTGAACCAACCTTGTGTGCCTGGGATAAACCCTACATGTTCTCCATGAATGATCTTTTTGACATGTTTTTGAATCCAATTTGCCAAGACTTTATTAAGAATCTTTGCATCTAAACAGAAAAAAAAATCAACAAACCATAATTCAGAACGTTAGAGACTATATATCAACCACCTGGAATTGGGTCAGCCTAATCTTTTCCCATCCTGAAGCTCAGGGAGATTTGCGGAAGAGGGAACAGTAAGATTGTAAGAACACAAGGATGGGAAGAGTAATGATATGCAAGATAATCCACACAAGTTAGGGCTGAAGCAATCATAATAGGACTTTGAATGACCTGCGCTATGTCCAACATATTATTGACCCCACAAAGTCTAGCATGGACTAAAGGCACTAGGATCCTTGGAGGCTAGGGACTGACAGTCACAGTAGTGTTCCTAAGCTTAGGAGGAATACAGGAAAGGGTTCTGGGAAATGCCCCTGAGTCCTTGTACCTCTTCAGAGAGGAGGACTCAGAGGAGAGTTTGGCATGAACATTAAAGGATGCTCCAGGGATTGGGAGAGAAGCTCTGGGGGATAGGGAGGGAGGGAAAAGGAGAGGGGAGAACAGGGGTGTCAGGGGAAGGTGGAGGGGGGAGGGGACTGATGTACCTGTTAAGTTTGTATGAGCAGAAATAATAATAATAATAAAAATGTTAAAAAAATCTTTGCATCTGTGTTCATCAAAGAGATTGGCCTATAGTTTTCTTTTTTAAGTGTATCTTTATTAGGTTTGGGGATTAAGATGATACTAGCTTCATAGAAAGAATTTGGTAGTGTTCCTTCCTTTGCTATTTGATGGAACAGTTTAAGGAGTATTGGTATTATTAGCTCCTTAAATGTCTGGTAGAACTCTGTGCTGAATCCATCTGATCCAGGACATTTCTTGGTGGGAAGATTCAAGATTACATCATTGATTTCCTCATATGTTATAGGATTATTTAAATAATTCACAACTTCCTGATTCAATTTCTATAAGTTGTGTTTCCTTAGGAATTCATCCCTTTCTTTTATGTTGTCAAATTTCACAGAATATAAGTTTTTGAAATAAGATGTTATAATACTCTGAATTTCTTGTGTATCAGTAGTGATAACTCCATTTTCATTTCTAATTTAGTTAATTTGTGTTTTCTCTCTCTTGCTTTTGGTTAATTTAGTTAGGGATGTATCAATTTTATTGATTTTTTCAAAAAACCAGCTTTTTGACTGCTTGATTCTCTGTATCATTTTCCTTATCTCAATTTCAGATATTTTTCCCCTGATTTTGCTATCCCATCTGATTTTGTGATTGGATTGCTCTAGTGTCTCTAAAGCTTTAAGCTTCATTGTTAAGTTAAGTACTTGTGATGCTTCCATTTTTTTTGATGGAGGCATTAATAGCTATGAACTTACCTCTTAGGACAGCTTTCATTGTGTCCCAAATATTTTGATAAGTTGTATTTTCATTATCGTTCACTTCCAGGAAATCTTGAATTGCCTTTTTAATTTCTTCCTGAATCCAATTCTCATTCAGCATCATAGTGTTAAGTTTCTAGGAGTTAGTGCATTTTCTGTTGTTTATTGTGTTGTGGATGTCAAGCTTTAGACTTTGCTGGTGTGATAGGGTACAGGCTAGAATTTCAACTTTCCTGTATATGTGGAGATGCGTTTTCTGGCCCAATATGTGATCTATTTTGGAGAAAGTTCTTTGTGCTACTGAGAAAAATGTGTATTCTTTGTTGTGTGGATGAGAAGTTCGATAGAGATCTGTAAGGTCCATTTCAGTAAGGGTTTGATTAAGTTCCAAAGTGTCTCTGTTTAGGCTTTTGACTTGTTGACCTACCGCATGTTGAGAGGGCAGTATTGAAATCCCCAATATTATCATTTTGGGATTGAGTTCTCACCCTCATACTGTAGGGTTTGATTAATGAATGTGGAGGGGCCCATATTCGGGGCATACATGTTCAGTATTGTGAAGTCTTCCTGGTGAATTGTGCCTGTGACTAAAATGTAGTATCCATCTGTGTCTCTTATGATTTTTTTTGGTTTGAAGTCCACTTTGTCTGACAGCATAATGGCTACCCCTATCTGTTTCCTGGTTCCATTAGCTTGCAGAATTTTGGACCAGCCTTTTATTTTTAGGATGTACCTATCTTTTGTGGTGAAATGAGTTTTGTGAAGGCAGCAGATTGATGGGTTGTGATTTTGATCCAAGTTTGTAATCTGTGTCCCTTGATTGGTGAGTTAATTCCATTGACATTTAATGTTATAATAAAGAAATTATTTTTAATTTTGGACATTTTTTATGTTTAATGACTTTTGTAAGTGTATTATTTGGCTTTTAGATTTTAGTGTTATTATACTTCTCTTCTGTCCTCCCAGATATGCTTGTTTTTTTCTTCAAGATTGAGTATCATTTGTAGCATTTTTTGAGGGACTGGTTTGGTAGATATGCAAGCTTTCAAGTTGTGTTTGTGATGGAAAACTTTTCTTTCTCCATGGGTCATGATGGAGTTTTGCCGGGTATATCTGCCTGGGTTGACATTTTTGCTCATTTAATACTTGAAGTACATCTCTCCAAGGTCTTTTTGCTTTTACTGTTTCCATTGGGAAGTCATTTGTTATTTTAATAGGTTTACCTTTAAAAGTGACTTGTTTTTTTCCCTTGAAGCTCTCAGCACCTTTTCTTTGTCTTGAATGTGGAGCGTTTTGACTATTATTTGCCTGTGGCGAGTTTCTATTTTAGTCATATCTGTTTGGGGTGAGGAATGCCTCTTGTATTTGGATGGGGCTCTCATTCATTAGTTGAGGGAAGTTTTCCTTGGTGATAATTTGAAAAATTTCCTCAGGTTGGTATTTTGGGATTCTTGCTCTGGTATTCCATGAATGCCCATGTTAGGCTTCTTCAGGGTGTCCCATAACTCTTGAATATTCCTCTCAAGTATCTTTTTGGCTTTAACAACCTCTTCCATTGAGTTTGGGTGAGTATGCTGAGAAATGTTATGTGGCAAAGATATGATGGTCTTTCACTCAACTAGTTCTGTGGAGAAATCTGCCCCCTTAAAAAAATAATTGTATAATAAAAACTGTTGTTTTGTCTCTTAAGACCTTACAGATTCTGTGTGTTTTTGAATGAACTGATCTAGTTGATATTAATATTCTCTGGCAGTTATTGCTAGTGGTTGCCTTGGAGGTGAGTATGTTTGTCTGTTGTTATTATTACTTGGGTGGGGATATTATGCTGTTAGTACATCAATTAAAACAGGTTTAGTAGACAGGAGATGATATTAGTGTGATAGTGTACTTTTACAATTTAGTAACTTGATCATATGTGAGGGTGAGTGGTATATTCCCTGAAGTTTTATGTGGTTTGGGGGTCACTATATGGAAAAGTTAATCTACAGTAATTAATAATTGAAAGAAGCAAGATGGTAAAAAGGGGTTCACTTGTCTTTGGGCTGGCTGTGAAGAATCTCTCCCATGTGATAGGATGATTTTAGAGAACTTCAGATGTATGGCGTTTGTCCCCTATAGCTTTGCTTGGGTTTTCTTTGGATTCTCTTGGTTTCTGAAGAGCAGTTTGTCCTTCCTGAAATGCAGGGTGACCTGAAGCTTCCTGGGTGGCTGGGCGGTCGAGAAGCAAAGGGGCTGGTGGCATGCTAGATGCACACCTCACCTGGGACCTAGGGACTGGCCTAGAGTTCCAGCCAATCCCAGACAGGCTGGATGCTACTCAGGTTGGCTGGCAGGAGGAGCTGAGATGGACTGGTGGGGGTTGCCTGAGATGCAGAGTGAGTGGAAGCATGTGGGCCAGGCGGGTGGGTGGAGCAGCAAAAGGGGACTGATATTTCTTTAATGGAACATCAATCTTATATGGAAAGCTCTGAGTAGAATATTGGTTACCAGAAGTTAGGAAATGGATTATCAAGTTGATTGATAGAAAAGATGTGGTTAGAGAAGAACAAGAATTTACCTATGTGATTACACTGTGTAGAGATAGTATCAGAAAAGGGACATTTGAAAAACCGAGAATTTTGAAAAATTTGACTGTGGACATGATACTCAAGCAGATAAATATATTTATGTTGGTCTAAGCATAACAAAAATCCTAATGGCAGAAATGGAAAGAATCAATTATTTTTCTCATCACTCAAGGGGACACAGTCCATCATGATGGAAAAGAGATACAAACAGAAGACTTAATGGCAACAAGGAGCCTATGACTGATTACTTGCATTGATGCAAATCAGGACACAGGAATGTTAGTATTCAATTTTTTATGCACCCTTTTTATTTTTTCTGGCATTCTAGTCCATTGGGATGTTGATACCCATATTTAGGGTGGATTTGCCACCTTTAGTTAATCTTATCTGAAAACTTCACAGGCATATCCAAAGGTGTACTTCTTAAAGAAGTAAATATTTCTTAAGTAAGTCAGATTAGATTGACAATCAAAATGACCATCAAGCTACCTCAAATCACTGTATAGTAACCCAGTAATTGGCATATTTTTATTAGTTGATATAAAATTAATTGAACTAAATAAAATAAAGTGATAATGGTAGTAAAAGTTAGAGGTAAATATAAAAAAGTAGAATTTTATATCAATTGAATCTGAAAAAAGACCTTCATTTCTTTTTTTTTTAATTTTTGCTCATACAAACTTAATAGGTACACCGATCCCCTCCCTCCATCCACCCCTCCCTGGACCCCCTTGCTCCCTCGTCCCTTTTCCCCTTCGTTTCCTCCCCTTTCTTCCTATCTCCCAGTATCTCCTCCCTCTCATCCCTGGAGCATCTTTTAATGTGTATGTCAAACTTTCCTCTGGGTCCTCCTCTCTGATGAGGTGTAAGGACTCAGTGGCATTTCCTAGAACTCTTTCTTCTGTTCCCCTTAAGTATAGGAACAGTATTGTGGCTGTTAATCCCTTGCTTCTAAGGATCCTAGTGCCTTTAGTCCATGCTAGACTTTGAGGGGTCAATAATGTGTTGGTCATGCAAAGTACTATTATGATTGCTTTGGACCTAACTTGTGTGGAGTACCTTGCATATCCTTACACTTCCCATCCTTGTGCTCTTACAAACTTACCGCCCCCTCTTCTGCATATCTCCCTGAGCTTCAGGATGGGGAGAGATTAGGCTGGTCTAGTTCCAGGTATTTGATATAGAGTCTCTGATGTTCTGAATTATAGTCTATTGATTTTTTTCAGATTTGCTGCTCCTGCAATACCCTTGGCTCCATCCTGATGGGTATTGGATATCACCCGCTGGCCAGAGATAAATAAGGTGTTAAATTAGAGTCTTATTATAAGAGTATATTCAAAAGACCTTCATTTCTATTTCGTATTTAGTAAACTTTTAGATAATTGTCACAAGTGCAAAGTTGGAAGTGTTTAGAAAATGTGAAAGTAGTAAAAAGAGGCAGATGCTAGGAAAGAGAAGTGTTTCCCACTATGCAGTGGAGGTTTCAGAAATAAAAAGATACACAAATCTTTCCAATCTGATGTTTATTCGCATAAGCACACAAAAAGTTTTAATATTTTGAAAAACAGACATTATATAGCTAAGGCATAATTTTCTGGCAAGAGAAAATAATTCTCTGTAAGTCTGTTATGAGGAATGCTTTTCCAAGTCAGTGAGAAATCAGAATCTGAACTTCAGTCACCACAAATCACATTAATAAATGAAATGCATTCATACTTTGAGCATGTGGCAATGCTTACATACAAATCCAAGATGTCAAAATATAGCACGTCAAACACTGTAAAATTTTTAAAAAGCTGTGATTCATTGTTAATATGGTTAAAGAAAAAGGGCACTGTGGTTTCTTCTTTCTTAATAAAATAATTTTGATGAAAATCGTTTGTACCCTTAGTTTATCATTTCATGTTTACATTTCAATATATTTATTTCCACAAATTCCTATGGTTGATTCTTTCTTAGATATAAGTAACAAATCAAGAAAATCAAGATGAACTTCTCTCTGATGATAGCTTCAACACCTGTGAACAAAAGTTTTCATTTTTGGGGGGGTGGGAAATGCCAACATAAGGTTTTTTTAAGGAAACTATGTTCTAAATAACAATGTATTACTATCACAGACAATAGCAACTATTTTATATTGTTCTCTTTAGTGACCTCATAAAAATTTTAAAAGTTTGTTATTATTTATTATTATTATTATGATACAGTGCAGATATGCGGATACATTGGTATAAAGGTCAGAAGTTAAATTTCAAAAGGTTGTTCTCTCCTTACACCATAAGGGAGGAACTTAGATTGACAGGTATGCAAGCAGTAGACTTTACCCACTGAACCATATCACCAGTTCAACCTCTTAAAATCTTTTATATTAATTTATAATTGTATCCATATATATTGTAAAGTATAGTCACATTACTATACTGTAAAACAGTAAATTTCAGTCATCCTGCATCAATATACTTTGGTATCCTTTGATTCAGCATACAAATCAGTGGCACAATTAAAAAAAACCAGCAAGATTGATGAGAAAGAAATCAAGAAAGCAATCCATTCGAATAATCAGCTACATAAATAAAATGCATAGAAATGCTGTTGACTGAGAAAGTGTATGATTTTTACTAAGAAAATTACAAAAAGACTTTAAATAATACACACAGAGAAAGATAGAAATGCTTCCCATGGTTTATATTTGTAAGAATTCATGATTTCCAATTTTATATTATGTAAGGCAATGGAAAGATTCAACATGATCCCTATCAGAATACCATCGGTACTATTCACAAAAATAAAAACCAAAAAAATTAAAATCTATGTAATACTCAAATACCCAATGTAATCATTAGCTACAACACCAAGCTGGAGACAAAACTCTCTGCATAACCTTAGAACATGTTACAAATGACAGTCATCATACTAGCATTGTACCAGCTTGAAAACATTGACACTTCTTACTTTATTCATCCACATTCAAAAGTATGAAATGCATTATTGGAACAACAACATATTGAACTATAGAAATGTAATCATTTAAAATATATTTCTTACACAGGACTTGCTGAAAATTGTTAAGGAGGAATGGTAACATTCTGAAGAATGAAGCCATTCCAATGCTTCTGAGATAAATATATTTGCTGTTCTAAAGACAGTCTCTGTGCTTCTAAAAAATTGCTTTCATTATTGCTTTAAAGTCATCACCTCTAAAAAATTCCTATTAACTTCATGATGTTGCATGTGAGCATCTTTGTCAACTCGTCTTCTTACAATTCTTCAAGATGACTAGTGTCACCACTAGTTATCATCACAGATGTCTAAAAATGAAAGCCAAATCACAAATGTTGTATAGCCTATTTTCTTTTAAATCAAGATCAGAGCCTGCTTAGCTCAAATACCTATATGAAGTCACATAGCTATGAAATAGCTCTGATAGATGGAAAATTTGCATTTTTATCCTTTTGCTACATTAAACCATATAAGGAAATATAATTTTTTTCAAGTTTTGCTTCATTTGGAAATGTTGACAACTGTGGTTTCTACATTGTGATGAAAGTTGAATTTTATCAGAATAAATGTAAGAATCCCTGGCAGGGCTTGTATTCCTTTGCAAATCAGCTTCCTTATTCATATAAAGACATTATTTCTTTAAACCAAATCATCCAAAGATACATAGACAATGAAAATTTGCATAAAACACAAAAAATGTAGATCTTACCTAAATCCTAATTTAAATAGGGAAACTATATCCACAGTTACAAATTTAACACAGGAACTATATTACAAGATAACTACAAGTGCTAAGAAAGTCAGGAAAAACCCTCATCTTTAGATGTTAAATTTTAATTAATGAATTAACTATTCTTTTAAGGAAATATGAATGATATTTTGAATGAACTCCCAAGCATGAAGTGAATGAATGAAAAGATTATCAAGCTTCCCTGTCAACATTTATAGTGCACATTTATAGTGCAGGTAGGAAGGAAGTTTCAGGAAGCAAATATTTTGTCTTCTTTTTGTGTATATGGAATTCAATTTCACATTATGAAGGATATTTGGGTGTAGTTATATTAAATTGAAAGGGTATCTTTTATCTCTGTTAAAAATGAAATTTTATAATGCAAATCAGCTCTCCTGTTAGTTTCTTAAAAGCTGTGTCAACTCTAATGCCCTGATTATCTATGTCTTATTAACCTGTGTCCCATTAATCAGAGAAGATAAAAAGATTTAACTGAAAGTGGAAGGTGTACTACATTATTGATTAGTTTTTAAATCCTTCATTCTTACTAGAAAATGGTCCATGTAATTTAGAGACTCTTTGATGTAATATTTCAGTTTGTCAGATAATGATTTCAATTAGTTAGAAAAGGTTAATTTCTTAGGCAGCTATTCTAGTATCAAATGCCTCTTTATATTATGTTCCACCATGAAATAGTAATTCAGCTCCTGCACAAAAGAAAAATAAGACTAAGAATTTAGAGTAGTGTTCATTTGTAAGTACCTTATTTTATAAAAAATAATTTTTTACTTAAACTTCAGTTTTAACCTTGACTTTGGATTATTGGAACATGATTGTGGTGTTGGCCTAGTTTTCAAATTATAGTTATGAATATTATATGTGGGTATATTTTTTCACGAGGAAGTTTGTAAAAAAAATGCTTAGAGGTATCAGAGAATGAGAATGTTACCCATAAATTGTGAATAAGATAAATTTATTAAAATTTAGATGTACTTTAAAAACAGTAAATACAGGTAAACAGTAATTAGAATGTGCTCCTGAATAAATGCGACCAAATATCTTCTAATATATAAAACACTAACAAAGTGATAAACTATTCAACATTTGAAAATGAATTCTAACATGAAATGTATGATTCAGAGAACATTGGAAAGATATGTTCACATGTGTTTAAGTATTCTAAGCAGCAAATAATCTAGTACCATGAGAAACAATTTGGATAAGAATGCAACATGCATTTAAATATTTCATTTAAATTTTTGATTGGCAAACTTTTTGAATAATTAGCTTCATCTCCTTGAAGACTAATTCCTAAATATATCAGAATTTTACATAAAACCCAAATGGAGTCTACTCGTGAAAACACCTTGGTAATTTCATCAGTTAATTTATAAAGGCATGCTATCTCTTTTACATATTGTGTTCATTATGGAATAATCTGAATACCATGATGATTATAATTTATTGGAGATATACTATCATATGAATAAAGTTATCTGAGAAACTTACTAGTGTGAAATTTATAATACAGAAAGACATGCTTTAGAAGGTGTCCTGATTTGAATATGAGTTCTTTCTTTTCTCATGTGTGTAAATCCTTTGCTGTTGTAAATGTATGGGAAGGTTGCTGTACTTTTGACTGTAATATTTGCCTGCTCTAATAATTAAATATGACTATTTTCCAGAAATGTTTTCAATGGTATATCCAAACAATATTTTGTATTTTATTAGAACATACTTAGGCATCTGTTATTTCAGTCAAGCTAATACACAAAGTTAACTGTCAAAATTATGTGCTAGAAGCTGTTCCAGTGTTTCATGTATATCAATGCATTTGATTCTAAAACTCATTGGTGATCATTCAGTCCACTTTGAAAGAAAAAATAGTTGAAGCGACTATACTGGTAGATGAAATATAGAATAAATACTGGAGTGATTGATTGCTACTTATATGAAAGAAAACTCCCACTGTGAGAAAGTTTCAATAATTTCAACAAAGTTTTATGCTCAAGAACAAAACAAATCATGGTAAACTAATACAAAGATCCAATATATGTAGGTGGCTTTTATTTTGAGCTAGTACTTTGGAATTTGTTATTATTAATTATATGTAAACATGGAAGTTACAAATGAACTAATATAAATAAAATATATGTACAATGCAACAGACAAAAAAGATCTAAATATTATCGGTTTAGTATTCACTGTGAATCATAAGAAAATAAAGAATAGAGAAAAATAGAATTGCTAGCAAAGGAGGTAAAAGGTAGAGTTAAAGGTAGTAATTCTTTTCTTTTTTGTGACAACAAAACGTCCATGAATGGAAAAAGAAAGATAGTGAGAAATAGAAAGAGATAGAAGAAAGAGACTACTGTTTTTCCCTTGCCTTTGGAAATAATACAGTTATGTGTTTCTGTGTTTTCTTTGTGTCCTGCTATTTCCTTCCTGGGACACTAGAGAAGCACCCAACTAAAACCATTTTTTAAATAAATTCAAAACAAACAAACAACAACAAAAGTCTGACTCTCTAGCTAAAGGATTAGAAGATTGGTTATTAAGCAAATCTAAAACACTTTATACATTTGTGTTACTGCAATCAAATGCTATGAAATATTTGCTTTGCTTAAGGTGTTAGTTAGCCTGGAAGTTCAGCTAGGAAGGGAGCTGAATTTTTCATTCACATCTAGAACTACCTGAAGAGAAATTAAAATTGAACAGGATTGTAAATCTCAGAGTTGACGCCCCTTGTAAGGTCAGAAAGGAAAAACTGGAACTAGAGTAACTACTGAAGCTGTTAAAATGCTTCTCACATGAAAGAACCAGAGCTCAGATTCCAGATTCCATGTAAAAAGTTGGTTCAGATTCTCATTTTTAAGAAGTGTTTGATTAATATTATAAAGAAAAGTTAGGAGCTGGAGAGGTGGATCTACTACAAAGAAAAGAAGAAGAATGAGAATCTGAAACTTGTAGAGGACACAATAGGAAGCACACTTGAACTGATAAGCTCAGGTAAAGACTTTCTGAATAGAACTACATTTGCTCAAAAAAAGAAAAGGAAGAAAAAAGACAGCAAGCTGTAGGCAATACTTAAGAAATATCAAGTTTTCTATGAAACAAATTGGTAATTAAGGGAAAAAAGGAAATCTACTATGTTTGAGAAAATTCTTTGCTAACTTAGTATCTATATTAATTAACTATATTAACTATATAACTATATAATTGACTATATTAATTTCCAGAGAATACAAAATATTCAAAATCTAAACATTAAGAAGAAATCAACTCCAAAATTAAAAATGGTCTTGGAAATTAGAAAGAGACTTTTCAAAAAAAGAAATTCAAATGCCTAAAAATATACAAAAGTATTCTTTTTTAGTTATCAATTAAATGCAAATTAAAATTACTTTGAGATTGTTATCTCACTCAGAATGGCTAAAAGCAAATACAGAAACAAAAACAAATATTTTCAAGGATGTTATGGGAGAAAAGGAACCCTTATTTATTATTTTGGGAATGTAAATTGATTCTGCCACTTTGAAAATCAATATGGAGGTATACCAAAATGTTAAAAATTGAACTACCCTTTGACTTGAATGTACCACTTCTGGGCATATTCCCAAAGAACTTTATAGCTTACTACAGAGATATATGTGCATCCATGTTTGTTGTAGGTGTAGTTACAACAGTAAAGAAATAGAATCAGCCTAGATCCCATGAACAGATGGAAAGTGAAAATGTAGAATACTATTCAGTTGCCAAACAAATGAAACATTTTGTAAATGGATGGGACTGAAATAATATTATTCAAAGTGAGGCATTCCAGGCACAGAAGGATAAATGTCTCTTGTTCTCTCTTATATGTAGATGCATGTATTGAACTTTCAGATTCATATAAATAATTAAGAATAGTTATAGGTCAGAAAATTTGAAAATGGATAATTTTTCAGGGGATCATGGTGGGTGGCATGTATGTGAAGGACAACATTTGGAAGAATTGGAAAGAATAATGGGGGGATGAAAAGGGCAGGAAATAAGAATATAGGGCTCAAGAAGGCATGTATAACCAAGAAATAGCATTCAGGATCTACAAAACAGCAAATTAAATATAATATTATTAGCTTATAAAAAAATGATATAAAAAAGAATGTGAGTAAACATATCTTATACAAGGGAACACTGAAAGAAGAAAAGGGATAAGAGAAACTATGCTGAAATTTTCCTACCTGGAGCTAGAGGTAATTGAACAAAATTTCTACTTTCAGGTATGTGATACCTCATAATGAACTATTGGTGACAGAGGTGTCAAAGTTTCCCCGACTACTGTCAGCTTTGTCACTGTTCATGCTTTGTGTCTAAAACCAGAGAGTAAAATCGTCTTTTTAAAGACATATTACAAGTTGACCATAAGACATGGAAAAAAGCAAACATGTTGGAACTGACCTGGAAACTTCCTCCTACTGGGCAGATTTCATAGTACCAGAAAACATTGTTAATATTACTAAGAAGAAGAACAATTAATAGTCTCACATACCTATAAAAGGTACAGTGATTCATAATTGCCACCCTGACAAGAGGTGAACATTTGTGAAATAGTTGCATGAATGTTATGGGGGGCTAGCTGTTTTCAGACTTGAAGTTGACCTTCTATCGGAGAAAACAAGCCTCTTGCTGTAATCTAGAGAAAGAACATGTGGAAAAGGAGGTCAAAGGCCCTGGTAGGAAAACAAATCACTAAGATTTAACTATAAATCATGATACCAAATTTTCTCTCTTTTTAATCCATAAAAGGAATTTATTGAGTTGGCTTATGAGATATGGCCTTAGTAGTCCAACAATGGTTGCCAATAGATGCTGAGTCCAGAAGTCCAGTGGGTGATGGCTGAAGACTGGAAAATTCCTGGAGAGTCTTTAATCATGTTGAAAACATGGAAGGCTGGAGGGCTGGAAGGTGGAAGAAGAAAGTTTTCTAACATAGCTTTGTATTGTTTTGGTTTTTTGTTTGGTTGGTTTGGTTATTTATTTATTTTTCACCAACTTTTAATGTTTATTATGTTGGATGCACTCTTAGCATTCGTCTAAAAATTTATTTTTGCCATGTAAGGTATTTAATATAACTGAACACAATACAAAAAATAAGACACTCTACATTGCTTGGTTCTAAACAGATTATCTAAGTCATTCCCATCCCAAAGGCTTGGAGAACACTGTAGAAGAGAAGGCAGCAGGAATGTAAGAGACCAAGAGTGGGAGACATGCTGTTACATGGTATCTTCTGGACATGGCAGAGGTGCTGCACCCATGAATTCACTGCTGCTGGGTCTATTTCCACAAGACGTGAACAAAGTTTAGTCTATCAATAGTTTGTAATTAAAGAGGATGGATTTTCAAAATTATTATACATCTTTGAGAGAATATATGTACCATGGGAGCTGGGGTGTGGTACCAGAGTCCTTCTCTTGATAATGTACCAAGACATCAATCAGTCACCCTCTAGCTAGTGTTGACATACAGGTAAACACTCCACACACCAAATGACACTCCCTGGGCCCCTGTGCAAATAAAACAGGAAAACAAAAAGGCGTCTGGGAAGAAGGAAAGGAAAAGAGTGGAATTGTATAATATGGGATGGAAAATATATAAACTTATTGTATTGATAAATGTAATTCCATAAGAATAAAAATAAAGTTTATAAAATGTGCATGTAGATGTAAAGATACAGTCCATATACATATACACATAAAAGATATGGAAAAAAGGAAAGACTTATTTGGATAAAAAAAGGCAACAGAGAGACATACTGAGAGTAATTGCAGTATTAAACTATTTGACAAAGATTTTAAAGTGTCAATGAGGAAAATGTGTTTTTAAAAAGCAATTGCAAATACTTGTGTAATAAATGAACACTATAGATTTCATTAAAAACATAGAAGACAGATTTAAATGCCCACAAAATTAAAATTAATTAATCTAAAATATGGGCAGTGTGATACAGCTCAGGGGTTGAGGTGACTCCTTGTAAACCTGGTATCCTGATTTTGTGTTCCAGAATCCTATAAGGAAGGTGAGGTCTTATTTTTGAAACTTCTTTTTTGACACTCATTTGTGTTTCATGCCATACATTCACACTTCCATGTACTTGTCTTTCTCATTGTGTATCTCTAATGAATAAAATGTTTTTAAATGTAGGCAAAATTCTGCTAAATTGTTACAATCACAGAGCTTTAAAAAGCAGCAAAGTATCTGTGGAGTTGTTTCCTGAATAGAATAACATTGCACTCTTTCAGTGAATCATGTTTCCATGGTGAAGTGCCTATGATATTCTATAGTTACCAAAAAAAAAAGAAATCACTGAAAACATTCATTTATATTTCTATCTATTTATAAAATATAAAGAGATGTTTAAATTGTATACTGAAAATTATGACAGTGAAAAAATGTGGTAGGATCCAATAAAAAGTAGCTGAGGAATGGGAGATAGTTTGGGACAGCCAAAGCACTTGTCCATAGCCTTGGTCCTGAGACAATGCTGTATTTTACACTGTGTCAAAACAACTGCTGATTTTGATAGAAAAGTTGAACAGATGGAAGAGATGATTCAAAGAAACAAAGAGAATGATACAACAAATATAGGCAGAATTTATCATTTGAGGTATCTGCATCTAGCAATTTTAGATCAACCCTGCAGATATCTACTTTTGTCTTCCAAATGACCACTGGAATAAAATAAGCAGCTGTAAACTTTATCATGTTTTCTTTATTCACAGTGATCTAACAATATAACTCAGACTAGCCTCAAACTTGTGGTCCTCCTATGTTTGTGTCTATATCTGCCTCTGGAGTGAGTACTGGGATTACAAGAGTATACCCCCACAGCAAGAGCAATACTGAATTTTGAATAGTTCAGCCTGGAGAGGAATAATTTGCTGTGTGAATTTTGGCTTTTCTAAGGACTTCAAGTGCTTCACTAGAATTTTTGCACAGCCTGAAAGACCACTATTTCAGTGTTAAGCTATTAAAGGACATTCCAGGTCAAAAAACTGGGTTCACACTAATATATAGCTGTTCTTGACTGTGTTGCTACCTCCTGATGTGTGCTTTTGATTCAAAAGTGATGCATCCTTTCGTCATCTCTGGAGATCATTGAAATTTCGACCCTAATTTAACTAGACAATGTTGTATTCACATTTTGAATTAAAGGAAAATCTTAGCTTCCTATATGCAGGCAGATGAGAAATGGGAGCTCATGTATTCTCATAACTCTATGTACTAGTGTGGTCTGGATCAGAAGGCTAGGCAATATTCACATCTAGTAAGTGGTATACATTACTCTCGTGTTCTGTAATTATTCCCAATCTGTTCTTCCTAAGGGTTCCATTAAATCTTATAAACTTTTACAGCTTGATCTCTAGTACTATGTGTAATTAAGCGTCTGCTGCACATGTTAGAAAGTAGGCACACATACAAGGACGCTTTTCTCCACTAGTGAAGAGTAGAATATAAAAATCAGAGTACTGATGCAGTGCTATTAATGCACTGAGATAAAGGACAGAAATAGTAACATGTATCTGGAACACTGTTCATGAATCCAAGTTATGGGTGACCCTTAGGAGGATATTGAGAAATAATTTATACAAAAGAGTAGGATTAATTTTCTGTTTATGACTCATTGAACCTAACAGCTCCATTTCATACAGAAGAGAGATCTAGAGTGAGAAAATTTACAAACCTCAAATAAGTAGTCAGAATCTATAGGTTTTTTTTTCTTTTTTTTTTATTAAAAATTTAATTATACATTTTAAAATTTTTTACCAGTTCCCTCCCTCCCCCCTCCCCTTCCCCCAGTGTCTCCCCCCCAATTCCCAGAGAGTCCTTTACTGTGTGCGCCTAACTCTCCACTGGGTCCTCCTCTCCGATGACATATAAGGACCAAGTGACATTTCCATAAGCCCTTTCTCTTGTTCCCCTTAAGCCTAAGATTACTACTATGGCTGTCAATCCCTTGCCTCCAGGGGTCTCGGTGCCCTTAACAGATGCTAGACTTTATGAGGGCAACAGTGCGCTGGACATTGCGCAGGGCATGCAAAGTTCCATTATGATTGCTTTGGCCCCAACTATTGTTGAGAATCTTGCAAATCGTTGCTCCTCCCATCCTTTTGCTCTTACAATCTTACCGCCCCCTCTTCCGCAAATGTCCCTGAGCTCCAGGATGGGGAGAGATTAGGCTGTCCTAGTTCTATGTGATTGATATAGAGTCTCTGAAGTTCTGGATTGTGGTTTGTTGATTTTCTTTTGCAGTTTTGCTGCTCCTGCAATTCCCTTCACTCCATTCTGCTGGGCACTGTATGTCACCCCCTGGCCAGAGACAAAAAGCTGTTAAACTGGAGTCTTGTTGTAATAGCACATTCAAGGGTAGATGTAATAAGAGTAGGAAACCTCACTGAGGGAGGGGTCCATCACCCATTTGCAAAATGATTACTTTTTATCTGCTAGACTATATGCCCTCCCCTTCTGGTGAGATCAGGAAAGAACGTCTGTGAACTTAACCAGGTTTCTCATTACTTACTTGCAGACCTTGATGGAGGCCTATTTTCTCTGCTGTAACATGGTCTCCTCTCTCCTTGTTTCTGGTGTGGCCCTCCTAACCCATCTCTCTTGTTCATAATCCTTGCAATTACTGTGTTACATAGGTTTACTTTTGAGTGTCCCAATGTGGGCTGGGCGAGTTTGGTACTAGGAGCCACCTATTAGGGAGTACATACGGCGCTTAATTTTCTGGGTTTGGGATACTTCACTTAATATAATTCTTTCTAATGACATCCATTTCCCAGCAAATTCCAGTAATTCATCATTTTTGATGGCTGAGTAGTACTCCATTGTATAGATGTACCACAGTTTCCTTATCCACTCGTCAACTGTTGGACATTTAGGTTGATTCCATGACTTTGCTATTGTAAACAGTGCTGCTATGAACATGGTCGAGCTTGTGCTATCGAGGCGAACCTCTGCTGCTTGGGGGGTTATTCCCAAAAGTGGGATAGCAGGGTCATATGGCATTTCAATCTTTAATTTCTTTAAGAATCTCCAGACGGCTCGCCAGAGTGGCTGTATGAGCCTGCATTCCCACCAACAATGTAGGAGAGTTCCCCTCTCCCCACATCCTCTCCAGCATTTGTCGTTGTTTGTACTGTGGATTTTTGCCATCCTGACCGGGGTGAGATGATATCTCAGGGAAGTTTTGATTTGCATTTCCCTGATGGCGAAGGAAGTGGAGCATTTTTTAAGATAATTGTTAGACATTTTAATTTCATCCCTGGTAAAGTTTCTTTGAAGTTCCAGGGCCCATTTTTTAATTGGGCCAGTGTTTTCCTTGGAGTTTAATTTTCTAAGTTCTTTGTGCACTCTGGACAGTAGAGCTCTGTCAGATATGTGGTTAGTGAAGATTTTCTCCCATTCTGTGGGTTGCCTTTGAGCTCGTGTGACAATCTCTTTATCTGAACAGAAGCTCTTTAATTTCACAAGATCCCAACTGTTGAGAGTTGGTAGCAGTGACTGTGCCATTGGATGTCTGTTTAGGAACTGTTGGCCTAGCCCAATCAGCTCCAGGGAGTTCCCTATCCTTTCAACTATGGCTTTTAAAGTCTCTGGCCTGATATCAAGGTCCTTGATCCATTTGGAATTAAGTCTTGTACATGGTGACAAGTACGGGTCCAGCTTTAATCTTCTGCATGTGGAGATCCAGTTTTGCCAGCACCATTTGTTGAAGATGCTGTTCTTTTTCCATTGGATTCTTTCGGCCCCTTTGTCAAAGACCAAATGGCTGTAACTTTGTGGGCTTATATCTGGGTCTTCAATCCTTATCCATTGATCTGTGTGTCTATTTTGGAGCCAGTACCAGGCTATCTTTATAACTATGGATTTGTAGTATAGACTTAGGTTTGGTATGGTAATACCTCCAGCTGTGTTTTTGTTACTCAGGATTGTTTTTGCTATCCTGGGTCTTTTGTGCCTCCATATGAACTTTGAGATTGTTTGGTCAACTTCTTTGAAGAATTGCTTTGGGATTTTGATTGGTATAGCATTGAATCTGTATATTGCCTTTGGTAGGATGGTCATTTTTACAATGTTGATTCTGCCAATCCAGGAACAAGGGAGGTCTTTCCACCTTCTGGTGTCTTCTGCAATTTCTTTCTTTAGGGTTTTAAAGTTTTCATTGTAAAGGTCTTTTACCTCCTTAGTTAGGTTTATACCAAGGTATTTCATTTTTTTAGGGGTTATAGTAAATGGCATGGTTTCTCTCAAGGCTTTTTCACTTCTTTCATTCTGGGCATATAGGAAGGCCTCTGATTTTTGCACATTTATTTTGTATCCTGCCACCCTGCTGAACTTCTCAATTAGTTCCAGGAGCTTCCTGGTGGAGTTTTTGGGATCACTCAGGTATAAGATCATGTCATCTGCAAATAGAGATAGCTTGACTTCTTCCTTGCCAATTTGAATCCCTCTTATGTCCCTTTCTTGTCTTATGGCTTCGGCTAAGACTTCAAGTACAATATTGAATAGAAGTGGTGAGAGTGGACAGCCTTGTCTTGTTCCTGATCGAAGTGGGAATGCTTCCAATTGTTCCCCATTGAGCATAATCCTTGCTGTGGGCTTGTTTTGTACAGCTTTTATTATATTGATAAAGGTTCCTTCCATTCCTACTGTCTCTAGCGTTTTGATCATAAAAGGCTGTTGGATCTTGTCAAAAGCTTTTTCTGCATCTATCGAGAGTATCATGTGGTCTTGGACTTTGGACTGGTTTACATGATGAATTACATTTATTGATTTGCGTATGTTGAACCAACCTTGTGTGCCGGGGATGAAGCCTACTTGGTCCCTGTGAATGATCTTTTTAATATGTTTTTGAATCCGATTTGCTAAGACTTTGTTGAGAATCTTTGCATCTGTGTTCATCAGGGAGATCGGCCTATAGTTTTCTTTTTTAAGTGAATCTTTATTAGGTTTTGGGATTAAAACGATATTAGCTTCATAGAAGGAATTTGGTAGTGTTCCTTCCTTTGCTATTTGATGGAACAGTTTAAGGAGTATTGGTGTTATTAACTCCTTAAATGTCTTGTAGAACTCTGTGCTGAATCCATCTGGTCCAGGACATTTTTTGGTGGGAAGATTCGAGATTACTTCCTCAATTTCCTTATATGTTATGGGACTATTTAAGTAATTCACAACTTCCTGATTCAATTTAGGTAATTTGTGTTTACTTAGAAATTCATCCATCTCTTTTGTGTTGTCAAACTTCACAGAGTATAAGTTTTTGAAATATGATGTTATAATTCTCTGGATTTCTTGGGTATCCGTAGTGATAACTCCATGTTCATTTCTAATTTTGTTAATTTGGGTTTTCTCTCTCTTGCTTTTGGTTAGTTCAGCTAGGGGTGTATCAATCTTGTTGATTTTTTCAAAGAACCAGCTTTTTGATTGGTTGATTTTTTCTATCGTTTTCTTAGTCTCGATTTCAGATATTTCTCCCCTTATTTTGCTAATCTCTTCTCTTCTACTGCTTTTGGGATCAGATTGCTCTAGTTTCTCTAAAGCTTTAAGCTGCATTGTTAAGTTGTTTATTTCTGATGTTTCCATTTTTTTGACGTGGGCATTAAGAGCTATGAACTTACCTCTTAGAACAGCTTTCATTGTGTCCCAGAGATTTTGGTAAGTTGTATTTTCGTTATCATTCACTTTCAGGAAATCTTGAATTTCCTTTTTAATTTCTTCCTGAATCCAGTTCTCATTCAGCATCATAGTGTTAAGTTTCCAGGAGTTAGTGTATTTTCTCTTGTTTGATGTGTTGTGGATGTCCAGCTTTAGGCCGTGGTGGTCTGATAGGGCACAGGTTAGAATTTCAACTTTCTTGTACATGTGTAGATTCATTTTGTGGCCCAATATGTGATCTATTTTGGAGAAAGTTCCGTGTGCTGCTGAGAAAAATGTGTATTCTTTGGTGCGTGGGTGAAAAGTTCGATAGAGATCTGTGAGGTCCATTTCTTTCAGGGTTTGATTAAGTTCCAAAGTGTCTCTGTTAAGCTTTTGACCTGTTGATCTGTCCCATGTAGAGAGGGCGGTGTTCAAGTCCCCAAGAATTATCGTTTGGGGGTTGATTTCATGCTTTAGACGCTGTAGGGTTTTCTTAATGAATGTGGAGGGGCCTGTATTGGGTGCATATATGTTCAGTATTGTGAAGTCTTCCTGGTGAATTGTACCTCTGACTAAAATGTAGTATCCATCCGTGTCTCTTATAATTTTTTTTGGTTTGAAATCCACTTTGTCTGATAGCATAATGGCTACCCCTGCCTGTTTTCTGCTTCCATTTGCTTGTAGAATTGTTGACCAGCCTTTTATTTTTAGAGCGTGCCTATCTTTTGTGGTGAGATGGGTTTCCTGCAGGCAACAGATTGATGGATTGTGATTTTTAATCCAAGTTTGTAATCTGTGTCTCTTGATCGGTGAATTAAGTCCATTAACATTTAGTGTTATAATGGAGAAACTATTGTTAATTCCAGACATTTATTATGTTTAGTAGCTTTTATAAGTATATTGCTTCGCTTTTAATGGTGTTATATTTGCCTTCTGTTCTCCTGGATATGCCTGTTTTTTTCTTCATGCTTGAGTATCATTTCTAGCAGTTTTTGAAGGCCTGGTTTGGTGGCCATGTATCCCTTAAAGTTGTCTTTGTGCTGGAAAATTTTTCTTTCTCCCTCGATCATGACTGATAGTTTTGCAGGGTAAATCAGCCTGGGTTGACATTTTTGCTCATTCAATACTTGAAGTATGTCTCTCCAAGCTCTTCTTGCTTTTAATGTTTCGACTGAGAAGTCATTTGTTATTTTAATAGGTTTGCCTTTAAAAGTGACTTGTTTTTTCTCCCTTGAAGCTCTCAGCACCAGTTCTTTATCTTGAATGTGGAGTGTTTTAACTATTATTTGCCGCGGTGTGCTTCTAGTTTGGTCGTATCTGTTTGGGGTGCGGAATGCCTCTTGTATATGAATGGGCCTCTCTTTCTTTAGATGAGGAAAGTTTTCCTTGATGATCGTTTGAAAAATTTCCTCAGGGGTGGTATTTTGAGATTCTTGCTCCGGTATTCCATGAATACGCATGTTAGGCTTCTTCAGGGTGTCCCATATCTCTTGGATATTTCTCTCAAGTATCTTTTTGGCTTTAACAACCTCTTCCATTGAGCTGGCTAGTACTCCCACTTTATCTTCAAGGTCTGAAATTCTGTTTTCTGCTTCATTAGTTCTGTTGATAAGACTCTCTGTGGCGTTCTGGGTTGAAGATAACTTGTCTTTTAGCTCAGTTTTAAACTCTGCTTGAGTTTGTTTTAACTGTTCTATGCCACTTTTTGTTTCTTGCACTGTTTTTCTCAACCCCTCCAGATGTCTGTTGTGTTCCTCTTCAAAGCGATTGATTCGATTATGTAATTCCTCCCGGATTTCCTCTTTCATAGTATTGAACATGGTAATGATCATATATTGAAAGTCGTTATCCTGGGTCAGGCTTTCTTGGCCTTTTTCCGCGGGTTTGTTCTTGTTGGAGTCTAACATTATGGGATTAATTTCTTCAGTGGGAGATTTGTTTACTTGAGTGTTGCTTCTCATGGATTTGCACTTTGACTTTGGCATTGTCATTTTAACTCTTAAGATCTCTCAATTTCACTAAACTGAATTATTTGGCCTGGGGTACTGGTGGGCGGGGCCTGAACGGGGACTTACCTAGGGAGCGGGGTGAGGCCCGGGTGGACCGCGTGCGTGTCCCGACTGGCGGAGTGGGGTGGGGCGAAAAGGGAGGATGGGCGCGTCGGCGTGGAGCTATTTAACCCGAGGGCAGCTGGGGCGGGGCCCGGGCGCAGGGGGAGGTCCTCCTCGTTCCCTCGGCCCCCGCGCGGCTCCGGCTGGATGGCGGGAGTCGGAGCCGGGTCCCCGTGGGCTGACCTGGGGTCCTAGAGCGCGCGTTGAGCCCCGGCTGGATCTCGCCTACGCGTCCCGACCGGCCAGAATCTATAGGTTTTATAAAGAAGTAACTATCAGAGGTAGGGTTGCTACATGTCAATATATAACTTGAAATATGTATGAATGAAATATGGTATGAATGAATAATTGATAGAATCTGAATTGTAAGAATAACTTTAAAAAGTGAACTGCAAATAGAAAATTACTTCTCTGTGTTATCTGTACTTGGTTCCTTTGCCTAGCAGTTAAAAAAGCAACCCTTGACTTCAATCCATCACACCAAGAAAAGGAAATGAAAGTAGGAAAGAAACTGTTTGGGGAAAAAAAGGAAAAGTTCAGTAAGAGAAAGGATGGTAGGCTCAAATAATACAGAGTTAAATGATTTAAAATCACTATACTATATGAAACTGTCAGAGAATAAAGAGCTGATCACAAATATGTTGAAACAAATATTTAGCATCTTATCATACATTATCTCATACTGGTTCTTCAACATTAAAATCCTTTACATTACCCACAATTTTGGGCACATTACCAATGAAAATTAACACTATGGCTCAAGATCAGGTAATGGCATCATAGTTAGATTTATTCCAAGTATCTCACAGAATATTTTAAGTTGGTATATATAAATGATGTTAAAAAGAATGGGATGTTATCATATTTCTTTTTTACATAATGCCTTCCCTTTTCTGCTCAAGTCACTGATGTATAGGAGAACCCAGAACATCTTGGAAGTAATGCTCATATTGCAGTTTTAATTGACTGAATCCTAATTTAATTCTTTGCCATTTTCTATAGGTGCTTCCCTTAGAAGTTGTAGAAGATGCAGGGCCTTAATGCAGTGTTCCTGTGGAGTAGATTTAAGGAAGATCTCTATCTAGAGATTTTAAAACCTTTGCTGAAATTTGAATGTCCATGAAAGTTAACTTTGATTTCACTTGTTTTTTTCATCATTCTTTGGTTTTCATTTTCTTTGGTTTTAAGGAAGCATAAATGAGAATTATCATAATGAAAATAACTTTTGCTTAATTATCTAACCTCTTAAATTTCTTTTATTAAGTGACTCACTTTATCTATCTATTTATTATCCATCTCTTTATCTATTATTTATCTGCATCTAAATCTATTTTTTTTTGTGTGTGTGTGGTCTATGTGTACTTCTGTGTGTATTGGAGGGCACTGCATGTGCCTGTGGAAGCTGAAGGATGACCTTAACAATCATCCTGGATTGCTTCTCCCTCCTTTTAGTTTTGCTTTGGGATTTCCCAGCCTCCACCTTCCAGAGTGGAAAGTTTATGCCACCATAATTTCCACCTGATATTTTTTCGTATGATTTGTGATATGAACTTAGGTCTTTCTGCTTTCAAGGCAGTGTCTTAATCCCTGAACCAGCTCTCCAGCAATACCTGCTTAAAATTTCAAAAAAGCTTAAAAAATGCATCAAAGTGACTATCATTGTGAACTTATGGATGCTTATATATTAGATTTTTTCTTTTTTTTTTATTAAGAATATTAGAGTTTTTTTCCCAAGTAAATGTGTCTTTTGTTTGCAATATGCTACAGTTGTAAGGGCAAACTCCTCCATCTAGGCTGTGGTAATATTTTTTTTTTCTTTTTAGCAAGAGGATATTTATATCATTTTATACTTACCCTGCCATTCCAAACATTTATCTTAAAAGTCCTGGACATTATTATTTGAAAACTGAATTTAGATAGCAAGACTTTGTTAATACACAATAGTTATGCTATCTTCACTTATATTCTATTTTTCTTATAATTTCAGTAATTGTTACTTTTATCCTACAGTAGCAGATTTTTTCCAAAATGAATGCATACCAGTGAAATTACTAATTGGGATATATAGATTTTCAAAACTAGGAAGAAACCAGTAAAAGTATGGATCATTTTGTGCTGAATCTTTTAAATGGCTGTAGTGAGTTATCCATTACCTATTTTATTGTGTTGTTTTTCAAAAAGTGACAAAGTATTAAGTTATTCATTGTACCTGATTGCTATAAATTGTATAATTAGCAATTGCTGTATGACTGCTTGTTGGGCCTCAACAAGACACTGGACAAGGCCTGTTGGAACTTCCTGAGCCTGGCTAGAGTTTCATGATCTGTTTAAGCTGCCTCACCAGCATAATTCTGCACAGCCTTGTGGCTGATGCAATACAGCCTTAGGTTGCAACAGCAACTGGCCCATAGTAACGCCCCACTAGCCCATAATAATCTCATAGACTACAAATCTTGCCAGACTAGTCTTCTACAGTTGGTGCTGTTAAACTGCTTAGCTGAGACGGCCAATCAACAAAGACTCACGCTAAAACTTATGGGATGTTGGGTGGGGTATATAAGGGCCTGAATGTTGAAATAAAGGAATTTTTCCTGCTATGACAGAGCTCCCGGCCTGGTGTGTTTTTCCCTAGTAGTGAGAGGGGTCAGGGTCGGCGACCCTCATCTTTCTGCTCAGCCCCGGGTTGTGCCTGGCTAGACCAGCATTCCCTTCTGCACTAGCTGCCGAGAGCCCGGCAACTGCTTCTGTGAAAATTATAAGGTTGTATTCTTGTAAACCAGGGTACCAACATTTTATTATGGTTTAAAAACAGTTCACAAATGAATTTGAATAATAGTCAACAGAATTTCCTTCATTTTGAAAGCAATATAAGAGAGAAGTAGGGGCTGGAAAGGTGGCTCAGGGGTTAAGCCTGTGCCTTGCAGGCAGAAGGTCCTGAGTTTGGATGCTAGACCCCATGTATAGATGCCGGAAGTGGGGCGGCCTGCATTTCTGGTCCTGGTAGGGCAGAGTAAACAAGGAGGAGGTGGAGGTGGTCCATGGTGGTTCTCGAATTTCTCTGTGGTTCTACACACACACACACACACACACACACACACATATACATGCACACACACACATACATGCACAATTGAATAAATAATTAAAATAATAAAAAAAGAGAACTAAATATACTCTGGAAATGATGTAATTAATAGTATTTCCTCAACTTTTCTGAAGCATTATGGGATTCAAGGTTTTACTGATCTTAGAACCCATGTTACTCTGTAGCTACTTACAGGAAGTCCCTGTTTTTTTATTTTTTTAATTATTTATTCAATTGTGTGTGTATGCGTGTGTGTGCGTGTGTGTATGTATGTATGTGTGTGTGTAGAACCACGACTGAATTAGGGAACCACCATGGACCACCATCAACTTCCTTCTTGTTTACTCTGCTCCTGAATTCACAGGCTCGCCCTACCAGGACCAGAAATGCATTCCGGCCGGCATCTATACATGGGATCTAAGATCCGAACTCAGGATCTTCCACCTACAAGGCAGAGGCTTAACCCCTGAGCCACCTCTCCAGCCCCAGGAAGTCCCTGTTTTGAATTTGCATTGTGTTGGTCTTGTCTCTGCTATGGTGCCACTGGTCTACCTGTATTGAGACAGCTCTGCTATGGGGTTTTAAGATATTTGTTTTTTGTCTCTGAGAAAATATATTTAGTCATGAAAATTAACTTCATGACTTCATACTACCAGCTTTATTTTTAAATAAATTTAATTTTCCATATTTCTATACTTTTTCTGTTTCATATATTATAAATTCACTTTCTTTCCTTTTAAAAATATAAAAGGACATACATATGTATGCATATTTATGAGTATGTTTAAATTGATTTTACATAATTTGTGTCTATATTACCATGTTTTTGACATACTGAGTCTGTTTTGTTCTTCTTTGACAGTTTCATATATGTCAAAATGAATTTTAGTGAATTTCACCCTGAATTAATCTGTCTCAACTGCTTTTCTTCCACTGAAAACTCTCATGTTCACAAGTCCTGACATTACTTTATAATTTAAAAAGAGAAAATATAAGTAACAAAGTACAAATATCAACATGTATGAGCATAGGTTTTACCCTCCTTTCTCTTACAGATGTATAGACCTGTCCAGAATATATCTGTAGACATTATTCATTACATTTTGAAAAAAATTAATAAAACCAAGTATTCTATAATATTTCTGGACATCCTGGTTTTTATATTGCACTTAATAATATGATTGTAATTGTATGGCACATTGGTGTAAAGTATATAAAACTTTACAGTGTATTTAAGGACATCTTGAATAAATAATTGCATTTTACTTATACAATTTTGAATAAAAATGAAACTTAAGATATTGCAAATATAGTGAACAAAAAAGTTCTTGAGAATAGTCAAAAACATAACATGATATTTAATACTGGTATAGTACAGATTTTTGTAAATAAAATGGCCACCTACAATTATTAATACAAAAAATAAATGAAGGCATCCAGAATTCAGAATCAAGGCTATTTATTCAAACAGTTACGTGAAGATAATAATGTATTTCCCTAATGGCTAAGAGGTGGAACATTTAAGGTATTTGGTATACATTTGACTTTTGTATTATGAAATTTTCGTTTTAGTTCTAAGGCTCATTTATAATTGGGTTGTTTACTTCCTTGGCATTTAATTTTTTGAATTGTTTGTGTACTCTGGATATTAGTTCTCTTTCAGAAGTGTGATTTAAAAAGATACTCTCTATGTCCCTGATTTGCTTGAACTTCATTTAGCAATTTCTTTTGCTGCATGGCTTAGAGGGAAAAGAGAGATCAAAGGTCTAACCTAGTAGTGAATACTAAAAACCACTACAATTCTGGTAGGAAGAATCTAGCAACAGAGGTACAGAAGACCCATCAATAAGCAATTCTTATCTGAATGGGTTCTAATCCCCTTAATGGCAGGGAAATCATTCCTGATACTGTAAACCTATCCATGTAATAGAAGGAAGTAAATAGACAAGAGCAGATATACTAGTGTTAACTATAAAAAATTGATAATAAAACATCATCTGAAAATTCCTTTTAACCCTTAACAAGAAATTTATCTGATTTTTTTCAACCTAGATGCATCCCAGTACAATGGAAGACTGGTGAGGCAGAAAATCAAGTTAGGCCAGAGTACAGAATATTGGTGGACCTGGAATGCTCACCCCTAAGTCCACCAAAATCTTATTCCACACAAAGGTTCAGCAAACTTTATGGAAGAGAGTGGGCAAGACTGTAACAGTTTAAAGGTGGGGTGAAGTGCTTCTGACCAGTACACTCCAGCTATGACCGGGCTACTATACCCAGAAGCTCATTTCAGTGAGAATTTCTATAACCAGATCTCTATGATGACTGACTCATCAATATTGTCCTAAGAACTAACTAGAAGCTGAAAAGAAACAAGTGCTCTTAGAGAGTGTCTCAGGGCCAAGTTCTGGAAAAGGGAAGAGAAATCTCCCCACTTAGGACTTTACCCATTGAAGAGTCAAAGAAGAGATGGTAAGTCTCACTTACCATCACAAGCACCCCAAAGTGAGTACTGTGATACACACAGGCAGAAGGATGGGAGGGTGGGTGGGACAGTGCAGTATAAATGAAGGCAGAGGAGAGGGAGAAGGATGTGTAGAAGGGGAAGATGGGAGAGGAGGGAGATGGGTGAGTTGGAGGTTGGCCAAATATATAAAGCCATTTTGTTTGTAAATTAAAATTAAAACAAACTTTGCTGGGCTGGAGAGGTGGCTCAGGGGTTATGCCTCTGCCTTGCAGGCAGAAGGTCCTGAGTTCTGATCCCAGATCCCACGTATAGACGCCAGGCAGAAGCAGGGGGCGGCCTGCGCTTCTGGTCCTGGTAGGGCGGAGCCTGTGAATCCGGGGCAGAAGGAGGTGGAGGCGTCCATGGTGGTTCTACATATACACAGGCACACACACACACACACAGACACACACACGCACATGTGCACAGTTGAATAAATAATAATGATAATAAAAAAACTTTAAAACAAACTTTGCTAAAGAGAAGATTTTTAATTTCATGTGATCCAACTTGTTTAATATTGGTTACAACCTACCCTGAGGTACCAACTTACTCCAGTCAGAATGACTAAGGTCAAAGGACAATAATAATATTGGTAAGGATGCAGGAAAATAGGAATCCTCACATATTGCTAGAAAGAACATAAACGTATATAACCTCTTTTGAGATCAGTTTGGATGTCTATAAAAATTTAAAAATTGAAATATTCTATGACTTAATTATACCATTCTTGGGCATACCACTCCATTCCCAAAAAAGCACTGCATCCTGCTATGGAGTCACATATATGTCCATGTTCATAATAGATCTATTCATAACAGTAAAAAGAATGGAATCAACCTAGATTTCCAACAGTAAACAAGTGGCTAATGAAAATATGGTACATATATGCAATGGAATACTATTCAGCTGTCATAAAATTAATTAATGAAATTTGCTAGTAAATGGATGAAAGAGAGAAATTATGCTAATCAAAGGATCGCAGAAGCAGTAAGACAGATGAAGCTTGTACTCCATATAAATAGATCCTAATGCTAAACATTCAGATTGACGTTTCCAGACAGAAAATTTTACAACACCTAGAAACTAAAAAAAAATATAATTCAAAGTGGGAGGTGAGTGGAAGAAGATCCCAAAGAGCAGAGGGAGAAAAACAACAAGGGCAAATCGATGAATAAGGTATTTATGAAAGAAAAGATTTAAAGGGGAGGCAAGAACAGGAATAGGACATAGTAAGGAATGTATTAGCTTTCGAGGAATGATCACCTATTAAGTAGTTTCTAATACTTCCCTTTAATGCTAATACTGTAAACCTTTCTAAACAACAACAGAAGAGGAGAAAATAGATACTAGATAAGATCACAACTTAAAACACTAAACACCAAGGAGATGAATGGCCTAATAAAAAAAATGGATCTCGGAATATCTTAAAAAATGTTACACATCCTTAGCCATCAGGGAAATGCAAATGAAAACTTCTCTGAGATATCATCTCACCTTGATCAGGATGGCAAAAATCCACAATGCAAACAATGCCTAATGCTGGAGAGGATGTGGAGAAAAAAAAATTCACATAAATTGCTGGTGGGAATGCAGGCTTAAACAACCACTATAGAGATCAGTATGATGATTTCTAAAAAAGTTAAAGATTGAAATGCCACATGACCCTGCTATACCACTACTGGGAATAATCTCCCATAATGCAGAAATATTCATTACAGTGACACGAGTGAGCACAACCATGTTCATTGCAATACTATTTACAATACCAAAGTCATGGAATCAACCCAAATGCCAAATAATTGATGAATGGATAATGAAAATGTACATTTATACAATGGAATACTACTCAGCCATCAAAAAGATGAATTAATTAAATTACATTGAGCGAAATATCCCAAACAGAGAAAGATAGAGTCCATATGTATTCCTTAATAAGTGGATCCTAGTTCCAAACCCACTGAATGACATATTAAAAGGTAAATTTCTATAATACCTACTGTAATTGCAAAGGATTATAAACAGGAGGGAAGAAGAAGGAAAAACCCAAAAGAAAATATATAGGGGATTGCACTTCAGTAGAGAAAATAGGCCAAGGTCAAGTATTGTACATCTGGTACAGCTCATTCTCACTTCCCTTCCTGATCACTTGGTATTGAACAGGTTTTATCTCACCAATCTGGTAGGATATAGGGAATGGCAGATAGATGGTAACTATCCAGTAAATGGGACACTGACCCCACCCCACTGCTGTGTTTTACTCCTTTCATCCATCTACCTTTGAGTCTCCTCTTATATTAGGATCTTCATTTAAACAGCCTTTTATCTTTGGTTTGGAGGTGACCTTTGATACCAATCAGGATGCATCAAAGGGTGGTGCAGGAAAAGCAAAACAAAACAACAATAAATTATAATTCAGAACACCAAAGCCCCTACATTATTCACCTGAAACCAAATCAGCTAAATCTTTTCCTGTCCTAAAGCTCAGGGAAACTTGTGGAAGAGGTGGCAGCAAGATTGTAAGAGCCTAAAGATGGAGAGGACCAATGATATGCAAAATAATCTACACAATTTAGGGCTGAAGCAGCCAGAAATGGATTTTGCATGACTTGCACAATGGCTGTTATGTCAACGACTCTGGCAAAGTCTGGCATGGATCACAGAGGAGAAGACTCCAGCAGTAGGATCCTTAGAGACAAGGGATTAAACAGTCATAATATAGTTACCGTACTAATTGAGACCCTACAAAGGATCTCTGGGCTATGCCACTGAGTTGTAAACCCTCACTGGGGTGGAAGACTCAGAGGGAGGTTTGGTGGTCCCACAAAAAGATGCTCCAGGGTATGGGAGGGAGGAAGGGAGAGGCATTGGGGAAGTGGAATGGAGAAAGGCCTTGAAAGGAATGGGAAATTTTCTGTGTTTGGGATACTTCACTCAATATAATTTTTTCTAATTCCATCCATGTGTGGATCCTAGTGCCAAACCCACTTATTGATACACTCAAAGATAAATCTCTGTAATACCTACAGTAATTGCAAAGATTATAAACAGGAGGGAAGGGAAAGGAAGAAGGCACCTCCAGAAACAAGGTGAGAGGGGATCTTGCTGCAGCAGAGAACACACGCTACCATCAAGTACTGCAAGGAAGTAATGAGACATCTGGTTAAGCTCACAGACTTTCTTTCCTGGGCACTTGCAACTGATGGGGTTTGATCTCAACAGAAAGGGAGGGCATAGATTCTGGCAGATAGAAGGTAACCATCCTGCAAATGGGAGACTGACCCACCCTGACATGGTCTCCTACTCTTATTCCATCTACCTTTGAATCTATCCTTATAATAAGACTCTATTTTAACAGACTTTTATCTCTGGCTAGGAAGTGACATCCAATACCCATCAGGATAGAGCCAAGGGCGGTGCAGGAACAGCAAAACTAGAAGAAGAAAAAAAAAAAAGAATGACAAACTATAATTCAGATCATCAGAGATCCTACATTAATCACCAGGAACCAGGCCAAACTAGTCTATCCCCATCCCCATCCTAAAGCTCAGGGAAGTTTGTGGAAGAGGGAGCGGTAAGATTGTAAGAGCCTAAGAAAGGAAGGAGCAACGATATGCAAGATACTCCACACAAGTTAGGGCTAAAGTAATCATAATAGGACTTTGCATGACCTGTGCAATGACCAACATGTCAATGACCTCCCAAAGTATAGCATGGATCACAGACACTAAGATCCTTAGAGGCAAGGGATTACTAGCCACAATAGTATTCCTATACTAAAGGGGAACACAAAAAAAAAGAGCTCTAGGCAATGCTACTGTGTCCCTACATTCCATCAGAGAGGAAGACCCAGAGGAAAGTTTGACATACACACCAAAGGACGCTGCAGGAATGGCGGGGCACTGGGAGAAAGGGAGGGAGGGGAGGAAGAGGAATAGAAGGGAGGAGCAAGGGGATACAGGCAGGGGTATAGGGAGGGAGGGGAATGGGGCACCTATCAAATTTGTACAAAAATTATTAATAAAAAAGAAAGGAAATGGAAAGGGGGAGAGTGCAAGGGGGGATGACTGATGAGGGGAGGGAGGAGAGAGAGGATTGGGGTCCCTATTGAGCTTTTATTATTAGGAAAAAATAAAATGTGGGAGAAAAAAAGAACTAACTCTCATATAGATTAAAAAAGGATCAAACATCTTAGTATTAGTCATCAGTATCTTATATTAACCCACCATTTAAACATCTCTTATAATATCCTTAGATAAGAAAAGATTTCAAAACTCAAATAAGATGTAGCCTATTGTAATAGAAATAGAAAAACAGAAGATCTAAAACTTTTCCTATCCTAAGACTCAGGGAACCTTGTAGAAGTAGGGGCTGCAATATTGTAAGAGTCTAAAGATGGGGAGGTACACTGCTGGACAGGTCACTCCAGGCAAGACAGGGCTTCTGTGTCCAGCAGCTCACCGAAATGAGAACTACCCCCAGCAGATCCACACAATGGCTGACATACCAATACTCTCCCAAACACAAGTGAGGATCTCAAGCTAAATAGCTACACATAATGGGAACTATAGGGACAGGTGGTAGACTGGTTTAGGGGAACATTCCCATCTGTAGGCTTGCTCACTGAAGATCCATCTATACTTCCAAAGAGACTTGGTCCTCTAGTAGTAGTATAGGCAACCCTAAGGGAGTCCTGTGGTGGACAAAATCAGACAGGTATGAGGATAGGAAGCAAAGGGATGAATTGGTGAAGAAAGGGGAGGGTGGAAGAAGAGGGAGAAAGGAAGGATTGCACTGACAAACTTTCATTTTGTTTGGATAAAAGAGAATTTAGAAACAAAGAAAATTGAAATGCAGATTTTACTGTTTTTTTTTTCTTTCTCACCATTTAAGAAACTAATATCACAAATCTAGACATGGGGAATATTTTTTAATATTTCAAGAGCATAGTTATTATTGTACCAGCTTTCAGTTGTGTTGGGTCACCATTGAAGATACTTATGTTAACAAATTTAAGTTACAAAGATTTCATATTATATATATTTTTTCCCCAATCATACAAGCTCAATCAGGACCCTGGTCCTCCCCCTCCTCCTTTATCCCCTTTGCTCTCTCCCTCTCTCCCCCTCACCTTATCCCTTTCCCTCCCCTTCTCTCAGTATCACCCTTATCCCCACAATCGCTGAAGCATCCCCTCGTGTAAATGCCAAGCCTTGCTTTGAGTCCTCCACTCTAGTGAGGTATAAGGACTTAGTGGGATAACCCAGAGCCTCTCCTGGGCTCCCCGCCAGCATGGGAACACCACCAGGAATGTTAATCCCTTGTCTCTAAGGACCCACTGTCTGTGATACATACTAGACCCTGAGGGGGGGTCATTGAAACATCAGTCGCCTTGCAGGTCATGCAAAGTTCAATTGTGGCTGGTGCAGCCCTAACTTGTGTGGGGTATCTTGCATGTCATTGGTCCTCCCCTTTTTAGGCTCTTACAATCTTGCCACCCCCCCTCTTCCCCAAGGTTCCCTGAGCTTTAGGAAATTTGGCTGGTGTGGTTCCAGGTGATTAATGTAGGGTCTTTGGTGTTCTGAATTGTGGCTTGTTATAAAGGAAAGGATCAAAGTTTTTCTGTTTCATATACCAATGCAAATTTTGCAATGTTAAGATTAATCCCTAGATTTCAAATTATAGAAAGTAAAATATACTGGCAGCCTATGTTCCCTTTACTTTGCAAAATCCATATTTTTTTGGTTGTCTGAGTCATTAGCAAGACTTTAACACAAAGAAAATATGTACACTTCAAATTTTATGGCTTAAGAGGTGAATACACTATTAATACTTGCAAAATCAGTGCAGATCTATCAATGAAAACAATGAAATTTTCTTTAAGTAGAGAGCATTTTTAGCTCAACGTTAGTAATTCATGTTATTAAGTATGTCAAACATCAATTATCCTTGGCTGTATGTATGTTTATGATGTATGTTTACATGAGTATGTGGATGTGTGGGTGCATATACTTGTGTGCCTTCATTCATGTAGAAACAGATGTCAACATCAGCTTCCTCCATTTCATGACTCCATCTAATTTTTTATTTTATTATTTATTATTTTTGTTTGAGTGTGTATGCAGTATATATGTGTGTGGGGTGTACTCACCCATGATTTCATGTGTAGAAGTCAGAAGTCAGCATCAGGTGTCTTTCTCCATTGCTCTACAACTGATATTTCATAATGGATTCTCTCACTGAATCTTGAACTTACTACTTAGGTGAAAATGGCTATCATTGACTATCATTGACTATTGATATGGCTCAGTCCTTATCCTTCCATACTCAAGGCAGAGGTGACAGGAACTTGCTATTTTATCTGGCTTTTATACGAATGTTGAGGATGTGAACTCTCTTCCTTGTACTTGAGCAGCTAATGCTTTTTCCACTTATTCATCTCACCAGTTTTTAATCATACTATGTACATATAAATGACTGTTACATAACACTGATACCTATTTATTTGTGTTAAATTTGTGTATCACTTACACTGTACTTTCAAAACTTCTGCACAACACAGGAAATAAATGATCAAGTTCAATAAAAAACTACAGAATGGAAGAAAATATTTATTGGTCATCCATATGAATTGGTTGATGTAATAAAATTGTAAAGATCTTCATAACTCAATGGCAATAAAGCAATTGAAAGGGTCAATAGAAGCAAATACATATTTTATAGTAGAATACATAAAAATAACTAAGTATATTAATGATGGCAGTGTGAATATTCATCAGTGAAATATACATCAAAAAATTGAAATGTGTCTTAATCCCAGTAAGAACAGCTGTTACTAAAAGGAGTAAGTATTGACAAGACAGTGAGGAAAAGAGATCACTGGCACACTTTTGGAAAAATAAAAATTAGTAGAACAGTTATGGAAGTTTCCTCAAATATTGAAAATAGGACTATCATAAAAGTGCAATCTTACTATTTGGTGTATATCCAGAAGTATTGAAATTACTATGGTCAAGCAATATCTGAACTCTATTAATTGATACACTATTCAATTAGCCAAAAAAATAGTAACAAATTAGATGTCTGAGAGCTAATGAAATGAGCAGACAAAATGTAGTGCATAGAAAAATTCACCACGATAGCACGAGCATGACCATGTTCTTAGCAGCACTGTTTACAATAGCAAAGTCATGGAATCAACCCAAATGTCCCAACAGTTGATGAGTGGATAAGGAAAATGTGGTACATCTATATAATGGAGTACTACTCAGCCATCAAAAATGATGAATTAATGGAATTTGCCGGGAAATGGATGGGATTAGAAACAATTATATTGAGTGAAGTATCCCAGACACAGAAAATTAACCGCCACATGTACTCCCTAATAGGTGGCTCCTAGTACCAAACCCACTTAGAGACACTCAAAGATAAATCTCTGTAATATCTACATAATTGCAAAGATTATGAACAGGAGGGATGGGGAAAAAGGGACACACCAGTAACAAGGAGAGAAGGGACCATGTCACAGCAGAGAAAATAGGCCACCTTCAAGGACTGCAAGTTTTTAATCTCTGGCCAGGGGGTGATATCCAATACCCATCAAGATGGAGTGAAAGACATTGCAGGAGCAGCAAAACTGAAAAAAATAAATCAACAAACCATAATCTAGAACATCAGAGACTCTATATCAACCACCTGGAACTAGGCCAGCCTAATCTCTCCCCATCCTGAAACTCAGGGAAATTTGCGGAAGAGGGGGCGGTAAGATTGTAAGAGCACAAGGATGGGAGGAGTAACGATATGCAAGATTCTCCACACAAGTTTGGGCCGAAGCAATCATAATTGGACTTTGCATACCCTGTGCAATGTTTAACACACTATTGACCCCACAAGGTCTAGCGTTTGCTAAAGGCACTAGAATCCTTGGAGGCAAGGGATTGACAGCCACAGTAGTGTTCCTATGCTTAAAGGGAACACAGGAAATGGTTCTGGGAAATGCCACTGGGTCCTTGCACCTCATTGGAGAGGAGGACCCAGAGGAGAGTTTGGCATGCTCATTAAAGGATGCTCCGGGGATGGGAGGGGTAGGCACTGGGGGATGGGGGGTTGGAGTGAGAGGGACCGGTATACCTGTTAAGTTTGTATGAGTGGAAATAAAAAAAATGTAGTGCATAGTATGTTAGATAATATAGAATAATACCCTTCCATTAACAAAATAAGAATTAAGTTACAGATTACAATGGTAACATGAGGTAAGTAAGGAAGATGAGTACAAACATAAGCACATATTGTGAGTCTGAAAATGTTGATCACATAGCTAATGGGAATGGTGGCTAGAAAAGGCTGTGGACAGTGCTGAGGAATGGTATGGAGTGGTAAAAAGTTCTTTAAGTACTAAGTAGCTATTGCAGAGACATATTGTGATGCTACTAAATAATAGGACAGCTACAGATAACAATTACCATATGCGTCAAGGGATAGATGGGTATTTTTGATAGATTTCACATGAAATTGATTAATATTTGAGGGGATAGATGTGTTTATCTCATTTAGCCATTTCAGGATATGAATATGTAGAAACATGCTATATGTACCTATGGAACACATGTAGACAGTGGTCAGAAGTATGTTTAAAGCTCTAAGTGCCTATATTGAAGGATCAGAGAGAAGTTAAATAAACAGCTGGATGATACACAGTAAGGCTTTACCAAAACATCAACAAAACAATCATAAAAGCACTAGATTAGGAGAAATAATGAATATCAGGGCATAAATTAGTTAGATACAAAAAACAATAAAAGCAATCATGGAATCATAGAGCTAATTCTTTGAAAAGTCAAACAAGATCAACTAACTCTTAAATAAATATGCATAAATCAGTGAAAGTGGAGATAAATGGGAAACATTTAAAAGATAAAGAAGAAATCCAGAAAATCATGCAGCAATACTTCAAAAGACTTAGCTTATCAAACTAGGCCATGTAATGAATTTCTAAGTGCATGTGACCAATCAATGTTAAGCAAAGAAAATCATTTAAAGGGGTCTACAGCAACCAAAGACATTGATGGAATAATTTTAAACTTCCCAATAACAACAAAAACAAAAAACTGAGAACTGTATGGTATCAGGACATAATTCTGCTAGACCTTCAGAGAACTAACACCTGAAATTATTTTGTAAAATAGACAAGGGGGAAAGATATCCAGCCTCCTTTGATGAAGTCAGTATCACCCTTATACCAAAACTACATAAAGATCAAACAGAATTATGAGCCAGTCTCTGTAATGAATGGATATACAAAAAACATTACTTACAAACAGAATTTGAAAACTAATGTCAAAGATTATTCGACACAATCAAGATGATTTATTTCAGATATGCATCATGGTTTAATGTGTCTAATAAAATTTATCATTTAAATGGATTCAAAATCACATGATCATTTCAAAAGGTTAAGAAAAGTTTTGACCAAATCCAACACTTTCTCAGATAAAGGTCCTGGAGAGAACAGGGATGGAGGGAACATGTATTAAAATATTATTTTATAACACACATTGTCCCAAAGGGAGAAAACAATCCTTCCTTTTCCATAAAAATCTCCCCATCTTCCACAAGGCCAAGAGAATATTGAAAAAGATAACTCAATATAGGCAAGGGCATAATTTGGAGAGGAATACTACATAATACTACTATACAAACACAGTTACTGAGTCTGTGTTTATCCATAGAAGTAAAACACAGGATTGAACACATCAACATAACATGTGAGATGGCAAGCATCCTCCCCCCCAATGCACACCTCTAAGTGCATATTAATGATTAATTCTGGCCAGGGAAAGAAGACAAACTTGATTCTGTGGTGTTGATACTGATATATGGACAATGCTGCATAAAGGTGAAAGCATATGCTAAGACAAGACAACCTCATTAAGCTCAGTGGGACACGAAGGCATGCATATAGGAGAGAAATTACTTAGGAAGAAGATTCTCAGTAAGAGTGGGATAAGAGATGAGAAGAGACTAATATGGGGAGAAAATGACAAAAGATTTTTCTGCTGATATATGACACTTTCAAAGAATAAAAAATAAAGTGTTATGTGTATACATTTTATATATATGTGCTATAATATTTGAACAAAATTAAAGTTAAGTCATTTTATGTACATATTTTCTCAAAATTGGCCTTGTCAATTTATTGACATCACAGTCAATTGAAAGTTAGTTGGAACTATCTCAAGCGTACAATTAAATTAATTGTAAAATACAGGCGATTTAGTCTTTGGAATTTCTAACAATAATTATTCTTGAGTTTACTCTTTAAAAATACAAAACTAAACATTCATTCGAAAATTAAAACTGAAAAGTCTTCAGGAACAATGATTTCTAAATCTTTATTTGTGGTTAAACTAAGAGAAATTTGGGGTCCAGGCAGATGTTAGATTATTGTGCTTAATGTATCTGCTTTATTCTTATGTTTTTAAAAATCAATAAAGCAAATTGAAGTTAGTGAGCTTAGAAATGAGATGATAACTCTTTTTTAAGTTTACTTTTTTATAAGACTTCAATCTTCATCTAAACAGCTATGGAAAGGCTCTGCAAAATTCAGTTTGATAATAGGAAATTCTAACATCAAAATATGAAAACCATGAGAAAAATCAAGCATTGTCTTACAAGAAAGTGTATAACTCTTTATCTTTGTTTCTGTCCATTAGACCTCCGTAAGACATATTCAGGGAAATATGTCCATATTCTTAAGCCTGAGACAGTGTGAACTTACACACAATATGTGGATTAGCCACATATAAACAGCACAAAAAAATAGAATCATATAAAGGAAGTGTTTGTTCTAAGCACAGAGACACTATATGTGTACACTAAGTCTGCTAGCCTGTAGGGAGCAGGCATTAACTACTTGACCACTCCAAGTATATTTCTTTTAATAATGAGGTCCTTATCAGAAATGAGTTAGATTCTGCTGCAGACCAGATTCAAGGTCTCCAGACTAGGACTCCCCGGGACCAGGTGGAGAACAGAACACACGCAACTCTCTTTAGGCCGAGTGAATTCTGAACCCATTTATTGAAACTTTCATGACAGCTTTTATACAGAAAATTTTGGGGTAAAGAATGTTGCACCTACAATAGATGTATAATTTTCTAATCAGCAAAATCACCTTTTTTCAAGAACCTAACCCATTGCTTGAGGGTAAAGGCACTTAACACACACATTCTCTTATCTAATCTATAATGCTTCACTGGATAGCCATGGGGCTGAGCCTACATAATTGACATATCTAAACAGAGACTGCTTTTTTTAAAATACCCAGAGGAGGAATGATCTCCTTTTGATATCAGTAAGGAACATATTTTACAATTAACTATAGGAGTCCCCAGCACCCCATAAGTCCCAGTGTGAGCTTTTGCTGTTGTCCTCTCCAGGTTGATCTTCTCAGTCAAGCAGGTTGTATTGGGCACCAGGCATGGCAGCAGGTTCTAACTTGGGAAGTTGCATGTAGCTCATGCAGTCTGTGCTATCCAAGCTTGAACCACATCTCTAGGGGGGACATGGCTTGGATATTCAAGGCCATAAGCACCTAGAGTGTGGTTCTGTTGATGGAGCACTACCGAGATATGCACTGAAGAAAACACTTAAGCAATATAATTATTAAAAGAATAATTCCTCCTATAATAGCATCCTTCTATTACTTACTAGTAAGGTTGCTTATGTCTTCCTTTGAGGAATTCCAGAAGTATTATGCCATCAGTTAGATGACCCATCTGTGAACCATGCATTCTCCAAACCTGGGATCCACTCTCTCAGGCCCCATATGCCTGCCATGGGTGTCTCTTTCTGAGCGGAGGCGATCATTGGTGGGAGTGCATTGGAATAGTCCATCTCTGTGATTTCTCATAAGAGTGCTGTTTGGGGTAGGAAAGACACAGCCCCCTTTGCTTCTGACATGGATTCTCCCAGTTTGGATTGCAAATACCATCTCCAGTGGGAGTCTTGGCATATAGACTTTCTGACATGATGGTCTCTTCCTTGGCCTTCAGCCAGGGTAAGAGGGTATCACAGTTTTTTTTTTTTTAAGGTTCTAGTGTACTGATAGCATAGTCTTATACTTCTGGAATTTCTGAGTTAGTACATAGGTGGGAATTTTACCCACCTATGTTTTAAGACTCTAGAAGTTATTCTCTAATTTCCTTAAAATCAGTGCACACATTCTGGCTAACAAGTCTACTTATTGTAAGTGACTAGACATGAAATCTCTATTTAGAATTTGACTAAAAGTTAAATAGCAGGCTTCTTCTCTAGATCAGAGAGCAGGAAGCTATTTCCAAAAAAAACCCTAACAGCAGGTAAAGGGCACTCCTAATTCCCAGAAGAATTCTTCCTGCCCGAGGCAAAACTTGAATTATCTAGGAGAGTGTTTAGCTCCTTTTCATGGGCATTATTGTGACATTCCAAGAAATTTCTAGCATCTGCCCATGGGTTACTGTGACCTTTCCAGGGAACAGGCTTTAGGCCTGAACTGGGAAGAAACACCAAGGCCTGACAATTCCCATATTTTTCCTTATTTCTCTTAAATAAAGCCATGTCCTTATCCCAAAAGATGGTTTTTTGAATCCATCTTTTCCAAACTGAGATATATTCTGCCAGATTTGTCAGATAAGGACGAGGCAAGATTCCACTGCCTTTGCCATGTTTGATGCCACAAAAAGATCTTTACCACATATTGTTCCTTGATCTTCCCAGTCATAAAACTGTAAGCCATATAATTTTTTTGTTTTGTATGAATGAGAATCTCTGTGGCTGTAACTGCCATGATTCTGTAGTAGAAAATAACTTACAATAAATATGTATACAAAAGAAGGATAAATTGGTTTATGTGATATGTACTTTATTGTCCCAACAATGTCTGGCTGTATGCTGGAGATGCTGTGAACTAGGCAGCTACTCAGACGATGGATGCTTCAGGATCTGTTTTCTACTGAAAGCCTGGAGAATTTTGAGGTCACACTGAAAGTCAAAGAAGCTTCATTCACAAGATTATTATATTTTTCAAAAGCTGCACTGGAATGAAGGAGTCACATGGGGGAGAAAAGGCCTTTAAGCAATGCTGTTTTCACTTCTTACCTCTGTGTATGTGTGTAAGTGGGGGTGTGGCCATGTACATCCATATGCAAGTGTGCTCTCCCACATAAGTATGTTGTGGTGATATACATTTAGGACAGAATCTCTCATAGAACCCAGAGATGACCAACCTAGAATGTGTGACCGGCAAGTTTTCACAATCCACCTGTTTCCATGTCTCCAAGACTGAAGTTAAACAAAAATAGGACATGGTATTCTCTTACCTGGATTGGGATTTAAACTCATATCTGATTGTTTGCACAGTTAATATGTTAATGAATATTGATTTATCTCCACATCTCTATTTTCTCTTTTAAGAGTTGGATCTTCAGAGTTTGACTTTCTAGCATGGGCTCACACTTTCAGTTAATTGGGAGGCTGGGTAAGGTGACTATGAAGTTAAAGTATGTCTGGGTTACATAGTTGAAGATTAACCTGAACAATTGTCATGGTTTGAAGTGTGTCCCCCACAGTCTCATGTATTTGTCAAGGTCATGGCACCTTGTTGGAGGAAGGCAGTCACAAGGGGTGGGCTTTGAGGTAGATTAGTCATACCCTACCTCCAGAAGTCTGCCTTTGCAGCAAGCAGTCTTGCTGCTCTCAGCTCTCCAACATGACTGCAGTGACCTAGCCTCCTCCAGCTTTGGCTAGTCATTCATGCCACCTCTGCCATGAGAAACTATCTCTGCTCTGGAACTGTAAACTGAATAAATCTCCCTTTCTCCTTAAGTTGCTTGACTTTGGGTGCTCTCTCACAGCAATAGTTAAGAGTACCTGTTACAACAAAAAGGGCAGTAGTAATTAAAAATGTAAAGAAAATCAGGGCAGTGGATATTGCTTAGTGATTGAGTACTAGTCTAGCATCTGTATATACCTGGACTTTACTCTCAGTGGGGAAGAGAAGAAATTTTATTGTTGAAAAAAAGCCAAAATGATAGTGAACAGATTGAATTATGAGACAGGGCAATGTGATAGGACTAAAAAGCAGTGATTTAGAGTTCATTCAATAATTTTGTATTTTTGCTTTATCCCATCCACTTTGTGTTGAATTAGTGTTATGCCAATTTTAAATTAAATTTCTATCATAATTATACTTCGATTTGTCTAACCAGTATTGATATTCTTTTTCTTTTCTTTTTTCTTTTCTTTTCTCTTCTTTTCTTTTTCTTCAATCATACAAACTCAGGAGGTACCCCTGTTTTCCCTCTCCCTCCATACCCCCTGCCCCTTTGTACACTCCCCCTTCCCTCCCTTTCATCCACTTCCTTGCCCACTCACAGAGCCTCCCCCCTCCCCTCTTACCCCCTGGAACTTCATCTTTTGTGAATGCCTCACCTCTCTCTGAGTTCTCCAACCTAGTGAGGTGTAAGGACTTAGTGGCATAACCCAGAACCCTTTCCTGGGCTCCCTACCAGCATAGGAAGACCACCATGACTGTTAATAACATGCCTCTAAGGATGCCACTGCCTGTGATCCATGCTGGATCCGGGGGCATGTACACACATCAGTCACCATACACGTCATGCAAGTCCAATTATGGCTACTGCAGCCCTAACTTGTATGGAGTATCTTGCATATCGCTGGTTCTCCCCATCTTTAGGCTCTTACAATCTTACTGCCTCCTCTTCTGCAAGTTTTCCTGAGCTTTAGGATGGGGAAAGACTTGGCTGGTCTGGTTCCAGGTGATTAATGTAGGGTCTTTGGTGCTCTGAACTATGGTTTGTTGTTGTTTTCAGTTTTGCTGTTCCTGCACTGCCCTTGGATGGATCCCGATTGGTATTGAAGGTCACCTCCTAACCGAAGATTAAAAAACTGTTTAAATGAAGATCTTACTATAAGAGAAGATTCAAAGGTAGATGGACTAAGAGTAAGACACTGTAGTGAGAGGGGGAGGGTCAGTGTCCCATTTACAGGATGGCTATCATTTATCTGCCAGTCCATACCTTCCCTGATTGGTGACATCAAATCTCCTCAGTCTCAAGTGACTAGGAAGGGAAATGTGAGTGAGCTTAACCAGATGTCTCACTAATTACATGCCATACTTGATGGTGAATGATCCCCTCTCTCCTTATTTATAAAGGGGGAGCCTAGTTCTCCTTCCCTCCTGTTTATAATCTTTGTGATTACAGTATGTATTACAGAGATTTATCTTTGAATATGCAATTAAGTGGGTTAGGTACTAGGATCCACCTACTAGGGAGTACATATTGGGTCCATTTTCTGTGTTTGGAATACTTAATATAATTTTTTCTAATTCCATCCATTTCCTGGCAAATTTCATTAATTCATCTTTTTTGATAGCTGAGTAGAATTCCATTGTATAAAAGTACCATAGTTTCCTTATCCACTCGTCAACTGTTGGGCATTTGGGTTGATTCCATGACTTTGCTATTGTGAATAGGGCTGCTATGAACATGGTTGTGCTTGTGTCATTGAGATGAATTTTTGCTTTATGGGGTATTATTCCCAAAAGTGAAATAGCAGGGAACCATGGCATTTCAATCTTTAACATTTTTAGAAATCAACAGACTGATCCCCAGAGTGGTTGTAGAAGCCTGCATTCCCACCAGCAATGTAGGAGAGTTCCCTTCTCACCACATCTCCAGCATTTAGTGTTGTTTGTATTGTGGATTTTTGCCATCCTAACTTGGGTGAGATGGTATCTGAGGGAAGTTTTGATTGGCATTGCCCTGATTGATAAGGATGTGGATCATTTTTTAAGATATTTGTTAGACATTTGAATTTCATCCCTGGAAAATTTCTTTTGAGTTCTGAGGCCCATTTTTTTAATTGGGCCATTTATCTTCTTGGTATTCAGTTTTTAAATTCTTTGTACACTCTGGATAATAGAGCTCTATCAGATATGTGGTTAGTGAAGATTCTCTCCCATTCTATGGATTGCCTTTTTGCTGGGTTTAAAATCTCTTTATCTGAACAGAATCTCTTTAATTTCATAAGATCACATTTATTGAGTGTTGGCTCTAGTGACTATGATATTGGATTTCTGTTTAGGAACTGTTAGCCTTGCCCAATAATCTCAACGGAGTTCTCTATCCTTTCAACTAGGTTTTTTTTTTTTTTTTTTTTTTTTTTTTTTTTTTTTAGTATCTAGCATAATATTGAGTTCCTTGATCCATTTGGAATTAATTTTTGTGCATGGTGACAAGTACCGTCCAGTTTTAATCTTCTGCATATGGACATCCAGTTTTTTTTTTTTTTAATTTTTTTTTTTATTATTTATTCAACTGTGTGTATGTGCGCGCGCGTGTCTGTGTGTGTGTGTATGTGTGTGTAGAACCACGGACGAATTCGCGAACCACCATGGACGCCTCCACCTCCTTCTGCCCCGGGATTCACAGGCTCCGCCCTACCAGGACCAGAAGCGCAGGCCGCCCCCGCTTCCGTCTGGCATCTATACGTGGGATCTGGGATCCGAGCTCGGGACCTTCCGCCTGCAAGTCGGAGGCTTAACCCCTGAGCCACCTCTCCAGCCCCCTGGACATCCAGTTTTGACAGCACCATTTGTTGAAGATGCTGTTCTTTTTCCATTGAATATTTTGGGTTCTTTTGTCAAAGATCAAATGCCTGTAGTTATGTGGGCTTACATCTGGGTCTTCAGCTCTTACACATTGTTCTACATGTCTATTTTGGAGCCAGTACCAGGCTGTTTTTATTACTATGGATTTATAGTATAGATTAAGGTTTTTATGGTGTTACTTCTAGCAGCGTTTTTGTTACTCAGGATTGTTTTTGCTCTCCTGGGTCTTTTGTGCTTCCATATGAATTAGGAGATTGTTTGGTAAATTTCTTTAAAAAGTTACTTTGGAATTTTGATTGGTATATTGCTTTTTGTAGGATTTACCTATGATGTTGATTCTGCTGATCCAGGAACGTGGGAGGTCTTTCCATCTTCTGGTGTCTTCTGTAATTTCTTTATTTAGGCTGTAAATTTTTCATTATAAAGGTCTCTCACATCTTTGGTTGGGTTTATACCAAGGTACTTCATTTTTTTAGGGGCTAGGGAAAATGGGATTATTTCTCTTAGGGCTTTTTCACTTCTTCATCTTTAGTGTAGAGGAAAGCCATTGATTTTTGCACATTTATTTTGTAACCTGCCTACCTGCTGAGCTTCTGTATTAGTTCCAGGAGATTCCTGGTGGAGTTCTTAGGATTACTCAGGTATATGATCATGTCATCTGCAAATAGAGATATCTTGACTTCTTCCTTGCCCACTTGAATCTCTTTTATCTCCTTCTCTTGTCTTATAGCTCTACCTAAGACTTCAAGTACAATATTGAATAGAAATGGTGAGAGTGCACGGCCTTGTCTAGTTCCTGATGGATACAGGAATGACTCCAGTTTTTCCCCATTGAGTATAATCCTTGCTATGGCTTACTGAACACAGCTTTTACTATATTGATAAAAGTTCCTTGCATTCCAACTGTCTCTAGGGTTTTGATCATAATATGATATTTTATCTTGTCAAAAGTTTTTTCTGAATCTATCAAGAGTATCATGTGGTCTTGGACTTTGGATTGGTTTATAAGATGGATTACTTATACTGATTTGCATATGTTGAACAAAACTTGTATGCCTGGGACAATGCTTACTTGATCACAGTGAATGTTCTTTTGATATGTTTTTGAACCTGATTTGCTTAAATTTTGTTGAGAATTTTTGCATCTGGGATTATCAAAGAGTTTGGCCTATAGTTTTCTTTTTCAAGTGTATCTCCATGAGGTTTCGGGATTTGTATGATATCAGCTTCACAGAAAGAATTTGGCAGGGTTCCTTGCTTCCCAATTTGATGGAACAGTCTTAGGAGTATTTAGGTGTTAGTAGTTCCTTAAATGTCTGGTAGAATTCTGTGCTGAATACATCTGGTCCAGGACATGTTTTCGTAGGAAGATTCGAGATTACTTCATGAATTTCCTCATATGTCATAGGCCTATTTAAATAATTCAAACTTCCTGATTCAATTTAGGTAAGTTGTGCTTACTTAGGAATTAATCATTTCTTTTGTGACATTAAATTTCATGGAGTATAAGCTTTTGAAATATGACATTATAATTCTCTGGATTTCTTGGGTATCAGTAGTGATAACTCCATTTTCATTTCTAATTTTGTTAATTTTTGTTTTCTCTCTCTTGTTTTTGGTTAATTTAGCTAGGATTGTATCAATATTATTGATTTTTTTTCAAAGAACCAGCTTTTTGACTGCTTGATTTTCTGTATCATTTTCATTAACTCAATTTCGGATATTTCTCCCTGATTTTGTTAATGTCCTTTCTTGTACTGCTTTTGGGATTGGAGTTCTTGTGTCTCTAAAGCTTTAAGCTGCATTGTTAAGTTATTTATTTAAGATGTTTATTTTTCTTGATGTACACATTAAGAGTTATGAACTTACTCTTAGGACAGCTTTCATTGTGTCCCAAAAATTTTGATAAGCTGTATTTTCATTATCATTCCAAGAAATCTTGAATTTCCTTCCTGATTCCAATTCTCATTCAGCATCATAGCATTTAGTTTCCAGGAGTTAGTGTATTTTCTGTTGTTTGTTGTGTTACGGATGTCAAGCTTTAGACTTTGGTTGTCTGATAGGGTACAGGCTAGAATTTCAACTTTCCTGTGTGTGTGGAGATTCGTTTTGTGGCTCAATATGTGGTCATTTTTGAGAAAGTTCTGTGTGCTGCTGAGAAAAATGTATACTCTTAGGTGCATGGATGAAAAGTTCCATAGAGATCTGTAAGGTCCATTTCAGTGAGAGTTTGATTAAGTTCCATGTGTCTCTGTTAAGTTTTTGACCTGTTGATCTATCCCATGTTGAGAGGGCAGTATTGAAATCCCCAAGAATTATCATTTTGAGGTTGATTTCTTGATTTAGACACTGTCGTGTTTGCTTAATGAATGGGGAAGAGTCCATAATGGGTGCATATATATTCAGTATTGTGAAGTCTTCCTGGTGAATTGTACCTGTGACTAAAATGTAGTATCCACCTGTGTCTCTTATGATTTTTTTTGGTTTGAAGTCCACTTTGTCTGATAGCATAATAGCTATCCTGGTTCCATTAGCATGTAGAATTTTGGACCAGCCTTTTATTTTTAGGAGATGCCTATCTTTTGTGGTGAGATGAGTTTCCTGAAGGCAGCAGATTGATAGGTTGTGATTTTTAATCCAAGTTTGGAGTCTGTGTCTCTTGATTGGTGAGTTAATTCCATTAAAATTTAATGCTGTAATGGATAAATTACTTTTAATTCCAGACACTTTTTATGTTTAGTGCCTTTTGTAAATGTATTATATGGATTTTCCATTTTGGTGGTATTATACTTCCCTTCTTTCCTCATGGATATGCTTGCTCTTTTCTTCAAGCTTGAGTATCTTTTCTAGCATTTTTGAAGGCCTGGTTTGGTAGTTATGTAAGCCTTCAAGTTGTCTTCATGTTGGAACATTTTTCTTTTACCCTCAATCATGACTAATAGTTTTACTGGATGTATCAGCCTGGATTGACAGTTTTGCTCATTCAATGCTTGAAATATGTATCTCCAAGCTCTTCTGGATTTTACTGTTTCCATTGAAAAATCATTTTTTATTTTAATATGTTTACCTTTAGAAATGACTTGTTTTTTTCTCTTGAAGCTCTCAGCATATTGTCTTTGTCTTGTGTGTGTAGTGTTTTGACTATTATTTGAAGTAGCAAGTTTTTATTTTAGTCATATCTGGTTGGAGTATGAAATGTCTCTTGTATGTGCATGGGCCTCTCTTTCTTTAGATGTGGAAAGTTTTCTTTTATGACAATTTGAAAACTTTCCTCAGGCATGGTATTTGGGGATTCCTGTTCTGGTATTCCATGAACGTACATGTTATGCTACTTCAAGGTGTTCCACAACTCTTTAATATTCCTCTCAAGTATCTTTTCGGCTTTAACAACCTCTTCCATTGAGCTGGTTAGTTCTTCTACTTTGTCTTCAAGATCTGATGATATTCTATTTTCTGCTTCATTAGTTCTGCTGATAAGACTCTCTGTTGAGTTCTAGGTTGAAGATAACTTGTCTTTTAGTTCAATTTTAAACTAGGTTTGAGATTGTTTTAACTGCTTTATGCCTATTTTTTTTCTTCAACTGCTTTTCTCATCTCCTCCAAGTGCCTGTTGTGTTCCTGTTCAAAGTGGTTGATGTGGTTATTTAACTCCTCCCTGATTTCCTCTTCATGGGATTGATCATAGTAAAGATCAGGCTTTGAAAATCATTATCTTGGGTATAGCTTTCTTGGCTATTTTCTGTGAGTTTGTTCTGGTTGGAATCTATCATTATGGGATTAATTCTTACAGTAGGAGATTTGTTGTCTTGACTTTTGTTTCTCATGGATTAGCGCTGTGACCTGGGAATTTTTGTTTTATCTCTTATGACCTTCTTTTAATTTCTGTGTGTTGTTGACTCAACTGAATTAGACAGTATTACTACACTTGAGCAATTATTGCTAGTGTTTACCTTGGAGTTGGGTACACTTGTCTGGTATGGGTGTTATTTCCTAGAAGAGGCTATTGGACTGTTTGTACATCAATTAAGTCAGGTTTAGTAGATGGAAATGAAGATTAGTATGGTAGTACACTTTTTAGGTTACTTCCTTGATGATATGTGAGGGTGAATGGTACAGTCCCTGAAGTTGTATGGGATTTTGCGTGGCTATATAGAAATATTAAACTACACTGACTAATTATTGAGAGGAATAATATTCTCTCCCATGAAAATTCTCTCCCATGTGACAAGATGATTTTAGAGGACTACAGATGTGTAGTGTTTGTCCTCTAGAGCTTTGCTTGGGTTTTCTATGAACTCTGTTGAATTCTGAGAAGCATGGCGTACACATTGGTCTGGGGCAGAAGGGCAGAGTAGCTAGTGTGGCACACAGATCACCTGGAAGCTGGGGCATGGCCTAGGGGTCTTCCCCAGTGCTAGATTAGACTCACTGCTGGTGGGGTTTTCAGGTGACCTAGGGACTGGGGTATGGTCTAGGGGCCTTACCTGAGGAGCAGGGAGTCTACCCTGGTCTGGGTCCAGGGCAGAAGGGGATATTCGTTTACATTATCTAATCACATTGATTCCTTTTATTTTGATTGGTCTTCTCTTAATAACTCTCTCTTTAGTATTACTTAGTTATTACAGTAAAATATATCAAAGACTTAGTATATGCAGAATTTTTTATAGAATTTTAAAAATAAGTCTGTAATTACTTTTCTTTTACTTGGATAATTAGTAACACATTTATTTCTTCTTTTGATATGCCTGCTATCTTACTTTCTCATTTAGATTCATTTTAGTTCTTCACTCCTAGAATTTAAAGTAGTGGCTAAAGTTGAAATAGCATTTCTTGTTCAGGTAAAGAAAATCACTGAACCTAACAAAGTCAGGAACATAGAATGTGATTATCTTCATTCATTGAGAAAATCATTCCTTCTGAAATTTTCATATGAAAAACAGGAAATTTGATCATTAGAAAAGATTGTTGTTGCTTAAGGTCAGGGACAATATGTACACATTAGTTTCTATCATCTCTGTAAAGCATTTGTGTAGACAGTGAAATATGAGGCATATGCTGAGAGGTGACTAGCCATTGTATGAAGATGCATAGAGAAGCGATACCACAGGAAAGACATACATGTCACTAACATCTGAAGGAACTGGGAACTACTTTGATATTTAATTTCACTAGCTGCCAAACTGTCAAATGACTTTTTTTTTTACTGCAAGTGGAATGTTATCTAAACTTCTAAATTTAGAGAATTCAGAAAGGTAGGCAGCCTGTGACCACTTCCCAATGAAGCAAAAAAAAAAAAAAAAAAAAAAAAAAAAAAAAGGATTAAAGTCCTTCTTGCTCAAAACATATGAGCAAGATGTCAGTGGTTCTGGCTTCTTATTCATGGAATTAAAATGAAGTCTTATATAGATTACAAAAATAATGAGGACTATTTCCTCAAAACAAAGCAATTTTCCATATTAGAATAAAGAATACTGTCAAGAAAGACAGTAGCTTTTTTTGCTCTGGGTGCCTACAGGCTCTGTGCTCCTCCAGATAAGGTCAGGAAGGTCTCTAGGCCAGATCCAGGCCCCAGGCTAACTGTTGGTCACACTAGCTAGTCAGGTCTTTCTGCTCTGAGTCCCAAGCAGGCTCCCACCTCCTTGAAGTAAGGTCAGCAGCTGCCACCAAGTAACCTATACATCCTCTTGTAGTTCTTCCTTCTCATCCTCCTACTTCCTTTCTCTCCTTCTCTCTCCTTCCCCTCCCCTGTAATCATTAAAGAACTTTGAAGTTTTCAATAATTCAATAAAGTCCAGAAAAAACACAAGCAATGGGCTAGGGGACCAACACCACACATATGAGGAGTTCTAAAATCATCCCGTCAAACAGGAAAGAATATTCAATTCTGGTTCTAAAATAAGTAAACTCATTTTAAATTCCTGTTACTCTCAATTATTAGTCACCATATATTAAGGTTTCCATATAGCCCACCCAATAACACATACAAGCACTATACCAATCACCCTCATATATCAGTAAGGAAGTAAACTTAAAAATTGCACTACCATACTGACATTCAATCTCTGCCTACAAAACCCACCTTAATTGATGTACTAACAGTCCAATAACCTCAACTAGGAAACAACATCTAGCAACGCCAGACAGACACATCCATCTTCAAGGCAAACACCAGCAATAACTGCTCAAGTATAATCATACTACTTAACTCAGATCAGCGAAAAACACACATCAAGAAGGACATAAAAGATAAAATGAAAAATGCCCATGTCATAACACAAATCCATGAGAAACAAAAACCAAGAAAACAAATCTCCTACAAAAAGCATTAACCCCATAATGATGAAATCCAACCAGAACAAACTCACAGAAAATAGCTAAGAATGCCATATCCAAGATAAGATTTTTCAATGCCTGATCTTTACTGTTTATAAATTATAAGATCATGGGAAAAAAGATATCAAAGAGGCTTTAAATAACCACATCAACCAATCTGAATAGGAAAACCACTGCCACTTGGATGAGATGTAAAAGGCAGTTGAAGAAACAAAAATTGTCATAGAGTTGATAAAACAATCTCAAGTAGAAACTAAACTAAAACTAAAAGACAAGTAAGTTCAACACAGAACACAAAAGAGTCTTATCAGTAGAACTAAAAAAGCAGAAAATAGAGTATCAGATTAGAAGACAAAATGAAAGAACAAACCAGTTCAACGGAAGAGGTTGTAAAAGCCAAAAAGATACTTGACAAAAATATTCAAGAGTTGGGACATTTTGAAGAAGCTTAGCATGTGCATTCATGGAATACCAGAACAGAAAATCCAAAATACCACAGTTGAGGAAATTTTCAAATTATCATAAAAGAAAATTTTCCACATCTAAAAAGAGAGGCATACCCAAATACAAGAGGCATATTGTACCCCAAACAGATATGACTAAAATAGAAACTTGCCACAGCAAATAATAGTTGAAACACTACACATAGAAGACAAAGAGAATTGCTAAAGGATCCAAGATAACATAGCCAAGGCACTTTTAAAGGTAAACCTATTAAAATAACAAATGAATTTTCAATGGAAAAAGTATAAGCCAGGAGACCTTGGAGAGACATACTTCAAGTATTAAATGAGTACAAATGGCAAACCAGACTGATATATCCATTAAAACTATCAGTCATGATTGAGGGTGAAAGAAAAGTTTTCTACCATAAAGACAACTTGAAGGCTTACATGACCACTAAATCAGGCCTTCAAAAATTCTAGGAAAAATACTCAAGCTTGAAGAAAAGAACAATCATATTGAGGAGTGCAGAAGGGAAATAAATATATTACCATCACATCCTGCAAGCTAAATAATGCACTTATGAAAGCCACTAAACACAAAAAATGTCAGGAATCAAAAGTAATTTCTCCATTATAACCCTAAAACTCAATGGAATTAACTCACTAATCAAAAGACACAGATTATAAACATTGATTAGAAATCAAAACCCATCCATCTACTGCCTTTAGGAAACATCTCACCACTAAAGAGAGGCATATAATAAGAGCAAAAAGCTAGTCGAAAAATACTTCAAGGAAGCGAGCAAAGAAAGCAATTATGGTATCTGAAAAAGTGAACTTCAAACCAAAGAAAATCATAAGAAATACAGAAGGATACTACATTACATTTACAGGAACAATTCACCAGGAAGATTTCATAATACTGAACATATATGTACCTAATACAGGCTCCTTCACTTCATTAAATAAACACTATAACCTCTAAAACAACAAATCAATCCCAAAATGACAATAATTGAGGATTTTAGAATCCCACTCTCAAAATGGGAAAAATCAACGGGCCAAAAATTCAACAGAAACACACTGGAATTGAATCAAATCCTAACTGAAACAGACCTAACAGATCTCTACTAAACCTTTCATCCAAGCAATAAGAAATACACATTTTTCTCAGCTTCCCATTAATCTTTCTTCAAAATAAACCATATATTGGTTCACAAAATGAAACTCTACATACAAATGAAAGTTGAAATATTAGCCAGTACACTAAGTCAGACCACCATGGTCTGTCTATAGTTTGACATCAACAACACAATAAATAGCAGAAAATATACTAATTCTTGGAAATTAAACACCATGATGCTGAATGAGAAATGGGTTCAGAAAGAAATCAAAAAGGAAATTCAAGATTTCCTAGAAGCAAACAATAATGAATATAGACCAGATCAAAATCTCTGGGACACAATGAAAGCTGTCCTAAGAGGTATGTTTATATCTCTCTATGCCTATATAAAAAAATGGAAACATCACAAGCAATAGAAGAGAGATTAGCAAAATCGGGGGAGAAATATCCAAAATTAAGATAAGGAAAACAATACAAAGAATCAACCAAATGAAAAGCTGGTTCTTTGAAAAAATCAATAAGATTGATACAGCACTAGCTAAATTAACAAAAATCAAGAGAGAGAAAACCTAAATTAAGAAAATTAGAGATGAAAATCAGGAGTTGTAACAAATGATTGATACCCAAGAAATTCAGAGAATTATAAGGCCATATATCAAAAACTTATTCACCATAAATTTGACAACCCGAATGAAATGGATGAATTTCTGAGTAAGTACAACTTGCTTAAATTGATTAGGAAATTTTGAATTATTCCAATAGTACTATCACAAATGATAAAATTATTGAAGTAATCTCAAATCTCCCCACTAAAAATTGTCCTGGACCAAATGGATCCAACATAGAATTCTGCAGATATTTAAAGAACATCTCACACCATTACTTCTTAAACTAATTCATAATATAGCAAAGAAAGGAATACTTCCAAATTCTATAAAGTTAATTTCATACTAATTCCAAAACCTACTAAAGGTGCACTTAATAAAGAAAACACAGATGCAAAAATTCTCAACAAAGTCTTAGCAAATTAGATTCAAAAACATGTCATAAAGATCATTCACTGTAATTAAGTAGGATTTATCCCAAGCATCAAGGTTGATTCAATATAAGCAAATCAATAAATGAAATCTACCATATAAACCAATCCAAAGTTCAAGACCACATGCTACTCTTGATAGACTCAGAAAAGTCTTTACAAAAGATCCAACAAACTTTTATGATCAAAACCCTAGAGAGAGTTGGAATAGAAGGAGTTTATATACATAATAAAATCTAACAACATAATAAAATCTATGCATAACAAGCCAACAGGAAAGATTATACTAAATGGGGAAAAACTTGAAGTATTCCCACTTCGATCAGGAACTAGACAAGGCTATCCACTGGTACCACTTCTATTGTACTTGAAGTCTTATCAAGAGCCATAAAAAAAGAGAGGGAGATAAAAGGGATTCAAATCAGAAAGGTAGTCAAAATACTTCCATTTGAAGATGACATGATTGTGTACTTGTGAGATCCTATAAACTTCACCAGGAAACTCCTGGAACTAATACATAAATTCAGCAGAGCGGCAGGTTCTAAAATAAATGGGCAAAAATCAGTGGCCTTGCTATATACCAAAGATGAAAAATGTGAAGTCCTAAGACAAAGAATCCCATTTACTATAGCTCCAACAAAAATGAAATACCTTGGTATAAATCTAACAAAAACACTGCTGGGATATCACCATACCTAACCTTAATCTGTACTATAAATCCACAGAAATACAAACAGCTTGGTACTGGCTCCAAAATAGACTTGTAGATCAATGGATAAGAGTGAAAGTCCAGATATAAGTCCATACAATTACAGCCATTTGATTTTTGATAAAAGAGCCCAAAAACTCAACAGATAAAGAATAGTATCTTCAACAAATGGTGCTGGAAAAACTGGACATTCACATGCAAAAGATGCAGAGCCGTACTTGTCACCATGCACAAAAATCAACCCCAAATGAATCAAGGACCTTAATATTAGGTCAGATACTATAAAAACCTTAATTTAAAGAGTAGGGGTCCCCCTTGAGTGGATTGGGTAGGCTATTTCCTAAACAAAAACCCAATAGCACAGGTATTGGAAACAACATACAAAAATTAGGAACTCAAAAGAAACTTTTTCAGGGATGAAATCAAAATGTCTAAAAAATATCTTCAAAAAATGTTCCACATTCCTAGCCATCAGAGAAATTCAAGTCAAAATTATCCTGAGATATCATCTTACCCTAGTCAGGATAATATAATGATACCAAATGCTAGAAAAGTTGTGGAGAGAAGGGAACTCTCATAAATTACTGGTGGGAATGCAGGCTTATACAGCCACTCTGGAGATCAAGATGGTGATTTCTTCAAGAGGTAAGAATTGAAATGACATATAAACCTGCTATATCACTACTGAGAATAATCCTCCAAAAGGCAGCAATTCACTACAATGACACGAGCACAACCATGTTCATTGCAGCACTATTTGTAATAACAAAGTCATGGAATCAACCCAAATGCCCAACAATTGAATGAATACTAAAAATGTGGTACATTTATACAACAGAATACTACTCGGCCATCAAAAATGATGAATTAATGACTTTTTTTCTGAAAATAGATGGAATTAGAAAAAATTATATTGAGTGAAGTATCCCAGACACAGAAAGTTAGAGTCCATATGTACTCCCTAATAAGTGGATCCTAGTTAAAAACCCATTTAATAACCTACAAAAAGGTAAATCTCTGTAATACCCACTTTATTCACAAAGAGTTATTAATAGGAGAGAAGGGAAAAGAAGACCTCAAAAGAAAGGAGACAAAAGAACAGTATTCAATAGGGAAAGTAGGCCATGATCTTGTACTGCATGTAAGTAGAGAGACAGATGCAGCTCACTCTCACATCCCTTCTTGTTCACTTGGGACTGAACAGGTTTGTTCTCTCCAATCAGAGAGGGTATAAAGATTGGCAGTTAGATGACAATAAAACAGCAAATGGGAGACTGACGTCTCTCACAGCTGTGTCCTACTACTATTCTTCCATCTACCTTTGAGTCTCTTCTTACATTAAGATCTTTATTTAAACAGTCTTTTATCTTTGGTTAAGAGGTAACCTTCCATACCAATCAGGATGCAGCAAGGGTTGTGCAGGAAAAGCAAAACTGAAAACAACAACAAATAATAATTCAAAACATCAAAGACACTAGTATATTCAGCCCAGAACCAGACCAATCAAATTTCTCCCCATTCTAAAGGGAGGACCAACAATATGTATGATACTCCACACAAGTCAAGACTTCAACAGCCAGGTTACAGCTACAATGGGATTGAATTTTTCCTGACCTGCACAATGGGTGATATATTAATAATGCCCCAAAGTCACAGGGGAGAAGGTTTCAGGCAGTGGGATCCTTAGAGGCAAGGTGTTAAACAGTCATAATAGTGTTACCACACTAGCAGGAAACCCAAGAAGAGGCCCAAACAATGCCACTGAGTCCTGAACCCTCACTAGTGTAGATTACTCAGGGAGAAATTCAGCACCCACATATACAGATGCTCTGGTGGAGCAGAGGGAGAATGTAGGAAGCACCAAGAGAGGAGGAGAAAAAGAAAAGAGGTAAGAGGGCAGGGGGTGAGTGAGAGGAGGGAGAATGCAATGGGAGACTTCAGGGAGGAAGGGAGAGGTGAGGGAGAATGGGAGTTTTCTATAGAGTTTGTATAAGGTAATAAAAAAAGAATTTCAGTAGACCTCATGAGTAGGAGAACTCATGGAATCCCAGTTATATACTGTCACATTTTTACAGATTCTAAATTAAGTAGGGGTTTGCTACTAAGGGGCATATTTTATATGTTTATTTCAATTAATCAATTAAGTTAAATCAAGTTTTATCACCACTTTTCTTCTGTGCATATTTGTTCTATAGTTGATATATGTTTAATCATATGCACAACTAATCAAGAATAGTCATAAATCATAAAGAAAGGGTTTTCCATAAAAGCACACTTTTAAGATGCAGTTTGCCTTATTTTATGTGAACCCAAAGCCAGCACAACTCAAACCAGGGTCTCCTTTTCTCATACATGTATAAATTGGAAATATTCTTAATAGAAATTGTTTTGCTTTGAAGGCCATTAAAGGGAAAAGAAACTTGTTCACCATTCATAGTTGGATGTGCTTGTAAGCTTAATTCAGGTGGAAATTCTTGATTGTCAGTAGATAGCTAGGATCATTTTTTGGAGAGCACAGCACATGTAGGGGATAAACTCTGGCTTGCAAGTGCATATTAGAAGAGAGTAGTATGTTTAGCCAAAGTCTAGTAGAGTCTCTGATTACTAAGCTACTTCCTATGCTGAACTGCCTAATATGCACATACATTAAAAGTAACTGCATATCAGACTGTGTCACTTCTGGGCTCCATGATCTATGAGAGTTACTTATATCTTCTGTCTCTTCTTCAAATAGGAATTAAATGGGCATGGCTAAAACTGGTTTAAGCCCTTTAAGTCATTTAGCTCAAATGAGGAGATTAATGTAAAGATTTTTGGGGAGCTCTTAGCATGGGGACCTTGTTTAATAACAGAAAAAAGCATACATTTCCCAGGACTGAAACAGTTCATGGAGTGACTCAGAAGGACAATATCCTTTATATTACCTCTATCACATCCTCAGGGTCCCACCAATATGGGCAAGCTAAAGCTGTTGCTGTGACAAGATGCTTTTCAGCAAGCTACTAGATCCCTGTCAAAGGAATTCCCTTTCAGTCTCAGTTAAAATTCTTCTGGTTTTGAAGACTAATACCTTAATTTATAATAAAATCTCTAGTTTGTTTCCTAATGTACATAGTCTCAAGGTTTCACATTTAATTTTTTTTAATCTAAGCTGTAAACTCTATGTGCAGAGACATTTCATTGAGTTCTGTTTCCTATGGAGTTAACAATTTTTAGCAGAGTTACTGAGATAAAACCCTAATAAGTGAATGAAGAAAATAAATATTAGCATAGGGGTTGAAGAGTAAATGAATATGGATTTTGAAAGGTTAAAATGAAAGAAAAGTCCATTGTTGCCAGTAAAAGATGTAGGATAGGTGAGAAGCTTGGGCATGGTTTCTATTTTTAAAGCTCCTGGAAATATGTCAAAATGCTCACGAGCATACAAAAAAGCCTTGAAGTGCAAATGCAAATTAAATGTCACTTAACCTTGCAATAGGAGTTTGAATGTCCTTTGTGAATTGTAATAGCTTCTCAAAATGCTGCCATTCTGAGAGGACAAATTGCACCCTTTCTGCAGATGTCTTTAGGGAAAAGTTGCTATAGATGAACATACAGTCTTCTGGGGACACAAGGAAATCAGTTATTGACACCAACACACAGTAAGTAAGCAGAACAATAGATGTCCCAAGGGAATTTTGTTGAGTTCATTTTAATTTCTTTAAACTCAGAAAGTAGAACTTACTATAGTACAAGGAAAGCAAATTGGGCTTCTGAACTCATTCTCTGTGCCTTTCAAGAGTTCTGAAATGCTAAAGAAGCTGCTATGCATAGAACCATGATACTGAGTTATTTTCTTTGACTCTGGTGTGTAGGGAATGACTTTCATTTCCTCCAAATTATTTAACCTTCAAAGGAATAACAAAGGTATAAAATAAGAAAATTACTGACATTTTTACCTGAAGAAAAGCAATTGTACTATATTTCTAGAAGAACTTATTCATTACAATTTAATCTGCAACCCACAGATAAAACTAAATTCCACACTTCCATATTCATATGCTCCATGTGACTAGCTCTCATTTCTTTATTTCCCACACCCTGCTCACATGTCTTCTTTTTCCTCTTCTGTTGATAGCTATTTAGGAAGCACCTTCATCTTTTCACATTTTCCTTCCCTTATTTCCTCAGTGAGTCCTTAATGTAATCCATTTCTTTCTATTATCCTTTCTCATACATAGCCTGCTTACCTAATTCTCATACTATGTTTACAATTACTTTGTTAATTTTTAAAAAGCATCACTTTCATAGATGTCTTTAGTAAGTTATCTTAGTTGGTTAAACACCTATAATACTTCTTTAAATCCATGAATGTGTAATACTATGATAATTATGAACCTCAGTTATTGATTGTGACTCTTAAATAGCTTACAAAAAGGAATTGCAATGATCAGCTCTCAGGATTTCTCTGCTCTTTTTATATTTTGATCATTTCTTTGCATGGCAAGAACACATATTTCAATTTTGCTATTACTGACAATTTTCTCTCTCTGTCTCATCATTTTATGCCTACTTTTCCACTGTAAAATGTGATTCTCTGTAAGAGTTCAGCTTGTCAGAATCACATGGGAAATATTTTTCAGATTATGTACATTCCTATCTTATATATTCTGAGATAACAAGCTTACTCTTTATGCATCTAGCAAATAATAGGTTAGAAAAAAATCAGTACTTCAAATAAATATTGCAGAATATACTGTGCCATAGTCTACAGGTGGGTGGTATAATATTTGCAAAAGTTTGAGAATTTTGGTATCGTAAAGAAAAATGAGAATAAGCATATTGAATAGTTTAATCTTATGAGTATATCAACATAAAACCCTTCTCTCATTACCAAATATCATTAAAAACAGAAGATTAGGTAGGGTAAAATTCTCTAAAAAGAGAAGAATAAAGATGTAGCATGTATTTTTAAATACCCTTTTCATTTCTAAATTGCTTATCACTTTTCTCTGGTTCACATTAAGTGACAGTGGTGACATTTTTTTAACCATATATTCAAATAATCTGCTCAGTGCAAGGCCTCCATAGTGACCTGAGGTCAAACTCTGCAAAGCCTCCTTAGTGACTGGAGGTCACACTCTGCTGCATACAATACTTAGTCAAGATATCATGACTCCCTAACCCTTTCCAATAATTTTCATTCCTGCTTCCTGGGATATGCATCAATATTAAATCACATACTCACTCATTGGGAAAGAGACATGAACAGTACATGAACAGTTAGCCAGTATTCTAGATAAAAATGATTGAAGCTTACTCTCATAAATGAATTAATTTTTAAAATCCAAATATGTGTTTGATCATGAGTATTTTTTCTATTTCTATCTTATTATATTTAGTATACAATCTCATATTTGAACATTTAAAATATCTGCTAATTACACATTTTCCGATAGTCTAGTCAACTTTCCAAGAAGTTAAACTAATCTTACATGTGCTTGAGCTTGCCTAGCAACAGAATTTAAAATAAATGAACTGAAAAAGTAGAAGTACAAACAAATTCAGACTAAAATTGAGATTTTTAATGTCCTTCTCTGAAAACAGTTTTAAATATCTGAAAAAATGGAACAGATTTATGAACCCACTTGTAGAGGTAATTATCAAAGGTTTTGTTGATTACAGGACATTTCAGCCAAATGGAGCAGAAGAGAAGCTAGTTCCAAAACATGATGAATACTCCAAATGACAACCCCTTCTTTATACTATATTAAAATAGCATACTTAAAAATAAATGGAGATTCCTCGGGACCTTAGCCCCCCTTCTCCCTCCCACACTGCCTTTGTACACCCGACCTTGCTGCCTGCTCCCCACTCTGCCAAATCCCCAGGTGAGTCCCCCCAGCACCGCCCAGGTCGCCCAATGCACCAGCGGCACCCAGGCTGCCTCGGGTTTGGCTTGGGCCACACCCAAGGGTCCCAGGTCCCTTTCTCCCTCCACCCTGCCTGTCCGCCCAACTAGACAGTACTTGCTCACTTTCCTCCATCCCTGGAGCTTGGGTGGGGCATTAAGCCAAGTCCCAGGTCCCAGGTGAAGAATTCTGCCATCAACATCAGCCCCTCTGCCTCTCTGGCCCACCGGGGACCCACACACGTGTTCTACAGAAGACACATTGCTCCTCAGAATTCAATAGAGTCCAAAGAACTCAAGCAAAGTTCTAAGGGTCAAAGGCCATACATCTGTAAACCTTTAAAATCATCCTATCACATGGGAGAGAATCTTCACATCCAGCCCAAAGATAAGTAAACCTCCTTTTTTTCCACCTTACTGTTCCTTTCAAATATTAATCACTATAGATTAACTTTTCCATAAAGCCACCACAAAAACATATACAACTCCAGGGATCATACCACTCACCCTCACATATCACCAAGATACTACATCGTAAAAGTGCACTACCATACTAATATTCACTCCTTGTCAACTTAACCTGACTTAACTGATGTACTAACAACTTAACAGCCTCAACTAGGAAATACAATGACAAAAGACAAACATACCCAACCCCAAGGCAAGCACTAGTAATAACTGCCCAAGTGTAGGAATACCAATTAAATCAGTCAAAAACACACAGAAACGGAAAAGCCCTAGAAGATAAAACAAAAATGTCCAAGTCAAAGTGCACATCCATGAGAAACAAAACCCAAGACCAATCTCCCACAGAAAGAATTAACCCCATAATGATGAATTCAGACCAGAACAAATTCACAGAAAACAGCCAAGAAAGCCAGAAGCAACACAATGACTTTCAGAGTATGATCATTACCATGATTAATACTATGAACGAGGAAATCCAAGAAGAGTTAAACAACCGAATCAACCACGTTGAAAAGGAACACAATAGGCACTTGGAGGAGTTCAGAAAAACAGTTCAAGAAAAAAAAAAATAGGCATAGAGCAGTTAAAGCTGTCTCAGGCAGAGTTTAAAGTTGAACTAAAAGACAAATTATCTTCAACCCAAAACTCAACAGAGAGTCTTATCAACAGAATAAATGAAGCAGAAAATAGAATTTCAGATCTTAAAGAAAAAGTGGGAGAATTAACCAGATCAATGGAAAAGATTGTTAAAGCCAAAAAGATACTTGAAAGGAACATTCAAGAGATATGGAACACCCTGAAGAAGCCTAACATGCGCATTCATGGAATACCAGAGCAAGAATCTCAAAATACCACACCTGAGGAAATTTTTCAAATTATCATAAATGAAAACTTCCCTCAACTGAAGAATGAGAGGCCCATCCAAATACAAGATGCATTTCGTACTCCAAACAGATATGACCAAAATAGAAAATTGCCACCACAAATAATACTCCACATTCAAGACAAAGAAAAGGTGCTGAGAGCTTCAAGAGAAAAAAAGCAAGTCACTTTTAAAGGAAAACCTATTAAAATAACAATTGACTTCTCAATGGAAACAGTAAAAGCAAGAAGAGCTTGGAGAGACATACTTCAAGTATTAAATGAACAAAAATGCCAACCCAGACTCATACACCCAGCAAAACTATCTGTCATGATCAAGGAGAAAGAAAAGTTTTCCAGCACAAAGACAACTTGAAGGGATGCATGTCTACCAAACCAGGCCTTCAAACATACTAGAAATGATACATAAACTTAAAGAAAAGAACAAGCATATCCAGGAGGACAGAGAGAATTACAATACCACAAAAATATAAATGTAAAACAATAAGCTTCCAAAATCCACTAAACATAAAAATGTCCAGAATTAAAAAGAATTTCTCCATTATAACACTAAATGTCAATGGGCTTAACTCACTGATTAAGAGACACAGATTAAAACTTGGATTAAAAATCACAACCCATCAATCTGCTGCCTTCAGGAAACTCATCTCACCACAAAAGATAGGCACATCCTAAAAATGAAAGGCTGGTCCAAAATTCTGCAAGCTAATGGAACCAGGAAACAGACAGGGGTAGCAATTATGCTGTCGGACAAAGTAGACCTCAAACCCCAAAAAGTCATAAGAGACACAGATCGATACTACATTTTAGTCACAGGTACAATTCACCAGGAAGACTTCACAATACTGAACATATATGCACCCAATACGGGCCCCTCCACATTCATTAAGAAAATCTTACAGCATCTAAAGCGAGAAATCAAACCCCAAAAGATAATTCTTGGGGATTTCAACACCGCCCTCTAAACATGGGATAGATCAACAGGTCAAAAGTTTAACAGGGACACTTTGGAACTTAATCAAACCCTGAAAGAAATGGACCTTACAGATCTCTATCGAACTTTTCATGCACGTACCAAAGAATACACATTTTTCTCAGCAGCACATGGAACTTCCTCCAAAATAGATCACATATTGGGCCAAAAATTGAATCTTCACATATACAGGAAAGTTGAAATTCTATCCTGTGCCTTATCAGACCACCACGGCCTAAAGCTGGACATTCACAACACAACAAAAGACAGAAAATACACTAACACCTGGCAACTTAACACAATGATGATGAATGAGAACTGCATTCAGGAAGAAATTAAAAAGGAAATTCAAGATTTCCTGAAAGTGAACGATAATGAAAATACAACTTATCAAAATCTCTGGGACACAATGAAAGCTGTCCTAAGAGGTAAGTTCATAGCTCTTAATGCCTACATCAAAAAAAAAAATGGAAACATCAGAAATAAACAACTTAACAATGCAGCTTAAAGCTTTAGAGACACAAGAGCAATCTGATCCCAAAAGCAGTAGAAGAGAGGAGATCAGCAAAATAAGGGGAGAAGTATCTGAAATCGAGATTAGGAAAATGATAGAGAAAATCAACCAGTCAAAACGCTGGTTCTTTGAAAAAATCAATAAGATTGATACACCCCTAGCTAAATTAACCAAAAGCAAGAGAGAGAAACCCAAATTAACAAAATCAGAAATGAACATGGAGTTATCACTACTGATACCCAAGAAATCCAAAGAATTATAACATCATATTTCAAAAACTTTTACTCTGTGAAATATGACAACACAAAAGAGATGGATGAATTCCTAAGTAAACGCAACTTACCTAAATTGAATCAGGAAGTTGTGAGTTATATAAATAATCCTATAACATATAAGGAAATTGAGGAAGTAATCTCAAATCTTCCCACCAAAAAATGTCTTGGACCAGATGGATTCAGTATAGAATTCTACCAGACATTTAAGGAGTTAATAACACCAATACTCCTTAAACTGTTCCAACAAATAGCAAAGTAAGGAGCACTACCAAATTCCTTCTATGAAGCTAATATTCTTTTAATTCCAAAACCTAATAAAGATACACTAAAAAAAGAAAACTATAAGCCAATCTCTCTGATGAACACAGATGCAAAGATTCTCAACTAAGTCTTAGAAAATCGGATTCAAAAACATATCAAAAAGATCATTCACGGGGACCAAGTAGGTTTTATCCCCAGCACACAAGGTTGGTTGATGCAGCTTAAATCAACTTAGCAAATCAATAAATGTAATTCATCATATAAACCAGTCTAAAGTCCAAGACCACATGATACTCTCGATAGATGCAGAAAAAGCTTTTGACAAGATCCAACAGCCTTTTATGATCAAAACACTAGAGACAGTAGGAATGGAAAGAACCTTTATCAATATAATAAAAGCAGTTTAGAACAAGCCTAAAGCAAGGATCATACTCAATGGGGAAAAACTGGAAGCATTCCCACTTCGATCAGGAAATAGACAAGGCTGTCCAATCTCACCACTTCTATTCAATATTGTACTTGAAGTGTTAGCTGAAGCCATAAGACAACAAAGGGACATAAAACGGATTCCTTCAACAAATGGTACTGGCAAAACTGGATCTCCACATGTAGAAGATTAAAACTGGATCCGTACTTGTCACCTTGTACAAGACTTAATTCCAAATGGATCAAGGACCTTGATTTAAGGACAGAGACTATAAAAACCATAGTTTAAAGGGTAGGGAACTCCCTCGAGCTGATTGGGCTAGGCCAACAGTTCCTAAACAGACATCCATGGCACAGTCACTGCTACCAACTCTCAACAGTTGGGATCTTGTGAAATTAAACAGCCTCAGTTCAGATAAAGAGATTGTAACTTGAGCACAAAGGCAACCCACAGAATGGGAGAAAATCTTCATTAACCACATATCTGATAGAGCTCTATTATCCAGAGTGCATAAAGAACTTAGAAAACTAAACACCAAGGAAACTAATGGCCCAATTAAAAAATGGGCCCTGTAACTTAAAAGAAACTTTACTAGGGATGAAATTAAAATGTCTAACAAATATCTTAAAAAATGCTCCACTTCCTTAGTCATCAGGGAAATGCAAATCAAAACTTCCCTGAGATATCATCTCACCCCGGTCAGGATGGCAAAAATCCACAATATAAACAACACCAAATGCTGGAGAGGATGTGGAGAGAGGGGAACTCTCCTACATTGCTGGTGGGAATGCAGGCTCATACAGCCACTCTGGCGAGCTGTCTGGAGATTCTTAAAGAAATTAAAGATTGAAATGCCATATGACCCTGCGATTCCGCTTTTGGGAATAACCCCCCAGGCAGCAGAGGTTCGCCTGGATAGCACAAATGTGACCATGTTCATACCAGCACTGTTTACAATAGCAAAGTCATGGAATCGATCCAAATGTCCAAGAGTTGACAAGTGGATAAGGAAACTGTGGTACATCTATTCAATGGAGTACTACTCAGCCATCAAAAATGATGAATTACTGGAATTTGCCCGGAAATGGATGTCATTAGAAACAATATTGAGTGAAGTATCCCAGACCCAGAAAATTAAGTGCCATATGTACTCCCTAATAGGTGGCTCCTAGTACCAAACCCACCCAGCCCATCTAGAGACACTCGACGATAAATCTCTGTAATACAGTAATTGCAAGGAGTATGAACAGGAGGGATGGGGTAGGAGGGCCTCACCAGAAACAAAGACAGAGGGGACCATGTTACAGCAGAGAAAATAGGCCTCCATCAAGGACTGCAAGGAAGCAATGAGACATCTGGTTAAATTCACAGACTTTTCATTCCTGATCATTTACAACTGAGGGGGTGTGATCTCACCAGAAGGGGAGGGCATATAGTCTGGCAGATAATAAGTAACCATTTTGCAAATGGGTGAATGACCCCTCCCTCTCTGTGGTTTCCTACTTTTATTACATCTATCTTTGAATGTGCTCTTATAACAAGACTCTAGGTTAACAGCTTTTTATCTCCGGCCAGGGTGTGACATCCAATACCCATCAGGATGGAGTGAAGGGCATTGCAGGAGCAGCAAAACCACAAAAGAAAATTAACAAACCATAATCCAGAACTTCAGAGACTCTGTATCAACCACATTGAACTAGGCCAGCCTAATCTCTCCCCATCCTGAAGCTCAGGGACATTTGCAGAAGAGGGGGCGGTAAGAGTGTAAGAGCACAAGGATGAGAGAAGCAATGATATGCAAGATACTCCACACGAGTTAGGGCCAAAGCAATCATAATTGGACTTTGCATGCCCTGTGCAATGTCCAACACACTATTGACCCCACAAAGTCTAGCATTTGCTAAAAGCACCAAGATCCTTGGAGGCAAGGGATTGACCGCCAAAATAGTGTTCCTATGCTTAAGGGGAACAAAGGGAAAGGGTTCAGGGAAATGCCACTGGGTCCTTGTACGTCATTGGAGAGGAGGACCCAGAGGAGAGTTTGGCATGCACATTAAAGGATTCTCTGGGGATTGGGGGAGGGGAGGCACTGGGGGTGAGGAGGGAGGGCCGAAGGAAGGGGACTAGGGGGGTCGGGGGGAAGAGGAAGGAGGGAAATGGTGTACCTATTAAGTTTGTATGAGCGGAGATAATAAAAAATGTAAAAAAATATTATTTTGCCATAATTGGTAATTGGTTGTAAAAGTTATGAATTTTGATTCCTTTTATTCAGGTATTTTAGGAATAAAATAAAATATGACTCTGAAAAAAATAAATGGAGATTAATTTTTGATAATATGAATAGACATTAATAGAAAAAGCCTAGTACAAATCAAAACATGCTTCACAAAGAACTCAACAAAATTAGTAGAAAATTCTTTTCAGTAGGAAAAACATGGATAATATAGTACAATATTGGTGAAAATGATTAATATTTATTCTGTACATGTAAAAGTTTCAAAAAATAATGAACTACAAAAGAAACAACAAAAGACAATAGGAAATTATAAAAACAAAATATATTGAATTGAGTATAGAGAAATATGGTTGATCCTTCATACCTATGGGCCTTGTAAACATGGCTCTCCTAAACTTTCTTTTTCATGTGATTGTTCCCTAAGCCACATGGCATACCAATGGTTTATACAATATCTATACTATATTAGATAGATGGTAGATGTAACCTAGAGTTGATTTAAAGTGTATAACAAGATGTGCAAATGTGATACATAAATACCATGGCATTGCTATGCAAGACTTTTTGTTTGTGATTCTAGTATCTGTGGGGGTTGGAACTTGAAGGATGGATTTAAATCATTCTTATGAAGAATTTACATTGTTAAATTTTGTATCTCAAAACAAATCTCTCAAATACTAATTTTTATCCTTTGCTAAACATAGAGTATATTAAAATCAGAGAAGAAAAAATAAATAAATATCAGTGAATTCAGACATAAAAGAAAATAGTATTGAAAGTCAATAAAAACTACAAAACCTCTAGAATTTCATTTAAGACTGATCAACCTTACAGATTATTCTTTTTAAAAAGGTGAAAAGCCAAGAGAAGATATAATGTTACAATACAAAATGAAACCAGGACCATCCATACAGATAATACTGACTTATGACAAAAATAACAAAAAATTATATCATAAGCTCCTTAACTTCATAAACTGAGAAGATTCCTAGAAACACACAAATTAACAAAGCTATTTAGTTATTCAAACATATTTATATTCTGTTTCAGCTTACATGGAGACAAAATGTCAATCAAAAATACATACTTATAATGTATTTTCTTGGACAAAAATCATAGCAGGATCCCAACTATGACAGAATGATACAATACCTTCACAGAAAAAAAATGCCTTTGTTGGGTCATTTTTAGAGGCTTTAAGTTTTTTTTATTCTTGAGAAATATCACACTCTTTGTATTATCTGTGTTCCAGTTCATGCTAGTAACATTGTTCCATTCCCAAGACAATTAAAAAAATCTACTCCCAATTTCCAAAGTGGTAGAACGATGGTCACGAATTGCCCCTTTAAAGTCATTTCCTTAAGTATATTGTCTTTACAAGAAAACAGGGACCAGAGAGATGATTGATCAGGTAAAAGTACTTGTCAAGCAAGCCTGATGACCTTCTGAGTTTTATCAACAGAACCCACACAAAAAGTCTTATATGGTTGCATGCATTTATAAACACAGCACTCCTGGAGTGAGATGGGAGGCAAAGATGGGAAAATTGTCCAAATACAATAGGCCAGCTATCCTGAAATACACATCTCAGCAACAGAAACAAGAAAGACCTTGCCTCAGTAAGACAGAAGCAGAAGCTAAACACTTATTACATAAACATATAATAATAAATGAAAGTAAAGAAAAGGAGCAGTTACATCAATTTTAAGATCTATTTTTAGGTAGTGAAGTTGAAAAATAACTGTCTCCAGTCTCAGCATTACCTTTACAAATGAGAATATCTTTTAATTTTAACTTTGTGTGTATATGTGTCTGTAGTATGTGTGAAAGAGAAAGAATCAGAGGGTACTGTGTCCCTGTGGAGGACAAAGGATGACTTTGGAAAGCATTCTGGATTGCTTCTACCTCCCTTTTGCTTTGCTGTGGGATTTCAAAGGCTCTTCCATTAAGGCCTGATGTGCAAGCTGCTGCTGTTTGTTTTGCATTTTTATGTGGGTGCTGTGTTCAGAACTCAGGACCTTTTGGTTGTGAGGCACTATTTTAATCCCTGAGCCATCTCTCTTGCTCTCAAATGAGAATATCTTATCCACACATTTGTATATTTGGAAAAATTTTTCCATTTAGAATGATTTTATATCTAGGAAACTCTAACTTTCAATGAAAAGCAAAAATTTATTTCTGAACTAAATTTGACTTATATACTGAAAAAATATATTTTATGTTACATAAAATTATATAGGCTTATATTTCAATAAGAATTATATCTATAATCCAATTTAATATGTAATGTCTAATGAAAAACTTTGTTTGATGAACATAATCTCTAGAAGTATCTGTTCAGGCACAATTAGATATTTCCCTAAATAAATCTAGTAGATATAAAAGTTAGTGGAAAAATTCAAAGGGAAAAGAACAAAGACTATATTTTTTGGTACTATAATAAAGATTTACGAGCTAGAAAAAAATCACTAACACATAAATACCTCCAGTGCTTGTCTGATTTTTAACCAATTTCACCAAAATCTTATGGGAATAAATTTACACACAAATTATTTGAGATATAAGAACTTACAATCCCCTGAACATTTCTCTGGTAAAATATATAGAAGTTTAATGTTTGTATATGTTCCTGTACATTTCTACAAACACGAGCACAAAAGTATTTTATAAAATATCTGTGTGCTCTAAAACTTTTTTAATTTATTTATTTTTCTGCTCACACAAATGTAATAGGTACCCCTGTCCCGTCCCTTCTTCCATCCCTCCCTGAATCTCCCTGCTCCCTCCCCCCTTTTCTCCTTCCTTTCCTCCTCCATCCCTTTCTCCCAGTGCACACTCCCCCATCTCTGAAGCATCTTTTAATATGTATATATCAAACTTTCCTCTGGGTCTGCCTCTCTGATGAGGTGTAAGGACTCAGTGGCATTTCCTAGAACTCTTTCTTCTGTTCCCCTTAAGTATAGGAACACTATTGTGACTGTTAATCCCTTGCTTCTAAGGATTCTAGTGCCTTTAGTCCATGCTAGACTTTGAGGGGTCAATGATAAGTTGGTCATTGTGCAGATCATGCAGAGTCCTATTACAATTGCTTTGGCCCTAACTTGTGTGGAGTATCTTGCATATCTTGACTCCTCCCATCCTTGTGCTCTTAAACAATCTTACCACCCCTTCTTCTGCAAATTTCCCTGAGCTTCAGGATGGGGAGAGATTGGCAGGCCTGATTCCAGGTGGTTGATATAGAGTCTCTGATGTTCTGAATTATGGTTTGTTGATTTTTTTTTCAGTTTTGCTGCTCCTGCAATGCCCTTGGCTCCATCCTGATGGGTATTGGATGTCACCCCTTGCAGTCCTTGATGGTGGCCTATTATCTCTGCTGTAGCATGATCCCCTCTCTCCTTGTTTCTGGTGGGGCTCTCCTTCCCCTTCTCTCCTGTTTATAATCTTTGCAATTACTGTAGGTATTACAGAGATTTATCTTTGAGTGTGTCTCTAAGTAGGCTTGATACTAGGATCCACCTATTAGGGAGTACATACGGCGCTTAATTTTCTGGGTCTGGGATACTTCAGTCAATCTAATTGTTTCTAATTGTATCCATTTCCGGGCAAATTGCATTAATTCATCATTTTTGATGGCTGAGTAGTATTCCATTGTATAAATGTACAGTGTTCTAAAATTTAACTAGAGTATTGGTTCCAGAATTTACGATTCCAAATAAGTTAATACTTCCTCGATTATCACTTTTTTTTTTTAGAACTAAAGTGTGTTTAAGATATATTTTTAGTCCTGAGTTCCTTAGTGGCAAGATCTAGACAGGTTAATGAAAGTTCCCTTATCAGTGAATCTACCCAAGGAAGGACCACACAATCTGCGACAGAGGCCTGAGACTATACCAATAAAGACAACCCGAAGAGAACTCTGGGTCTACATAAGCAAAATGCTTCAGGGTTGGAGGGAGAGAGATGGATTTCTGACTGGAAAGTACAATGTGAATCTTGAAGAATAGTGAAAAATACTTTTATCAATTCTGTAGGGTACAACTATTGAAGAGACAATAAAGATGAACATCAAACTTTAAAATGATTTTATATTCTTTAAAGATTTAAGCTATGACTTACACCTTATGATTTTCACATAAATATCTCCATTGTATTTCAGTTGCATTGCTGTGAGATTTTTATATCCATTCACTTCACATGCAATAACATTATCATTATTTCCATGAAAATTTTTCCATACTTTGATTAACTAGATTTTAAATTATAGAAGACCATGTGTTTACTTTCATCCTTCCATTTCCATATGTGTGAATGTCAAACTTCCTCTGCGTCCTCCACTCTAATGAAGTATATGGACTCAGTAGCATTGCCTAGAGCCCTTTCTTGGGCTCCCCTTTAGTATAGGGACACTATTGTGACTGTTAATCCCTTGTCTTTTTATTCAACAATGTACAGTTATTGTATATTTGTAGTTTGATCTACAAATCACAAGTTTCTATTAAAATAAGTAAATCTAAATATGGTTGTAGAGTGGTGTGTGTGACAGATTCCCAAACTACTGTGAAATAATTTCTGATACTCTTAATTATTTACAATAATATCTACCATTACATTTGTTAGTTGTTTTGGAGATCCTTCTATATAATTATATTCAACGGTAAGTAATGTGTTTCCCTTTCACATTGTGAGTCTTTATATGCACACCGGAATATTACTGTAAGATAACCCATCTTTCTATATTCATCTGAAACAAATTCTGATATCATGGTCAATAAGCATTTTGTTACTTTTTTTACATCACTGATCTTTAGCATATGTAGGAGTTAAAATTTAATGGATGTCATCCTTTTTATGTACAATGGAGCTCTCAATTACTTTAAATTTATAATGATGGTATTTCCATCTTTTCAGAGTGACTGGTTAGCAGCACTGCCTTGTTTTTTTTTCTAATTATTTTATTTCAGTACTGAGACTCATACTAAGTGCCTGTTAGAAACATGAAAGAAAATGTTGTAATGCTAGGCCCTGTTGGTGCTTTTGTACTTTTGGGGTGTAGAGCTTCACTATGTTGTTTAGGTTGATCTCCAACTCAAGTTCATTCTTTCTCAGCTTCAGAAATACATCCTTAGCCAACAGCAATGCTTTTTCAGTGGCACAAAAATTAATTAATTATACTGAATAATCCAAATAAGTCCCCTACTTTCAGGGAAAGAGTAAAGCTTTATATCATTATATTTTAAACATTTATATATATATATATATATATAAAACAGTCAAAGAAGCAGATAAAACCTGTTTATCCTATTGATTCTGACAATACATTTTCAAATTACTAAGCGCTCTACTGAATCAAGAATATAACTATATGGAAAACATCTAAAAACTGAACAGCAGAATTAACACTTTATGTTCTAGCTAGATATATAGGTATTAACTAGCCAGTTGAATACTCAGCTCTAGTATATAGGTGAAGAGTTAGTAGTCAAGGCAAACCCGAAGAAAGCATTCAGTAGAGTATCTGATGTGGGAAGACCCAACCCATGGTCTGTGGAACCACTTTCCTGAACAGGTAGATAAAATAAAGGGAATTTGCTCAGTACTTTGGTATACTTTGATTTACTTGTACAAACTTGCCACTTGGTGTTTCTAGAAATTCCTCTGACAAGCTGGACTATGAACTGTAATGTAGAATTTTGAGCAAGAATAAAACATCTTGATCCAAATTGCTTAGTAGTGAATTTATCCATAACATGCAGAGAAACTGAAACACTATATTAAACTGAAACTATTATTTAACAATGTTTAGGAAAGTGAAACTGACTGACTTTATGAGTCATTCTTTTTGTTCCTATAATCCAATCTTAGTCAAAAACAAATTTCTTTTGTTCATTATATTAGTATGCCTGTGTGTCTGTGTGCAGTGTGTGTGTGTGAGTGGGTGCAGTGTGTGTGTGTTTATCATAAGGCACCATATGTGTGGCTATGGAGATCCAAGGGTGAAGTCAGGAAACATTCTGGATTGTTTCCACCTCTTTTCTTTTAAAAAAATCTCTGGGGTTTTTTAGCCTCTGCCTTCCAGAATCAGACGTGCAAGTTGGTGAGATTTCCACCTGATGTTAGAACTAAGGTCCTTCTGATTGAGAAGCAGAGTCTTAATCTGAGTCTTCCCTCCAGATCCCTTAGTCAAAGTAAGTGAAAAACCCCCAGTGAACCAAATTTACAAAGTAATTTGGTAAGTATCTTAAAATAATCAGAATACAAGTCTGTATATTAAACTTTCACTATAACTAGGTTCTAATGGATATTTTTTGGTGTCCTCCAAATTTCTTTCATCTTCACATGTAAGACACTGGAACCTACTCACTGGCAGAAGCTTACTGGAAAAGAGCAATAATTTTTGATCAAATATCCAGCACAGCATCACCTGCTCTGTTATTCAGGCAGCATGATATTTAATAGGGCTGAGTTTTTTTTAAATTCTTCATAAAGTAGGAAAATATAATTAATTCATCTTTCATCATTATTTAAGCTCAGGGCACTATAATATATGCAAGCGTGTTTATAAACTCCAAATAATATGCAAGTGTAAAATTAATTTTAATTATAGCCATAAATTTAAAACAAGTGATTTACAAAAATATTGCATACAAAAGTTAGAATATTAAAAGAAGTTATTGGCTTATGACATTTAAATATAATAGCTTAATCCAATGGAATCAATTCCCACAATTAAATTAATATGCCAAGGAAAATTAAAGTATGTGCAGAATCATTAGCATGTTATGTTGAATTAACAATCTGTTTAATGTAATAAATTGCCACAACATTTAGCAGCTTAAAGCAGCAAACTCTTATTCTTATGGTTTCTGTGGGTGGGTCATAATTCTGAAAGTGGTTCTTCAGTCTCTTTAATAGGATGACTCTGACTCAACTATTTTCACAAAGTTACAGGGGAAGTACACTTTGCTGGAACAATTTGAATACTTGACTGGCAATTGAAATTTTTTTTTTCAATGTGGCTCACATATGGCAGTTATCAGGTTGTCTTCTTGCCACAAAAACATTCTGTAAGGCATCTTAAGTGTTCTCACAATACTACTATCTTTTTCTAATGTTAGAGATCCAAAAGATAAAAGAAGAGTTGGGAGACAACAATGCCTTTCATAATCTGCTTGCAAAGATTATGTCTCCCATCTTCTCTTTCCTGGAAGCAAGCAACAGAATTGGCCTATGATGCTTCCAATATAACTCAGAGGCAATTAATTATATTAAGTACCAGGTACGTGATACCCCAAAATAAGTTTTTGTTAGAGATGTTTTAAAGGCCCAAAACAGTATGGACTTTTTCCATTACTCTTGATTGTCCTCCAGAAACTGTTAGTAAAGCCCTATTTCTGAAGATATAGCAAATGTTCATCACAGGACACAGAAAACAAACCAAAATTAATCAACATTTGAGGCAATGCTCTGAGCTTTGAGAACCATGTTTAGGAATTATCCCTGTGATTATAACTGACTTTTATACACACATACACACACACACACAAACACACACACACACACAAACACACACACACAGTAGAGTCAAGGAAGAAAGAAATTTTGAACTTGGTCCTTATGTCCTTTTTAAATAGTTTGGAACTACAAAAATAATTATGTATATTTGTGTGCAATTGTTTCATGCTAACTGTTCTTAGAATATCTCTTTTGCTTTAGATATCAAAATTTCTCTACAAGTGTTATTTAAGAATGATAATCACATTTTTTAAAATTTTTTTATTATTTATTCAACTGTGCGCATGTGTGTATGTATGTATGTGTGCACGTGTGTGTGTAGAACCACGGACGAATTCGATAATCACATTTTTAACTACCTTTCAAAATGACCTCTTCTGGGTACCATTTTTCTCTAATCTCCAGTGTTAAACACTATTGACAAGTAATTTTTTTAAGACTGCACTGTTAGATGTTGTAAGGTTTTAGAGCCAGCCTATCTTTTGTCTTTGTCCAGGAATGTGTGTGTGTGTGTGTGTGTGTGTGTGTGTGTGTACATGCTCTAAATACAAAACCAAAATCTTTTACTATATGACAAGTATGTTTGTAGGAGAACCAAATTTTAAAACATGAAATCATGGAGTTTTTATTGTAGCACAAGTTAAACCATCCTGGGTTGTCATTTTGATCAATTATAATACAGGGAAAGTACTATGGTGAGGCATACTACTGTTATTTAAGCTGAATATAATTCCTGGGCTGAGATGGCTGTCCAGAGGTAGGCACAATTTACTCAATGAGTTTTTACTGTCTCAGAGTTTATAACATCTATGTCTCACACATGTTCAAGGTATATTTCTCTTTAATTAAAACATCTGTTTAATTATCTTATTATACTTTGAGTAAAAAATAATTATAAATTTTCTTTAGTTTTGATTTTAAATTGAACTTAGCATTTATATTTTTAAATTTGGCCTTTCAATGATAAACTTAATAATGAAGGGACATTTTATTATCAAGTTTTAAAAAAATTTTGTGTATAGTATCTTAACTAAGAAGTTGATTAAATAGTAAACTGTTAGGTAACATTACAAAAGAGTTTAGCCTTTTTTCTGTTTTGAAGAAACTAAACATTATTCCACATATTTGAATGGTGGTATCATGCCAATCATATATAAACCATCTGGAAGGTACATCAAGCTATTCAGTTTGTATATGACTTCTGGATCAGGCTGAGTAGATTCCAAGGCCAGCTGTACAATCACAGGTCATGTCTTTTACATTTCACTAACCATGGATTCAACAAAATGCCTGATGCAATCAACTTAGAGGAAAAACAGGTTTACTGTAGTATAGTTCCAGATATGGTCCATTCTTACAGGAAAATTATAGTAGCAAACTCCCTACAAGTGTGATTGGATTATCTGTAGGATGCTTGCACTAGTTAGTGCTTGGGCACCTGTCCAGCCATGATTGGCCCACCACTAGGTAGACTGTAGAACCTGTCTGTTGTATAGTCACATACAGTTTCAATAGTTAAGGCAGCTACTGTAGAAATCTTGTGGAAATAGACACTTTTGCATTGAGTTCATGTATTTAAGTACTTATTATGCCATTTGATTCAAAGTCTTTAACATACAAGAAGTCAATTTCAATGTCATAGAACCATTTCAGGAAATGACTGTTGTTCACATGGTAAACAGGTAGTCTCATGGTATTACATTGTAGGAGCAAGAACCAAAAAGAAGTACCCCAAATCCAAGGACAAAAAAAGTTGGTTTGATAATTCAGAATTGCTCAATTACTTTATTATATTTTAATTGTGTTATTGTATTTTCATAATAATGAAGAAAATGACAGAGTAATATTGGTAACCATATCTATAAAAACTAATATAGTAGTTTTCTTTTTTAGAGGCAAAATATCAAGAACCAGCTATGGTTGCCATGGTAACTACATTAAAAATAAAAAGAATGTTGAATATTTTCAAGTGATACATACATTTAAAATGCAAGCACCATCACTGAATAACCAAATGAAATTTGAAACTTCAGTTAAATGTTTGAAGAAATGTATCATAAGGTCATTACATGTACGCTTTAAATGCTCATTAAAGTGTGAATCTAAAAGCACGTTTTTAATATTAAAAATTAACTCATAAAATATTTCCTGTAGTTGAATATATTTACTGAAAATTCACAGAAAGTACTCTCTCCAAATATGCAAAAGTAACTATTATCAATTTCAAGTTGTGTCAACAGACAATAAAAATACGCCAAGGATGACATGGGTATACTTAAACTGTACTATTTCTTTTTCATTTTAATTTCTTTCCATGGGACAATTTTGAATGTGTTCATTGAAGACAAGTCAGCCTTGATGATTTAAACAATAAACATTGCTCTTGAGACCTCCAGTTCAACTGTCCCACCTCATTTCATGGCATTGCTGTTGTCCTAGGTATGCAGTGCCAATATATTGAATCCTGGGCTGAATCATTTTTCAGTAAACCTCTTCTACCAGAAAGCATTCTTGTTTCCATCACTATGAGGTGATTCTGGATTTCCTCTGTAGCAAGGCATTATCCTGCTGAATGGTCTCTACATCTATTCTTCCTGTCCTCTTGCCATATATATATATACATACATATGTAGTATATATATACATCTCCACAATATTCTAAATAATTTCATAATACATGCTGCCACATTTTGCCTGGCAATTATTCATTGTTCCTTATCTTAATTTCATATATGTGTGAATATAATAAATATATGAATCAAATAATTTAGGGGAACAGAATGTTTTTGTTGATGCTTCAGTTTACAGTACAGAAAAAGACCTATCATCAAAAACTGAAGGAACTCTCTTAACAATATCTAAAGTAGAAAGAACCAATGCAATGAATTTCATCTTTATTTCTAGTTTACTGGTCTGTCAAATGTAAACTATTCCTCTTTCTACTTTTGTTCATCTTCTCAGGGATTGATCTTATATGCTATGGGTAGGTTCATTAACATTGATTATGTAAGTAGGACAAACTTCTGTAAAGTTTCCCAGAGACTTGTCTTGACTAAATAATTTCTCACTGGTGTTCCAAGTCCCATGAGATAAGCATCAAGTTATCTTCTGAAATTAAGTGTCATATTTCCAAATGTGCTTTAATACAATTTATGTGGCTTATTTTGGTCTATAAATCTGTTAAAAAGCTAGTTTCATCTATTATGTTACTCTTTAATTTCTATGGTGCAATGAGATTACCTTTATTCTACCTTTGAGGATCGAAGCTAGTTTTGACATACACCATTATCTGTGCTTCTCTTTGAACAAAACCTTTCCTTCATCTTTAAATGACTCTTCCACATCAGTTGCTTTTTAATATTTTCCAGTTAAAATTTCTCAGAGAGAGGACTTATACTTTAGTCTATAAAAGAAGAGCTTTCTCATTAAGCCAGAATCCTGTCATGTTCATTTATCATAGTAATTATTGTGATCTGCAATGACCTTAATTTCTTAACTTAAGCATCTGTCTATGCTTTTAAAATTAAAGCAGCTTTCAAAATACAGATTTTGTTTTGTACTTTTTATATTTCTTTTTTTTTACTTTTTTGCTTTAATTATTAGAGAGGGTGGCAGAGAAGTATTTACACATACCATATGGGCTTCCAGAGATTGATTTTAAGTTGCTAGGTTTGTGAACAGGCACTTTACCTTATGAGCTATCTCAGCAGCCATCTTCCTTCTATTTGTATTATTATTTCCCTGATGTTTGATCACAGTGTGACTTTACATAACTATTCATTAACATTTCTAAAATGCTAGTCTTTAAAATAAGTTTACCAAAAATCTAACTAGAGGCAAGATTTTCAAAAAAGAAAATGCCATGCAAAAAAGCATATTTGTTTCAGAAGTGCAAATTACTTAAAATGAGCTTCTCCACACATATGTCTGTTAGAGGCAGAAGTTACTTTTGTCATTTCCTTCATTAACAAATTATCTGTTAAAAAGCTAGTTTCATCTATTATGTTACTCTTTAATTTCTATGGTGCAATGGCAAATAGGAAATCCCCCAAAAAAGTGCAGAAGTATACAGGACAGTGGAAAAATGTGTATAAATGTCAGCAAGTGAATGATGCTGCATTGGGACTGGGAGAGAAAACAGGATTTCCCAAGAAACCAGTTGCTTATGAACATTCTAAAAGGAAGAGTGCTGTTTATGAGATGGAACAAGGCTTAAGGAGAAATTGATGGAGAGAATAAATAGCAGTGACAGTGAAGGAAAGGTCCTTTACGACTTCCTGAATTCACCTGAATAGCTAAGGTCTGTTATTCATAATGAAGCTTTGGAGGAAATCTTCACAACATAAAATGCCACATATTTTGAAGCTAGAATTCCAATGTGTGCAGCAAAAGAACAGACTAGTTATAGCATTAGAAAATGATAATATTTATTGTAAAACTTAACTCCCACATCAGGGCAGAAGATGATGTCAGTATTCCAATTCTTTTGCTGCAGACTATGTCTTAACACATCATTTATTCCTTGTACTGTTTTTATTTAACTCATCTAATTTTTCCATTCCTAAGACAATCTCATCAAACTTTAAGTTCTATTTAAAGAAATATTTCATTTAAATATCAATTTAAAAATTAGTTTAAATAGAACAGCTATGATAATACTATTTAACATGGGTCTTGTTAGATTTTCTGCATTAATATTGAATTTTTTTCAAATATTTTGTCTTTATACTTCTTTATTATATGTTATTGGGGAAATATTTATGTTGAATAAAACAACACATAATGCATTGCAAATTTATATTATGAAAACTTAAAAAATTTGTAATTCAGCTTATTTAATCTAACAACTTATGTATTATTTAAAAATTTACATTTTCCCTAACTTACATGGGTGTAGACTGACAATGATTTACAATCTTTATAAGTTCTTTATTGTATAGATGAACAGAAGACAGTTGAATACCTGCTTTTGCTTCTGCCTTTGACATAATGTTTAATTTGAATTACATGAATACCTTCTTTTTTTAAATTTTTTTTATTTATTATTATTATTTATTCAACTGTGCGCATGTGCGTTTGTATGTGCCCGTGTGTGCGTGTGTGGGTGTGGGTGTGTCTGTGTTTGTGTAGAACCACGGACGAATTCGCGAACCGCCATGGATGCCTCCACCTCCTTCTGCCCCGGGATTCACAGTCTCCGCCCTATCAGGACCAGAAGCGCAGGCCGTCCCCGCTTCCGCCTGGCGTCTATACATGGGATCTGGGATCCGAACTCAGGACCTTCCACCTGCAAGGCGGAGGCTTAACCGCTGAGCCACCTCTCCAGCCCCATGAATACCTTCTTATGTAGCAGTATTTTAAGATTTTCATTATGAATTAAGATCTTAGGTATTTTTCTTTCATTTTATAGTGTCACATATCAATTGGTAGCTTTTTGATGGAACATGGTAAAACAGGCTTTGTAAAGTTAAACCGATTTTGATAAGAAAGATAAAAGGAATGCCACGAACTGAAGGTATTTGCAAATCATGCATATGAAATATATTAATAGCTCCTAAAATTTACAAGGAAACAAATCTCAAAAATCCAAATGCAACTGATACACATTGTTATTGACAATATACAAATGAAAAGTACAATATGAGATTCTCCTGAAAAAGCATTTGAACAACTAGATATGACAGAACTTAAATCCAAATGTTGGTGTGGAGTAATGAGACACTGTTAATTCCAGGGCAACACTGTATAATTCCTCTGCTAACACATTTCCTGAAAAGATAGGCAATTCCTACTCTGTGATATAAGAAATCTATTTATATTTAGAAACCTTGAAGGTACATGTTTAATCAACTAACATGTAAATTTTCACAATAGTTTTACTATAGCTATATGAATAAATAAATTGCAGTTTTACTATCATACAATATAATAACAGGCAGAATATTTTGTTTATAACAATATAGATGAATATTTTAAAATTTCATTTTGGTTTTGGTTCTCCTGATCATGCTCTGCTTAAATATTTTTGAAAAGCAAAACAAAAGCATAATCCTTACATGAAATTGCACAAAACACAAAGCAAACCACTGCAAAGCAGATCCTTAGTTCCTAGGGGAAAGAAAGGAGGACAGGAATTGTGGACATACAACACAGAAACATTAAACAGCAACAGTGGACTCCCTGGTTTGTTCACTACCTGATTTGCCCAATGGTTTCATAAGTATTAATATTGCAAGCACTAAATAAGTGAAATTTATCTTATGTCAAATATCAGTAGACACATAAATTAAAATCATGTTCTGTGTATTTGAATTTAAGAGAATTTCATTATTTCACATTCATTCAAAGAATTATCTATTTATTTGCTTGTGAGGGGGCTGATGTTCACATTTGTTTTTTTTTATTATTATTATTATTTATTCAACTGTGTGCATGTGCGTGTGTATGTGCGCGCGCGTGTGTGTATCTGTGTGTGCGTGTGTCTGTGTATGTGTAGAACCACGGACGAATTCGCGAACCACCATGGACGCCTCCATCTCCTTCTGCCCCGGGATTCACAGGCTCCGCCCTACCAGGACCAGAAGCGCAGGCCGCCCCCGCTTCTGGGATCCGAACTCAGGACCTTCCGCCTGCAAGGCAGAGGCTTAACCCCTGAGCCACCTCTCCAGCCCTGATGTTCACATTTGTGAGTGAGCATATTTATGTCGGTTCATGGAGGCCAGAAGATACAACTGTGCAACCAGTTCTCTCATTCTTTTACCTCAGTCCCTTGCGACAGAGTCTACTATTGAATAAGGAGGTAGGTTGGCAGTCAGCAAGCCCCAGTTATCCTCCTTCCTCAGCCCTCCAAAGCACTTATGTTATAGTCACTGAAAACAGCTGGACCTAACTCATTAGTTTCATTTTTCATATATTTGTGTGTAGGCAGGAGAATACATGTGTGTATATGCATGTTTGCATGTGGATAAGTATGTTTGTATGTATATCATTTTGCAAGTTTTTGGGATGCATGTAGAAGCATCAGGATTCATTCTCAGTCACTTTTGTACTTTATTTTTGAGGAAATCAAATCTAATCAATACTAAAACTTACCCACTGATAAAATTAGCCAGACAGTTTGGTCTGAGAATTCCCTTTTTGTCTTCAGAGGCTGAAGTTACACATGCTATTATACTCAGAGGGCTTTTTAAACAGAACCTGGGAATGAAAACTGTGGTCTATTTGCACTTTAACCTTTGACCATCTCCCCACTTTTCACATATTTTTGTATGTAGGTGGTTGTGATTTAATCTCAGGTCCTCATGCTTGTTCAAAAGCTGTTTTGTAGTCTAAAGTTCTTGTAAACTAACCAGTCTCTCTAACTTTCATTTTAAGAACTTTTTTAAAGGAAACAAACTATTGCACTTTTAGTGTAACAGCAAGGGTCTGAAAGATTGTTTCTCCAATGTGATGTTAGTGGTGAGATTTGTACTAAAGCCCCAACAATTTAACCTACCCTTTCCTTAGCATCATCAGAGCAAAAGTTAGTACAATTGCTCTGTGTTAACAAAGAAGTTGTAAAACATAGTCAATGATCTCTATTCAGCACTTCTCTCTGGGAATATTCACATAACCCCCCCACACACACACACACTCACACAATTTGTCTGTGATAATTTCACACTGACGCGAGATAGAAACAAACAAAACAGGCATCCCAGATCTCTTTGTAAAGCTATCCATACATCAGATATTAACTTACTGTTTCTAGCTGAAATCTCTAATTTGACAAGTTGCAGAATTACTGGAAAGTGGCACTGCCATGATTTGCTTTACTGATTTTTCATTCTGTAGGCACTCAGTTGTGTCAACTCTGTAATACATTATTAGTCTCTCTGCTATTGTATTAGGTCTGCAGTCAATGACAACACACCCTGAGAGATGCTTCTTGAATTCATTTCTAGTTGACAAGGTGTAAAGACAAATAGTTGGCAGTAGATCAAGCACATCTAAACATATATTTTTCTTTGTAAATGCTAAATAATTGGGTTCCCCTGATATCAAAATTCAGTAGATACCATATAATATTCAAATGTGTTCTGCTTCATGGGATATTATTTGGTAAATAATAAGTTTTACATAGACAACAGAGAACTATATTTCCCACAATTTTTATTGCTGCAATTCTATAATTTATCCCTTTCATGTATAAGAAAAAATACTTTACTGCATTAGCATGTTATTTTCTTTCTAGAATTGATGTAGTTATATATTGAAAACAGAATCCTCTAATACTTCAGAGAAATTAAACAATTACATATTTAAATATAGTAGTTTATTACTGGATTTTATCATAAATAAATGATTGAATTTTACCATAATGAGTTTTATATATTTTGAAAGTTTTGTTAAAGAGCATTCAAAATGTAATTCACCATATAACCAGTTCAAAGTCCAAGACCATATGATACTCTCGATAGATGCAGAAAAAGCTTTTGACATGATCCAACAGCCCTTGGAATGGAAGGAACCTTTATCAATACAATAAAAGCTGTATACAACAAGCCAACAGCAAGGATTATATTCAATGGGAAAAAACTTGAAGCATTCCCGTTTGATCAGTAACTGGACAAGGCTGTCAATTCTCACCACTTCTATTCAATATCATATTTGAAGTCTTAGCTGAAGACATAAGACAAGAAAGGGACATAAAAGGGATTTAAATTGGCAAGGAAGAAGTCAAGTTATCTCTATTTGCAGATGACATAATCTTATACCTGAGTGATCCCAAAAATTCCACCAGGAAGCTCCTGGAACTAATTGAGAAGTTCGGCAGGGTGGCAGGATACCAAATAAATGTACACAAATCAGTGGCCTTCCTATTTGCCCAGAATGAAAGAAGTGAAAAAGCACTGAAAGAAACAATCTATAGCAACTAAAAAAATGAAATACCTTGGTATAAACCTAACTAAGAAAGTAAGAGACCTTCATAATGAAAACATTAAAACCCTAAAAAAGAAATTGCAGAAGATACCAGAAGGTAGAAAGACCTCCCATGGATTGGCAGAAATCAATATCATAAAAATGACCATCCTACCAAAGGCAATATACAGATTCAATGCTGTACCAATTAAAATCCCAAAGCAATTCTTTAAAGATATTGACCAAAAAATCTCAAAGTACATATGGAGACACAAAAGACCCAGGATAGCAAAAACAATCCTGAATAACAAAAACACTGTTGGAGGTATAACCATACCAAACCTTAGTCTTCACTACAAATCCATAGTTGTAAAAATGGCCTGGTATTGGCTCCAAAATAGACACACACATCAATGGATAAGGGTTGAAGACTCAGATATAAGCCTATACAACTACAGCCATTTGATCTTTGACAAAGGGTCCCAAAAAATCCAATGGAAAAAGAACAGCATCATCAACAAATGGTTCTGGCAATACTGGATATCCACATGCAGAATATTAAAATTGGACACGTACTTGTCACCACATACAAGAATTAATTTCATATGGATCAAGGACCTCGATATAAGGCCAGAGACTATAAAAACCATAGGTGAAAGCGTAAGGAACTCCCTCGAGCTGATTTGGGTTAGGCCAACAGTTCCTAAATGGACATCCAATAACACAGTCACTATAACCAACACTGAACAGATGGGATCTTGTGAAATTAAAGAGCTTCTGTTCAGATAAAGAGATTGTAACTCAAGCACAAAGGCAACTCACAGAATGGGAGAAAATTTTCACTAACCAAATATCTGATAGAGCTCTATTATCCAGAGTGCACAAAGAACTTAGAAAACTAAACATCAAGGAAACAAATGGCCCAATTAAAAAATGGGCCCTGGAACTTAAAAGCAACTTTACCAGGGACGAAATTAAAATTTCTAATAAATATCTTAAAAAATGCTCCACATCCTTAGCCATCCAGATAAAAACTTCCCTGAGATATCATCTCACCCCGTCAGGATGGCAAAAATCCACAATACAAACATGACCAAATGCTGGAGAGGATGTGGAGAGAGGGGAACTCTCCTACATTGGTCATAGGAATGCAGGCTCATACAACCACTCTGGCGAGACATCTGGCGATTCTTAAAGAAATTGAAGATTGAAATGCCATATGACCCTTCTATTCCACTTTTGCGAATAACCCCTCATACAGCAAACATTCACCTCGATAGCACAAGCACAACCATGTTCATAGCAGCACTGTTTACAATAGCAGAGCCATGGAATCAACCCAAATGTCCAACAGTTGACAAGTGGATAAGGAAAATGTGGTACTTTTTTACAATGGAATACTACTCAGCCATCAAAATGATAGATAAAAAGATCTAATTTAACAGGTTTTTAATCTCCGGCCAGGGGGTGACATCCAATATCCATCAGGATGGAGCCAAGCGCATTGCAGGAGCAGCAAAACTGAAAAAAAATCAACAAACCATAATTCAGAACATCAGAAACTCTATATCGACCACCTGGAACTAGGCTAGCCTAATTTCTCCCCATCCTGAAGCTCAGGGAAATTTGCAGAAGAGGGGGCAGTAAGATGTAAGTGCACAAGGATGAAGCAATTATATTTGCCTGCACAATGTCCAACACACTACTGACCCCACAAAGTCTAATATGTACTAAAGGCACAAGGATCCTTGGAGGCTAGTGTTCCTATGTTTAAGGGGAATACAGGAAAGTGTTCTGGGAAATGCCGCTGGATCCTTGCACCTCATCGGAGAGGAGGACCCAGAGGAGAGTTTGGCATGCACATTAAAGGATGCTCCAGGGATGGAGGGAAACATTGGGGGATGTGGAAGGACAGGAGAGGGGAGGGGGGAGAAGGGAGGTCTGGGAGGATGTTGGAGGGAGGGAGGGAATCAGTGTACCTCTTAAGTTTGTATGAGCAGAAATAAATTTTTAAAAATTCCAGATGAATAGATATTGCAGTGGCCTATAATTCTTTCTCTGGAAGGCAGAGTCTGGAAAACCCCAGAACAAAGCACTAAGGTGGCAGAGCAGTCTAAGATTATTTCCTGATGTCACCTTGGCATCCTGAGGCACACATACTCAAGTACACACACAGCACATACGCACACACAAATAAACACAAAGACATGTGACACAAAACAAACATATTTTTATGACATTTCTAAAAACTTCAATATTCTTCACAAAATGGAAATTATGGAAATTAAAACTCCTTTGAGATGCCATAGCACCTAACTCAGAATGACTATCATGAAGCCAAATGACGATAAATACTGATGAAAATGTGAGGAATGAGAAATTATCATTTATTGTTGATGGAAAAGTTAACTGATTCATTGACTATAGATATCAATAATAAATTTTCCTAGAAAACTGAAAATGAAACTTGTATATTACTCAGTTATATCACTTCTGGGCATATACTTGTTGGACTCTATATCATAACCTAGAGATATTAATAAATCAATTCTCTATTCATGATAGCAATGACATAGAATCCAATTAAATGTTCATGGGTGTATAAGTGAATAATGAAAACATGTTGCATATGTACAATGGAATTATTTTTGGCTAAGACAAATATGAAATCATTAAATTTTCAGAAAAGTGACTTGATCTGTAAGTTATTTTATTGAGCAAAATAAATACAGGAAGACTAATATGGAGATTCTCAAATGTGAATCCTTATTTTAAAATTTTAAATATGTATATTTCTGAAAAAATTTAACATGGGTATAGTTCATGAAAACACAAATCAGACTTGAGAAGGGACAAATACAGGAAAGGTGTGAATAGGTTCATTTACTACACATGGCATGTTGTAGGGAAGACTTCTAGTGGGTATTAAGGAATCAAGTAATATTGTGAAGAAGGGGTGAGGAAGATCATGAAATAAAATAAATATGAAAATGCCATTTGAAACATAAAGATGTATATGCTAATAAGAAACAAAACAACTTAAAGATATGACCCTGTTTATACCAATACTGAGAATAGTCCCCCATAATGAAGAAATTCACTACAGTGACAGGAGCACAACTATGTTCATTGCAGCACTATTTACAATAGCAAAGTCATGGAATCAACTTAAATGCCCAACAGTTGACAAGTGGATAATGGAAATATGGTATATTTATACAATGAAATACTATCGGCTATCAGAAAAGATGAATTAATGAAATTCGTTGGGAAATGGATGAGATTTGAAAACATTATACTGAGTGAAGTATCCTGGACACATTAAGTTAGACATCATATGTGCTCCTTGATAAGTGGATTTAGTGCCAAACCCACTTAATGTCATATTCAAAGGTAAATCTTTGTAATACCTACTATAATCTTAAAGGATCACAAACAGGAGGGAAGGGATAGGAAGACCTCAAAAAACCATCAATATTACATGTAAGTAGTGAGACATCTGGTGCAGCTCACTGTCACTTCCTTTCCTTTTCACTTGGGACTGAACAGGTTGATCTCACCCGTCAGGGAGGATATAGGGAATGGCAGATAGATAGTAATCATCTAGCAAATGGGATACTGATCTCTCCTCCACACACACACACTGCTGTGTTCCACTCTTATTCTTCCATCTACCTTTGAGTCTCCTCTTACATTAAGCTCTTCATTTAAATAGACTTATCATTGGTTAGGAGATAACCTTTGATACCAATCAAGATGCACCCAAGGATCGTACAGGAAAAGCAAAACTGAAAACAACAACAAACCTATAATTCAGAACACCAAAGATTCTACAGTCTGGAAACAGACTGTTGGGGCCACCCAGGATTTGCCCCAAGGCATGGCCGAGCACATGGGACTAAAGATTGCACTGAGGGCAAGTGTACTGGGCGTGACCCTGATCACTTTACAGAGAGCCCTAATTGGCTTTCAGGTACTGACCAGCCCTCTGTGCTGAGTGGCATTGAACTTGACCATTAGCACCTGTAGGATGTGTTGATCTTTTGACACAATTGGATGCCCGTTTTGTGCTCTATGGTCCTTTGTCTATATAAGTTCCTTCTCTCCTCCAATAAACTTGAGATTTTTGCCCTAGCAAACTCCCTGTCCCGTTGTCGAGTCTCTGGGAAGTTGAGGCAGAGGTGGGTACAGCTGATCTTGCTGTCTTGTCCTAGCAACAGACTGTGCAATTGTGTGAATGAGTGTGTGAGTGGGCTGAAACATGCCATGCCACAGGTGAGTGTATTCTACACCAGACCAGCCAAATCTCTCATCTTAAAGCTCAGAGAACCTTGCTGAAGAGGGGCCAGCAAAATTATAAGAACCTAAAGATGGGGAGGACCAATGATATGCAAGATACTCCACACAAATTAGGGTTGCAGCAGCCACAATTAGACTTTGCATTACATGCACAATGGATGCCATGTCAATGACCCCCCTCCAAAGTCTAGCATGGATCACAGGGGAGAAAGCTCCAGGCAGTAGGATCCTTAGAAGCAAGGAATTTAACAGTGATAGTAGAGTTCCCATACTAATGGGGAGCCAAAGAAGGGGCTCTAGGCTATTCCACTAAGTCCTGAACACTCACTAGGGTGGAGGACTCAGAGGGAGGTTTGGCATTCACACAAAAGGATGTTCCATGGGATGGGAGAGAGGAAGAGAGAGGCACTGGGAGACAGGGAGGAAGAGGGAGGGTGAAAGGAAGGGGGAAGAGGGGAGAGTACAATGCGGGGACTGCTGCAGTGCAGGGAGAGGACGGGCATACCTAAAAAGGCTTTTCATGGTCTCCTTCCAGAGCCTCAGACCTGTAACAAATTTTCTGATCCTATCAGTTCAATGGAACTGGAGTCATATTCCAAGGCCCCTTCAATCCTGTATTTTTAATGCCTGCCAAGCTAATATCATGTCACCAGCTCTGACTACAGGGAAAACACACACAGCTTTTTATGATGTAGTACTGTAATGAACAAATAACGTTAATAAATGAAAATATTCCACACCCAAGGAAGGGGATCCCCATCCAAGTAAAAGATGCATAATGCACACTAAGCAGATATGACCAAAATAGAAAAACTCCATGGCAAATAATGGCAAAAACATTTTAGATACAGGATTAAAAGAATGTTTTGAAAGTTTCAAGATAGAAAAAAAAAAACAAAGCTGATTTTTTAATGGAAACAATACATTTCAGAAGAGCATGTAGAGATTACCACAAAGGAATGAAAGTCGGAGGCAGGGGAGAAGATCTTAAAGAAATGGGGAAAAAGAAAAAGGGACAAATAGGTGAATAAGGCCATTATGGAAGAAATGTCTAAAAGGGGAGAGAAGTAAGATTATAAGTCTTAGGGTAGAAGGGAGGAAAGGAAGAGAGGCATGTGGCTGAGGGTAAGAGAGGGAACAAAGACCTCACCCAGTTATGAACACTGCAAGTTACTACATCATTGTTAAGAAGAATCCAGGGGAGTAACAGTAGTATGTAAGACCCATAGGTAGGAAGTTGTTTTTTAAATGGTATCTTAATCTCTTATTGTCAAGGAACTTATGTCTGATACTATAAACCTATCCAAATAACAGGAGAATGAAAGAAAATAGACACTATAAGGGATAGATGTTTTATTGTTAACTTTAAAAACTTTATAGTAAAACACCATGCATTATGGTGGGAATAACACAGCTGGAGACAAAAGCTGGAGAGGTTCAGGACACCTCTGTCACATGGAGGCAGAGAGAACAAGTGAAAATTGAGGAAGCAGGATTGGGCTAACAAATTACAAAGTCCAGTCGTTATGAGCTGACTCTCACCAGCGAGGCTATGTCTCCTAAAGATGCCACAAACTTCCTAAATACTGACATCAATTAAGGATTCAAACACTTGAATTTGTGGGACAAAACTCACATTCAAACTATGACCACATATTAAATAGAAATATCATGTACTATGTAAAGAGTATGACATATGACTTTGTAAGATCAGTTGCCATGTAGAAAACAAACAAAAAAAAACTGAATAAGAATACAGATACTGAAAATGATGGGTGTAACAGAATCACAAATTTATTTTTTGAGAAAACTGCTTGAAGCTAGATGTTAAGGACTTATACATGTAAAAGCAGACAAATCTGCAAGTACATGGTACTTGTACATGGTAGGTCTGGAGAGATAGCTCAGGAATTAAGACTCTGCCTACAGGCAATAGGATCCTGATTCCAGATCCCACTTAAAAATTCCAGGCAAAGATGGCTGCAACCTTTACTTCTCGGTCTGGAAGAAGAACCTGGCAAATTTCAGAGTGAAGCAAAGAAGAAGTAGAACAATCCAGGGTGATTCCACAGGTCATCCTTCGCTCTCCACAGGCACACAGTTCCCTCTGATGAACACAGACATGAGCACACACATAAATATAGTAAAATAAAATAAATATGAATTTTAAAAAGATGTGCACAATAACTTTCTGAGACAGCAACTGCATATAATGAACTAGTCAATAAGACTGAGGATATACTTAATCAAGTTTGTAAAGTAACATCTTATATCTTAACGTATGAAGAGATATTGCATAAGAACAAATAAGATAAAAAGACATGTCCAGGGGCTAGAGAGGTGGCTCAGGGGTTAAGCCTCTGCCTTGCAGGCAGAAAGTCCTGAGTTCGGATTCTGAACCCCACGTATAGACACCGGGGAGAAGCGGTGCCTGCGTTTCTGGTTCTGGTAGGGCGGAGCCTGTGAATCCCGGGGCAGAGTAAACAAGGAGGCGGTGGTGGCGTCCATGATGGTTCCCAAATTCGTCCGTGGTTCTACACACACACACACACACACACACACACACACACACATACACACACGCGCACACATGTACACATGCACAATTGAATAAATAAATAAAATATTTTTAAAAAATAAAGATATGTTAATCAAAAGTGATACTGAGGACAAATAGAGAAGTTATGACTCACTGATTTGGAAAATGAATCTTCTTAACTTCATTTTGTAATCTGGGAAAGATTTTAACAATTTCGTTCTGGCATAACTGATACATAAATAATTACACTGATTTAATGTATGACAATTGGAAGTCACATATATACATATATAGAACCATGCCATCATCAAGGTGAATTCATTACTACCTTATTCAAAAGACTCAGCCACCTCTCCTATTGTGTTAAGCAATTAATATGAGGTTTATATTCTGAACAAATGTAAAACTTAAACATATCGCTAGAACTCACATGAAATCTTAAGTAAACATTACTTTGAGGTGTAAGATATCTGATAGTTCTCAACTTTGCAAAATGCCTTTTAGAAATCGTAAATACTGTCAGATATTGGCGGATACTACAGAATTCTCTCCAGAAAATTGGTTATGAATGACTGGAGAGATAATTCATTGGTTTAAGAAAGATGCTTGCAAACTGGCCAACCTGATTTAGATCCCTGGGACACCCCCAGGTAGAAGGAGATAATTAACTTTTGACCTACTTCTCTGTTCGTATGTTCCATGGCATACATATATTATCATGTATTCTCTCTCTCTCTCTCTCTCTCTCTCTCTCCTTCTTCCCCTCTCCATCTCTATCTTGCTCTCTTCCAAATTAGATAAAATATAAAAAAGGAAATTAAACTGCGAGTTTGAAGAGTATTTTATTTTTTTCAATGGTACCAATCGAATTCAGGGACTTGTACATGGTAGGAAAGTGATGTATCATTGAATTACAATTACAGCCCATTTGTTGACTTTGGAATCATGGAACAAATGTACACTACATAAGTATACACATAAATATAGTAAAAATATATATATATATAATTATTTAAGTATATAATTGAAAATTCAATGGAGGAATTTCAAAATAAAGCTAGAATTTTCAGTCTTAGTTTTAAAATGTACGTTGAAGAATGAGAAGGTTTTCTGAAAAAAAATACGGAGAATCTAAACATGACAATTAAACTTGATTAAGAAAATACTGCCATGAAGGACAAATTTGGGCTTAGCTAAAGAATTTTCAATGTGTGGGGAATAAAGGAGCCTGAAGCATGTGTCTTGATTTTGTCTCATATCCTTCTATGAATCTGGCTCTTCCACAATGTCCATCCCATTTCTTCAATGTAAACAGACATTAGTGTTCTATTGGTGCTTTATAAATACCACATATATCATATTTATTATCTCACATTGCCTGTGAGATATGTATCTGAGTATAAGTTGACTTAGTCTTGGCTTGGCGTCTTATGAGGCTAAATAAGGCAGTGGTCATAGAAAGTTCAGGTATCACTTCTGAGATCACAGTTTTTTGGGGGGCAGAATTTAATTTCCTATGGTCATATCATGGAAGATCTCATTCTTTTTTTAAAAGCTTTTTATTATTATCATTATTATTTATTCAACTGTGTGCATATGTGTGTGTATGTGCGCACGTGTGTCTCTGTGTCTGTGTGTGTGTGTGTGTGTGTCTGTGTATGTGTAGAACCACGGACGAATTCGCGAACCACCATGGACGCCTCCACCTCCTTCTGCCCCGGGATTCACAGGCTCCGCCCTACCAGGACCAGAAGCACGGACCGCTCCCGCTTCCTCCTGGCGTCTATACGTGGGATCTGGGATCCGAACTCAGGACCTTCCCCCTGCAAGGCGGAGGCTTAACGCCTGAGCCACCTCTCCAGCCCGGAAGATCTCATTCTTAAATGCTACCCATCATTCTCTGTCTTACAAAACTTTTTACAAACTAGCATCTTTTTTTCCCATCTGTTCCAAGAGTAACATATCTCCCTAACATTTTAACATTATTTTGAAAAGCTCAAAGATTTCAGACAGATAGACACATAGTAATCACTGTATTATTTAACTAGACGTCAAATGATTGCTAACCTTAACATATACCATTCAGAATAGATTCAAGTTTTATCATAATAGAATGCATTATTCAGAATATGTATACTAGGAGGGGAGAACCATGTTAAAATTCAAATTGTCTCTATCACAGAATAAAAATACTTCACAGGCTTATCTGAGATGGATAACTTGTTTTACTTTAATTCTATCTGAAATGACAAATACTTAAAAATAATTGCTTTGGCTCATTCAATTTAGAAATGATATGCTAAAATCCTTGTGTTTTCAACCTGATTCCATGAATAGAATTGATAATGTAGAAGACAGAGTATCAGAACTGGAAGATAAATAGAAGAGGTTCATAAGTCAATGTGAGAAGCTGAGAAGCTGAAAAACACACTTGAATGAAACATACGGGAACTCTGGAACACCATTAAAAGGCCCAACATACGGATCATGGGTATTTCAGAAACAGATACACAAAAAGAAGATAAACTATGTATAATTAATGATATAATACAGTAAATTTCCCCGACCTAAAAAAAGAGAAATCCATTCTGATGCAAGAGGCATACAGAACACTGAATACTCAAGACAAAAAAGGAAACACAACACATCATATGATAGTTCCAACACTAAATATACACATTAAAGACAAAATCTTAAGAGCTGCAAGATAAAAGAAAAAAGTCACATTTAGAAGTAAAACCCCTCAGAATAATGAGTGACTTCTCAATACAAATGATAAAAGGCAGAAGTGCCTGGAGAGATAGAATACAAGTTCTGAATGAAAACGAATGCCAACTCAGATTATTATATCCAGTAAAACTGTTAGTCATAATAGAAGATGGAAGAAAAATATTCCATGACAAAAATAAACTAAAAGACTATATGACCACTAAGCCAGGGCTACAGAGAATACTGGAAGAAATGCACAAGTCAGAAGTTAAGGAAAAACACATCAAAGAAGCTAAAGGAAATAGATCAGCATAAGAACTGATAAGAAACTAGAAAAAGGCAAACAGGACAAAATCAACAAAATGTCACTAACCATTAATCACCTTTCAATAATAACTTTAAACGTTAGTGGGCTCAGCTTCCAACTCAAGAGAAAGGCTTAAAACTTGGATCAAACATCATGACCCATCAATTTTCTGCCTCCAAGAAATGCACCTCACTTTGAAAGATAAACACATTCTTGGGTAAAAGGATGGTAAGAAGTACTCAAAGAAAACAGAAAAAGGAAACAAAGAGCAAATGCCATCTTAATATAAGAGAAAATACACTTCAAACTAAAGCAAACCATATGAGATCTAAATACAGGAAAAATCCCCAGTTAAAAACATCTTATAATCTTAAACATATATGCACCAAAAATGGAAGCAAACAAATTCATCAAACAAACATGAAAGATGGCAAAACAACTAATCAATCCCAACAAAGTAATAGTAAGAGACTTCAATACCCCACTCATACTATTGGGTCAATGGGCCAAAAGCTAAGTAGAGACATACTGGAGTTAAATGAAACAATAAATCAAATGGACTATACAGATATTTACAGAACATTTCATTCGAACACTAAAGAATACACATTCTACTCAATAGCTCATGGGATATTTTCAAAAATAATGCACATAGTAGGACACAAATCAAACCTCCATATTTATAGAAAAATTGAAATCATTCACTGCATACTTTCTGACCATCATGGAATAAAGGTACATATCTACAACAAAAGAAACATTAGAAACTACATAAACTCAAGGAAACTAAAAAGCAATTTTTAAATGAGGAATTAGTAAAAGATGAAACAAAACAGTGAATTAAAAACTTCATTGAAACCAATGAAAATGAAGATACAACCTACCAAAATTTATGGGACATGTTGTAAAAAGTTCTAAAAGAAAAGTTTATAGCACTGAATGCTTACATCACAAAAATGGAAACATCCCAAGTAAATTGTTTAATGTTACACCTGAAAGCATTAGAAAAAAAGAGCAAACCAATCCCAAAAGTAGCACATGGGAAGAAATATCAAAGATCTGAGGAAAAATCAGTGAATTGGAACTGAAATAAATAATACAAAAAAAAGCAATGAAACAAAGAACTGATATTTTGAAAAGATAAACAAGATTGACAAGCCCTTAGCTTCACTAAACAAAAGAAGAGAGAACACTCAAATCCACAAAATTAAAAATCAAAAGGTGGAAATTTCAACAGATACTGGAGAAATCCAGGGAATAAGGACAAACTTAAAAAAAGTATCTTCTTTTAAATTAGATAATCTAAAGGAAATGGATGAATTTCTAAACATATATGACATACTAAAATTGACTAAAGATGAAATAGATAGAAAAAAAAATAAAACATGCCAACAGTCTCAATGGACTTCAGGGTTCACTCTGGCTTGTCTACTCTGTGGGAATTCAGGCTTCTATAGTGTAACCAGTTACCTCTTTTCAGGCCACTCCACTGATGTATGCATTTCCCTTCACTCATTCAGCTTCAGACCCAAAGGCTTCCACTGTGAGTTTCCATTCTCTGGGTATAATTACTGCTGCCTAAAAAGCAGTTACTTTTATATAGGTTTATTGTCTGTCTTCCCTATCGATCTATTTCTTTCCTTTTTTTAAAGTTCTTGCTCTATTTTACGGTAACAGGTATGAGTATCATTCTGAAAAGTCTTGAGTCTAATCAGAAAGCTGTTGGTTGTCTTCTTGGTACTCATGCTACTATTACATTGGTGGTCACCTGTTGCTATGGTGATCTATATTGTAACTTACAGATCTTATGCCTTTGATGGAACTTGTGATTATTTCTCTCCCCTAACAGCTTCTACAGTAATCCTTGGTGCTGTGTAAGTTATCGAGCAATGAGAAAGTCTTCAGGCCCATGTACTTTAAACAATTTGTGTTGCATCTTCAGTTAATAGACTCTTACTGATGGTTTTTGGAGAGCAACCAAAAGCCATGGCAAAAGCTGATAATGTTTAGGTGCTTTTAAGACCTCTCTGAGCTGATCCACATAGAACTCAGGGACAAAATTATACTAAAAATGAGAGGAATGTGTCACTTCTTGATAAAATGTTGCAGAAAATTTTACAGCAAATATGATAAACGTAGAAAAATTTAAAGCCTTCTAGTGAAATCAGGTACAAGAGAAGGTTGTCCTGTCTCTGTTCCTGTTGTATATAGTGCTTGAAATCTAAGCTAGAACAAAAGGACAAGATAATTAAAGGTACAAATAGAAAGGGAAGCTATGGAGGAATCCTCTTCTATGTAGATGCCATGTTTTATTTCTTTCACGTGTGTTTATATGGAGTGCATATATCTGTGTATGGGGTGTTTTATTGTTTTAATTTTTTCATGAAAACCAGCACACATATACATGGGGTTGTATGTACATGAGTATACTTGAGTATGTGTACCTGTGGACAACCAAGAGTGAAATTGGTAATCATCTGCTCTTCTTTTTTTTAATTAAACCTACAGCATATCATTAGGACAAGTATGGCTTGCCCCCTTGTTTTAGGGGGATATCCAGACTCTGCCTCCAGAGCTATAATTACAGACTGGCCACTATATTCCATAGGCATTTTTACATTGGATCTGCAGACCTAAACTAAGATCCTTTTGCTTGTGAGTCAAAGAGTTTAATCACTAAACACAGCCATAACATGGCTCTATATGTAAGAGACACTAAAGACTCCACCAGAAATCTCCAAGGACTGAGAAACACTTTCAACAAGGTAGCAAGACACAAAATCAACATAAAACATAGCCAGCCCCTATAAACAAATGACAAATATATAAAGAAACAAATTAGAGAAACAATTCCATTCAAATTGGTATCAACAATTTGGAATAAATGTATGACAACTGAGAGATGCATTGTTTAGACAATAACCTTGTAAGGAAAATCAATAATTGACAGTCAACAGTCTATTAAGTAAAAACTTCAGGAACAGTGCATTTTACTCACTAGACAACCATCCTGAAAGTTACCTAGAAAGTTGGCTTAATTTTAGGAGTTTCATGCTAATGCTAGCTGATATTATTTTTTAGAAATAAACAAAATACATAAGCTTTTAATAATATATTTATAATAATGATTTTAATAACTTTGTCCTTAGGAACAATAATTGAAATGTTGCAAATAAACAAATTACCTCATCTAATTTTTATGTCATTTGAAGATGCACTTATTGAAAGGGTTTCATTGTTTAAATTTTAGAAAACAGAGGAATATTATAGTCTATAAAATTAATAATTATTCTTATTATTATATATACTTGCTATTTTAAGGAGCAGAGCATTGTTCTCCTCCTTACACTATGTCCCAGATGTGATCACTCACCAGAAATTCTAATGTGGTTATTTTAACTAACTTGTTGCTTAACTGACTAGGCAATCCTACCCCAAACTTATCTCCATTATAATATATTTTCCCACAACCAATTTCCATATATCAATCTCAATTTTAATAACACAGGTAAAGTCATGTCCCTTCGCTGTTTATTAGTCCTCTAATATTAAAATCAACATAAACTCAAAAAATTTTGTTATATTCCAAAATGCCACTTGTGCTTGACTGGAAATATTCCCAGACTATTTCCACCTAGATGACTGGACCTAGCCACAGTGGCATATGTTCTTGTCAATTTAGCAACTATGTATGATTCTGTTTAGAAATAACAAGGTGTTCACATATACTTGCATCACCAAAACAAAGTTCTACATAGTTATTAAATATTTATTATTGAAGATGTTGTTCAACATTTAAAGTAAACCTATGTAACACAGTAATTGCAAGGATTATGAACAAGAGAGATGGGGTAGAAGGGCCACACCAGAAACAAGGAGAGAGGGGACCATGTTATAGCAGAGAAAATAGGCCTCCATCAAGGTCTGCAAGTAAGTAATGAGAAACCTGGTTAAGTTCACAGACGTTCTTTCCTGATCTCACCAGAAGGGGAGGGCATATAGTCTAGCAGATAAAAAGTAATCATTTTGCAAATGGGTGATGGACCCCTCCCTCACGGAGGTTTCCTACTCTTATTACATCTACCCTTGAATGTGCTATTATAACAAGACTCCAGTTTAACAGCTTTTTGTCTCTGGCCAGGGGGTGACATACAGTGCCCAGCAGAATAGAGTGAAGGGCATTGCAGGAGCAGCAAAACTGCAAAAGAAAATCAACAAACCACAATCTAGAACTTCAGAGACTATATCAGTCACATAGAACTAGGCCAGCCTCATCTCTCCCCATCCTGGAGCTCAGGGACATTTGCGGAAGAGAGGGCGGTAAGATTGTAAGAGTAAAAGAATGGGAGGAGCAACGATTTGCAAGATTCTCAATAATAGTTGGGGCCAAAGCAATCATAATGGGACTTTGCATGCCCTGCGCAATGTCCAGCGCACTGTTGCCCTCATAAAGTCTAGCATCTGTTAAGGGCACCGAGACCCCTGGAGGCAAGGGATTGGCAGCCATAGTAGTGATCTTATGCTTAAGGGGAACAAGAGAAAGGGCTTATGGAAATGCCACTGGGTCCTTATATGTCATCGGAGAGGAGGACCCAGTGGAGAGTTAGGCGTACACAATAAAGGACTCTCTGGGAATTGGGGGGGAGGCACTGGGGGATGGGGAGGGGGAGGAGGAGGTTCGGGGGGGGGGGACGAGGGGGGAGGGAGGGAACTGGTAAAAAAATTTTAAAATGTATAATTAAATTTTTAATAAAAAAAATAAAAAAATAAATTGAACCAACAAAAAAAACATTTAAATTTTAAGGTACATTCCATTTTTCTGTAACCCAAACTCCAATAAATTTCCTTTATCTTCTACAGACAAAAATATTTTGAAAGAAAGTCATTTACTCAATATTCTTTACAAAATTTGATAACTTATATGTCATACATTATTTTCCCAGATTTATATTTACATTTCCTATATTCATAGAACCTAGAATCTAGAATTATGCCATTGTGAAATATTTCAGCTAAAATTCTTAAAGTAAATTGCTTTAGAAGTATAGTTATCTATATAAGCATCATGTTGCTATATGCATTCAAGCAGAAAGATCTATATTACACTCTGGATTTCAGACAAGTATTGTGTTTCTGAATCTTCAACATGACATGTAAAGTTAACTGAATGACTGATTGTCAGCTTTATCTTTTCTGAAGAAAATTTAGTAATTTTATTGATATCAGTGTGATTTTAATTGCTAGTGCTAAAATATCTATTTGAATTATTATTATCTATATCTACTTATGATCTAAGGAGGAATTTATTATAAGTACAATAGTCAGTGAGCAAGGGAACCATGGTTCTTCTTGAATCCACACCAAGTAATGGCATATATCTATTTTCTTCTGTGATTCATACCTGCTCTTTTGCATTGATAATGTATTGATAAGTATATTCAAAAGTTATTATTTTCCTCTATCATTAAGTATATTTTTTCTAATAATATGTAGTTTCTGTCAGCTCTGACTCTTCCCTACTCTATCTTAGTGTGTAATATGCTGCTACTCACTTATTTTCAGATGCCAAATATATTCTCCCCAACCCCTACAATCCATTTGAAAAGAGAATATGTGAATTTCCAAGAGTAGGGATAAGAGATGATTGGTTTTAATCTCTTACCTGATCAACTTGTCATAGAATCTACAAATTACAGATATTATTTGATTTTATTCCAATATTTCTTGTGAATTAGAATGCTTTGTCTCTGAAGCACACAGCACATCAAAGAGAAGGCAAGAAGACATAGAATAACTTATACTGTGTTCTTGTTGGCCCAATATTTGGAAACTGTCCAGTGCTCTATTTTTATCTCAATCTTGCCTTTCATTTTGGTGTAAATACACTACTGTAAATACCACAGTGTTTGACAATGTCAGTAGATTCAAACAATGAAACTGAAGTGCTTTCTTCTTATTCCAATAACTGAAAAATCTGAATCTTCACTTTCCTAAGTTTTACATCCATGATATTTAGAGTATAACCAAGTTTACTTGCCATAAATACGTTCCTCTTGGATTCTGATGATTTGGCTCTTGCCTTAAGAATTTAAGCTAAAATGCCTTATCTTAAGAATTCCCACTGCTGTGTAGTTAGAACATTACTTCCTGCATCTGCTGAGGCTAAATATTGTATCTCTTTAATTCCTATTCTAGCATTTTCCATTTCAAATCCACCTTGAAGCAATAGAACTGCGATAAGACTTAGTTCTCAAATCAGCAAGTATGCTGTACTAATGCAAAGTTCAGATTCAGGAGGACTGGGAGTCTGAGAAATGAATTTGGCAATTTAAAATAAAGGTGAGCGAAATGGTTGAAATTAGAATCTTCATCTCAAGCAGGAAATATTTTTACTACAAGCAAAGGGTCTTAATAGATAGACCCCTCCACTTCCTCTCCAGACATGCAGTCCTCAGAATATACATTTGTACCTCCCTATCTTTAATCACTAATTAGTACCATGTGTGTATATATATATAATGATAGAAATATATTTTGGACTAGAAGTAATCTTCAAAGTTTACAAAAGGAGAGTGAAATTAACATGCAACTTTAGAAGGGTACCAATTATTTTCAGGATTGTCTTGATAACACTTGAGTGAGACTTAGATTGCTGACAAACAGAATGATTGACACATTTGAAGGCCAGTGTTTATAAGAGAATACACCACTACCAAACTGACCTGTCAAATAGCAAAGATATTCATAAAGGGGTCAATAACAGCCAGAAGATCTAGCTGTCAGAAGCAAGTTAGTTGTCTATGATTCCAAAGAATATTAAGATCTGAAATTCAGGTAAGCAACTCAAAGTTTACAATTCTCTCTGATAACTTACTGAATACAAGAAATATAAACAACTAAAAATGAATCATTTCATTCCTCCTAAGGAAAAATCTAGCCATAACAATTTAATGCCAAGCTTTACATTAAGTCAGACCTGAACCATTTTAACACCTTGATTGACCAGAAAGGTGATTAGACCTTCAGATAAAATACCTTCTTAAATGTACCAGCATATAGAAGAAGAACTTAAGAAAGGGAAGGAAATAGGTCATGGGAAAGAGCAGACTATGAATGTTAAGCTAGAAAGACTTTACAACAAACTGTTTTGTAAAAATAATTGTCATTATACCCATAGATTGGAAGAACATTCTCAGCACTCAATCTAGCAGTCTTCTATAACAGAAAGTGCTTATTACTGAAAAGCATAGCTTACCAAAATGCAGAAAATAAGTGACTGCAGACTGCTTGTCTCTAAACAGAACATGTAAATCTTATTTACACCCACCCCAAGGTGCTGAAGAAGAGGGATGACAAGACTGCAAAAGCCTGAAGTTGGCCAGTGGTAGGCCAGACTTATCTCCTGGACATGACATAGTAATGATATGCAAGATTTCACAGCAGATATATATATATAGAGAGAGAGATAGATAGTTACACACGAATTTCACAGGAACTGTCTTATTAACATATCACTATGCAATCAGAAATATTTTAAGAACCTCCACAACTGAGATATTGATGGGAATTATTGCTGATGGGAAAGACAAGAAAGATGCTTTTCTCAATGGTATCTCCACAGATCTAGTATGCCTGATGGAGCATGAATCATGTCAGGCATATGTCCTAGATGAAGGACAGTGTGTTGCACAAGTGAAAGATCTGACAGGTGAGTCAGACAAGGGAGATGAATAGTTCTATGGGGAAAAAAAGGGGGATGGAATTTGGAACTAAAGGATTAAATATTATAATTTCATTATATTTTCATATGCAACATTATGAAAATGAAAAAGAATGAAAAATATTAAAAATATATAATAAAAATAAAAAATCACTAAAATGTCAAAAAAGAAAAAAATACATAATAAAGACATCAAAAGTAACAGCAATTCATACCTAATATCAATGCCCCCAAATCTGTTTTTACAGTGATGATTATTATTTATTGAGGTGATTGAAATGCTGATGTGTAGGTTTTTTTAAAGCAACTTTTCTAAGGTGCAGGAATTCCATGAGGTAACACAAAACTGTAACTACATATAATTTGCTCTGTCTTCTTGCCAGTCATCTTTGTCCCTTTTCCAAGAAAGCTAGTCCTTCGAAGTTAATTTTTTTGACACTGAACTTAGAAATATCAGCAAGAAGTATGAAATATTCAGGTGTTTTCTTCTCTGCTTATAGAAGCAGAGAATATTTGTTGGAGAGGTTTTCATAGTGGTAGTAGGAACATGAGATCTAAATCAGAGATCAAGGTCTTTAAAACATAGCATAGAATGCTTTCATAGTTGCCTCACCTATTACTGTATGGATGCAGTATTCTTAGTATATATCTCAGGAAATGAAGTCCTCAGCCTTAGAAACATTCCCTCTTCTATTGCTCTTTGCTGTATAAGTATTCCTTCATAATGAGCCCCATGAACGATTATCTCCTATCACCATCCAGTTCTCATTTATCCAACTACTATTGAATTTTCCCATGTGTAATACTTTCTATTAGCTAGTCTGACAATGACCATTCTCACATGAGCTGAAGCCAAATTATTTGAATATTTCTAAAGCAATATTTAACTAAACCTGCTATGATTGGACTTGTCTTTACAAAAGTTGAAAGGAGTTTGCACTTTTGACTTTATCCTTGTCCCAAAGTGACTTTTTATATTCTTTGGGTATACAGTGGGAGACATTAAAGATTGCCTCCACTTCAGTTTACAAGGAAAATTTAAGCATTGCTGCTAAATAAAGATGATGTCCATAATCACCGAAATACTTCCTTAAACAAAAAATGATTCTTAAGGAAAACTCTTAGTCAGGCACGACCATTCCCTTCCCACATAAATAATAAAATTTTCAGAGCACATGGAGTGCCTCTGAACAAAGAATTGCCTAGAAATATTGGGAATATTAGCAGGAACCAATCCAATTTATTTCATACAACAGGTATCTATCATCTAGTTATTAGCATGGACAAAAACATCATTGGGATGAGTTTCCTCAGGAAGCAACCCCAAAAAACAAGGACTGGACTTACAAATTTAAAGTTACCTAGGAATCGTAGAATCTACAAGCTGGTCATAGGAAAAGCACAGGTGGGAATCACTGTCAATGTTTGTCCTGCAAGCCAAACTTAGTGTCTCTTTCCCATTCCTACAGAGAAGCAAAGGATTTACTTCTACACAATTAAAATATTTTAACTTTTTTAAAATTTGACCATAGCTGGCATTAAAAACCATTTTAAGTCTTTATAACATGGATTTTGCATCAAGCTACTAAAAATTCACATATGAATTATTATTCTTAAAAGTCACAATTTAACATTAACGTAAATGCCTACTTTTCTACATATATTAAGCTTTAATTAAAATAATAACTTGGGCAATATTAGAGCACAATTTAATTGAGGGCTGTTTGGTTGATTAAGAGCAGTACATTCATTTTTTTTAAATGAATTTCAAATTACTCTTGGCTTCCCATCAGAATCAGTAATTAAGAAAGTTGTCAAAGTCAATCCTATTATTCATCTTAGTAATGAAATTATTTAAACCTCAAAAACAAATGTTTTATTAACATGGAGTATAATTGTTGTAACTTTGCTTCCAGGGCCTAATAAATGTAGCACACCGGCTGCATTATCCACCTAAATTTCTAGACACAGATGTTCGTGATTAGGAATTTGCTTTTGAAGACTAAGCATGTGGCAGACTATTTTGTGAATATTTAACTTTTTGAGTTCATGTGCTGTGCATGCAAATGTAGTGCCACATGTTTTCTGAAAAAAAATGTAAAGTTTTTGTGAACTGCGAAAATAGTCTCCACATAAAGTGTTAAAATTTATGACTTTTAGTATATGTATTCATGAACCTCTCCCTGTACTTTACTCAACCTGTCCAATGTTCCAGGAAAAATTTCCCGCCCATTTAATTCCTTCTTCAAGACTTTCTCCATTAAACTCTGTGCCTCTGCAATTGATATTTTGTTTCTTATCTGTGAATATTGTTCACTTTTTCTAAAAGTTTATTTCAAAGTAGGCATGAAAACAGAAATCTGTTTTTCTTTTGCTTTTCCTATTTATTTTGAGATTCACCCATGCCATGCTCTGGGCAGCAGTTTATTTTTGTTATTGCTTATCATTATTACATTGTATCCTAGTGCAATATGATTTGTGATCATTTATTTCTATGTTGAAAATTTAGGATATGCTTAATGTTTATTACAAATAAGTATTTTATGTACACATGTGGTAAATTGCAAAGCTTTTTATGGACATATTACTCTATTTTTATTAATAAATGCCTGTGGGTAAAATATCTGGATCATCAAATTTGTGTGTCTATGCTTAAATGCAATAAAAGATCTTACAATTATATATTGCCATTACTATTCTATCCAGTGTCATCATACCTTCAATCTCATTTTTCACAAATTCAAGATTAAATTGTTTTGTTTTATTGAATAAGTTGTTTTATAATTTCCTCATTTAGAAATTTAATTATGTTTTTTAATACATGTTCAATGATTATATCATATTCTGATTCACTGAACAATTAGAATGTAGTTATCATAGCTCTTAAATATTTTAGATATGCTGATTCAAAAACTAGTACTCAATTGAGTTCATCTGTATCTTTTTCTTCATGAACAGCAGCACTCTCTTATAACAAAATTTATTCAACTAGATTTTACATATTGTCAATTGCTATTAGATATTTTATAATTTTGTGTATATTTTAATTATTGGATGTTTTCAAGTCACTTCCTAGCCATAGGGTCTTCTAATGCTTTTTTTTTCTACTTTTACAAACATACTTAGTATTCATCCCAGCTAACCTCCTTCCCTCTTCCCTTCCATCCCCTCCCCTCCCTTCATTTTCCCTCCTACTCCCTCCTACCCTTCTACTTATATCCTTCTATGGACCTCAGGGTGGAGAACCAAACCTCCATAGCATATTGTTACCTCTCTTTAGGCCACCCCACTGATATGTGCATTTACCTTCATTCATCTGGCTTTTTAGACCCAAAGATTTCCACAGTAAATTCCCATTCTAATGTTCAAACAACAGCTACCTACAGACCAGTTAGATTAACTGTCTTCCTACCTATAATATAAGTTTATTGGCAGTCTTCCCTTATGATCTATTTCCTCCCTCCCTTTTTTATTTTTTGTTCTAGTTTATAGTAATTAGGATGTGTAACATTCTGACAAGCAAATCTTGAGTCCAACCAAAAAGCTGTTGTTTGTCTCCTTGATATTCCTGCTAAGATTACACTGGTAGTTTTCTATTGTCATGGTGATTCATACTGCAACTTACAGATCTCATGTTGTTGATGGGACTGGTGAATATTTCTCTCTTCCAGCAGCTTGTAAAGTATGTTATCCAGCAAGGAGAAAGTCCTCAGACCAGTTACAGTTGCCCATGTCCTGTGATCCATTTGTATTGCATCTTCAGTAACAGGGTCTTATTGACAGTTTTTTGAGGACAACCAAGGGCAATGGAAAAAACCTATAATGTTTGGGGCGCCCTTAAGACCTCACTGACCAACATTTTATCAGGAAGTACCACATTCTTGTTACTTCTGGTATATTTTTGTCCCTAGGCTCTAAGTGGATCAGCAGGAGGCTTTTGTTCCTCAGCACTGGGAATACCCATTCTTATTCCTTTCTTTAAAAGCCTTTAAAAAAAAACAAAAAACAAAACTGTGACAATAGGGAAACTGCCAGATTCTGAAGCAGGACTGAAACATAACTTAGTCCACTGGAACTACAGCTGTACCAACTTTAATGCCCTGATGCTGGAAAAGCTGCTTTTCTAGGCAGCCAAACTTGCAAAGGGTAAGAAACAACTTTAACTTGGGCTTTTGGGCCCTGAAGGAATCTGGGTTTTCAAACCACCAACTCACCATATAGTGTTTTTCATGTGTCTTCCACTATCCCAGTGCAAGTCACTAAGTTTTCCTTTATTGATGCTCATTTCTCCAACAATAGCAGCTATTCGGCTGCCTGCCCTTTCCTCACACAAATTCTCAAGGCTGCCAACACAGCTCTCTTCTATCAAGCAAACCAGTCTATCATGTTTAAATTCAGCTTTACCAAAGTCCTTTACCAAAGTCCTTGTTCCCCTCATCAGAAACTGGGCCCAAACAATTCACAACTCTCCCAGCACTGACATTATCCAGGCCCACCACTCTGAAGAATGGTATTGGTAATCCACAAAATGAAAATCTTCAAACATTTCCAACTTTGTCCAGTGAAACCGTTCAAAAGCCACAAAGTCCACAGTCAGATTTATCAGCAACAACTCACTTCCTGGATACCAAATTCCATTGCAGTTCACGTGCACGGTGCTGATAAATGACCATCAAATGGCTTAAGAGAACAAGGGTTTATTCTCTCTTGCAATTCTCAGTTACAGTTCTCAGTCCAGCTTGACAGGAGAGCATGCACCAACACCAGGGCCAAGGGAATTGGCCACACTATCACCATATAACAGGTGAGAAATGAACAATCCTTACTTGCCAAACCAGTATGTCTGGCCAAGTGAACAGAAGGATGCCAATCTTTCAACCAGGTCTCTGTGATTTATTCCAGGGGGCCTAATCCCACCCACCAAGGGCTGGACCTTCCCCATCAGCTAGACAATCTCTTGCAGGTTTGCTCTGAGCTTAACTCAACTACCAATTCTCCACAAATGTGCCCAGAGCTCAAACCCTCAACTGTCAAGTTGATACCTGTGATTAACCATGACACATACAAAATATAGCCCCTTTGTAATCAATCCTTCCTTCTTTAAGCCATAGTAAAAAGTGATCACAGTTATGAACCTGTACTTCTTAAATATCTTCACTCATGTGGCCTCCTGTTCTCTTACTACAAGCTCCATTTCTTATCACTTCTTTAATAAATTTTCCTTGCAACTTTTACAAATTTATGTGGGCTGCTATGTCATTTCTGTAAATAAAAGAGCAAGAACCAAGAACCATCTGGTCCAGACTGACTACTGGTGTAATGGAACCTTTTACGCCTCATTTTCATTAATCTTAACTAGACTAAAAGCTCTTTGGAATACTGTCTCAGTAGCAGAGAAAATAGAAGCAATACAAGTTCCAGGTACCCTTCACTACATAAATAAAAGTTGTGTAATGAGTCATATGTCTCTATGTGCTTTCTATGTTTTAGCCTTCATCTTACATAAGCATGATAGGAAAAGAAATTAACCTTCTTTCTTTCCTCCATTTTATGGAACTACGAATCAATCCATTTTGTAGCCATTTTTTTCTCAATTTCTTCTGCAATTGAAGGAAACAAAAGTGACTTATTTATAGATCTAAGTGGCTGAAAACACTTATTCTATCTAACCACAAACACCAGTAGATTAATGTTGCATAACAAATCCAAGGAGATCTTTTAAATCCATTCGTAAACAAGCTGAAATCCCACTAGAATAAAAGCACCCAGGAATTTCGTATATAATCAATATCAAATTCAGAGTCTGTCCTAGTTCAGTAACAGGTTCATAGATAAGCAAAATGTTGATCATTATTCTCCTACAAAAATAGTTAAAGTTTTCCAAATTTATGGCAAAGAGATGCTCAAAAGAAGCTCTATCATTTGACTCCTTGTCTTCATAATGATAAACTTCCAATATGCCATTTTTATCTCATCCCACCCCCACACTCCTACTCTATGTTTTCACCACACCTACTTCCATTTTGCTTCCTGACCCTTAGCATGGGGCTTATTTAGATGTCTTGTTGGGGCTGGAGAGGTGGCTCAGGGGTTAAGCCTCTACCTTGCAGGTGGAAGGTCCTGAGTTCAGATCCTAGACCCCACGTATAGACGCCAGGCAGAAGCGGGGGTGGCCTGCGTTTCTGGTCCTGGTAGGGCGGAGCCTGTGAATCCCGGGGCAGAGTAAACAAGGAGGAAGTGGGGGCGTCCATGGTGGTTCCCAAATTCGTCCGTGGTTCTACTTACACAGACACACACACACACACACACACGTACACATGCACAATTGAATAATAATAATATATATATATATATATATATATATATATGTCTTGTTTAGGGCTGAGCAGTTCACAATCACATATTGCCTGTCTTATGAAATATGTTAGGCAAAGGTCTCCCATTTTGTAAACTATTTATATGTTCTGCTAGTGGTTTACTGTGATATACAGAAACTCTATGATCTTGTAGTCCCACTTGTTAACTCTTGGTTTGTTCTGTGTTATCAGAATCCTGTTGATAATGTCATTGCATGTATGTTTAAATTTATTCCTTGTAAATAAAAATCAAAACTTCCCTGAGATATCATCTCACCCTTGTCAGGATGGCAAAAATCCACAATACAAACACCACCAAATGCTGGAAAGGATGTGGAGAGAGGGGAACTCTCTTACATTGCTGGTGGGAATGCAGACTCATACAGCCACTCTGGCGAGCCATCTGGAGATTCTTAAAGAAATTAAAGATTGAAATACCATAGGACTGCGATTCCACTTTTGGGAATAACCCCCCATACAGCAAAAATTCACCTTGATAGCACAAGCACGACCATGTTCATAGCAGCACTGTTTACAATAGCAGAGCCATGGAATCAACCCAAATGTCCAACAGTTGACGAGTGGTACATTTTTACAATGGAATACTACTCAGCCATCAAAAATGATGAATTAATGGAATTTGCTGGGAAATGGATGGAATTAGAAACAATTATACTGAGTGAAGTATCCCAGACACAGAAAATTAAGTGCCATATGTACTCCCTAATAGGTGGCTCCTAGTACCAAACCTACTTAGAGATACTCAAAGATAAATCTCTATAATACTTACAGTAATTGCAAAGATTATGAATGGGAGGGATGGGAACGGAGGACCACAACAGTAACAAGGAGAGAGGGGACCATGCTACAGCAAAGAAAGTAGGCCACCATCAAGGACTGCAAGTAAGTAATGAGACATCTGGCTAAGTTCACAGACTTTCCTTCCTGATCATTTACAACTGATGAGGTATGATCTTACCAGAAGGGGAGGGCATATAGTCTGGCAGATAGAAAGTAACCATTTCACAAATGGGTGATTGACCTCTCCCTCACCACGGTTTCCTACTTTTATTACATCTGCCTTTGAATAGACTCTTATAACAAGACTCTAATTTAATAGGTTTTTATCTCTGGCCAGGGGGTGACATCCAATACCCATCAGGATGGAGTGAAGGGCATTGCAGAAGCAGCAAAACTAAAAAAAAAAAAAAAAAATCAACAAACTGTAATCCAGAACATCAGAGCCTCTATATCAACCTCCTGGAACTAGGCCAGCCTAATCTCTCCCTATCCTGAAGCTTAGGGAAATTTGTGGAAGAGGGGGTGGTAAGATTGTAAGAGCACAAGGATGGGAGGAGTAATGATATGCAAGATACTCCACACAAGATAGGGACCAAAGCAATCATATTTGGATTTTGCATGCCCTGTGCAATATCCAACACAATATTGACCCCACAACGTTTAGCATTTGTTAAAGGCACTAGGATCCTTGGAGGCAAGGGATTGACAGCCACAGTAGTGTTCCTATGCTTAACAGGAACACAGAAAAGTGTTCTGGGAAATGCCACTGGGTTCTCGCACCTCATCGGAGAGGAGGACCCAGAGGAGAATTTGGCATGCACATTAAAGGATGCTCCGGAGATGGGAGTGGGAGGTACTGGGGGATGGGGGGTTGGAGGGAGGGGGGGACTGGTGTACCTGTTAAGTTTGTATGAGTGGAAATAAAAAAATAAATTAAAAAAATGTATTCCTTGTATTTTTCACGATTTCATGCTTTATGTTTCTGACAAACTTTGTACTCTTATGCAGGGTGGTAGAAAAAGGCTCTTTTAATATCTAGGACACATATCAAGTTTGCCAGGCTGTTTTTAAAATGTTTGTCAAATTTAGATGGCCATAGCTGTGTGGAGTTGTTTTTTTTTTTTTTTCCTGTGCCTTCTATTCTATTCCATTGTTCTACATGACAAATAGAACCTCATAATGTTCAAAAAAGGTTCATTCAGGAAAATTTATGTTAATTGGGCAAAAAGAAGCTAGAGAAAAGGAAAAATCTTTGCCAACCTTATATCTAACATATTAGCGCCTGGAATATATAAATAACTCACAAAATTAGGCATCAACAAAGTAAGTTCCCCATTTAAAAATAGGCTCCTGACTGAAACAGAGCCATTGGAAGAAATACAAATATCTAAGAAATATCAAGAAAATTCCTCATCCTTGACAATTAAGGAAATATACTCAAAGTATTGTGATATTCCATCTTGCCCCAGAAAGTTTGGCTAAGATTGAAAAAAACAAAAGTGCAGTCAGGATGCAAGAAAGAGAACCTTTGTACACTCTGGGTGGGAATGTAAATGAGTCCAGTGACTCTGGAAATAATATGGAGCCTACTCAAAAGAAAAAAAGAACAAATAAATAAAAATTGAACTATCTTATGACCCAGCTATTCCACTTCAGGACATATTCCCAAACAATTCTACATCTCACCATGAGAAATTATACATATATATGTTCATTGTAGTTCCGTTCCCAATAGCAAGACAATGGAGCCAGTCTGGATGTCTATCAACCAATGAATAGATAATTAAAATGTGGTAAATGTACAAAATGGAATATTATATAAGTACTAAGAATATGACAACCTATAATTTACAAGTAAATAGATAGAACTGGAAAATATTATACTGAATGAGGTTACTCATTTCTCTGTCATATAGAAAGACAAACATTCAAACTTCTGCAGCTAGTAACCTCTAACCAAGAAAATTTGCTTAGTAATAATTGATATTTGGCAAAAATATATATGACTATGGAACTTTCAGCATCAGATACAACTTTAACCCTTTCCTCTCAAGGATAAGGGAATTTAAATTAAAAAAGTGAAGATCCTAAAATAGGTCCAACATATGATATGGTGAGTGAAAAGTCTCAAAAATTTAGGCACTGTTTTGGACTTCACTGGAGAAATCTGAGTTACTATCTGAATTGTCTTTATAATAAGTTACTTATTTATAATATGACTATGCATGAAAATATACATAAGTTTGTGACTTATTTAGAGGCATACATATAGCTATATATATATAGGTATATACAAATGGAAAGTTAATATCCTGGTTTTGCCCAACTTTTGAATTGGACAATGATGCTGAGTATCTCTCCAATGAATGCATATGTTGCTGTTTTATAACTTTTTATGTATTAAGGACATGTTGAATGAGTGGAACTCTAAACTCATTAAAAAGATATTTTAAAAAAATGTGAATTCTGAAATTATCTCTTAGTTATCTTTTCATTATATATGCAATTTTCATAGTCTTTTTCGTAAGATAAACTAGTTATACACCTTCTAAGTTTATGAAAGGATTTCTTTTTACTGTTCTTTTGACTACTTATTCTTTGTTTTTCTGGTTAAACCAATTTTTACTCAAGTGAGTTGATCCTTTAGATTACTAGAATTCACATAACTACATAATCCACCTAGTTGGATTAGTTGAAAGACCTTATTAAGTTTTAAAACACATAAATAATGTAAAGAGAAAAATTAAAAGACATCCTTGTATTTGTGTTTTGGAAGAATCTACATTGTTAAACTGTCCATCCAACCCAATATAATGTGTAATTTCCATACAATTCCTATCATAATGTACATATTTTCAAATAATTAAGGAAAAAAATCCTTCCTGAAGAATACATGAAACTGGAAACAATCTTGAAGTGAAACTATCTTGGTAAAAAATATAAAGCATGAATTTTTGATGTATCTTACTATAAAATATAAACAAAGTTGCTGTAATCAAGACAACATATTGTTGGCATAAAATAGATACATAGATCAACGGAACAGAAAAATATCCTATATATTATATATATATATAATATATATAATAGTAAACACATTTTTAGCCAAAGTATGTGTTGATCAAGATGTTAATAACATACATTGTAAAATAGGAAGATTTTCAATATACAGCAAAGAGAAAGTGTGGTAATTACAAGGTGAAGAATTAAACTACTTACCAGCCTTTCTTAGTTACAAAATAGGAAATAGATTAAACCCTTCAATATATGACATAGAACTATGAAATTGTTATTAGAAGAAATCACAAAAAAAGTTATAGGGTGTTTGAAAAGATAACATCTTAGACAATATCCCAAAATTACTAGGAAAGAAAACAACAAATAGAGTACATCAACTTAAAAACTTCTACAAAACAGCATGAAAAATCAGAATGGTTTGAAAACTCACAAATTGTAAGATAACATTGACCAGGGGTACATGAGGCAAAGATATTTTAATGGTTGGTGTTGTCATTCTAATCCTTGGAGGCAGGATTCTGGGTACACATTTCAGGAATTCTCTAGATTAAGGTTAGCCTCTGAGCATGCCTATGAAGTAATTGTTTTGACTGCATAACTGTTGTTGGAAGAGAAGCTCACTGTGGGCAGGATCATTCCTTTGGAAGTGGCACCAGTGTATATATAAAGACAGAGCAAAAAATAACTAACTGGCCAGCAAACAAATTGTTCATTGGTCATTGCTTTTTTGTTTGTTGTGTATGTGATGTGACCCACTAATTAAACCTCCTACTACTGTAAATTCCCTGCAGTGAGGTTTTGTAATTAGGAATCATGAACCAATTACTTTAACCCTTACTTTCACTAAATTGCTGGATTGTATATTTTATTGTAGTGTGGAAGGAAAACTTAACATATATTTTCAAGGCCAAATAAAGAAGTAACAAAAACTCGATAGCTAAAATAATCAATTATAAAATAAGCAAGAAAAATGGACACAAGCCAAGCAGGGGACGGGGGGAAGGGGGAAGGAGATCCCAAAAGAGTAAAAATAAAAGAACATGAGTAAACGAGTTAAAAAAAAGGTTTTTAATGTAGGAAAAATATCAAAGGGGAGGGAACAACAGGAATAGGACATAGTAGGGAGTGTGGTTAACTTCAGGTAACCAACCACCTGCTTAATAGCCCCTCATACTCCTCCCTTAAATAACAGGGAAAACAAGGCTGGTAATGTAAGTCAGTCTAAACAACAGGGAAAGCATTGAAAACTGACACTAGATAGAATCAGAAGTCTCAATAATAACCATAAAGATGGGATAGTAAACCCCATCTAAAGTATGTCATTTTATCTTAAGAAAAGTTCTCAGTACGCAAACAAAACACAGGATAGTGCATTGAAAGAGAAGCGAAATAGGTAACAACAACTAACCATATTGATGACTCTAAAGAGCTCAGTCAGAACCACACCAACAAAATCTCAAAGAATATTGCAGAAGAGGGCATGGAAGAATTGTAGGAGCCTAAAGATGGGGAGTTGCATTGCCGACAAGGTAATTCACTGAAGAGAGGGCTGTTGTGTCTGGAAACTCAGTGCAGTGAGACTTATCCTCATCAGATCAGCACAATGACTAATATATCAACTTTCTCCCATGGACCAGCAAGGAACTCGGGAGAAATAATTATAGGCAAGGTAAATCTTAGGAACTATGGCTAGACAGATGACAGCGAGTATCTCTATCAGTGGGTCTACCCTTGGAAGGGACAGTCTACTAGAACAGACAACGAGAAAGGAACTCTGTGGCCCACACAATAAGACAGGCAGGAGAGCATGGGTGGGAGAGGGAAAAATTGAAGTGAGAGAAGGGAGAAAGAGGAAGGGGGGAGGGATGAGGTGGGGAGAGAAGGAAATGGGACAGGTACAAACATTCATTACGTTTGTAAAACTGGAAAAATAAAACAATGATTAGAAAATAAAATGGGCACTAGTCTAAAAAGACCTTTCTTAGAACATACCTAAATATACAAAAGGTATATGAAATCATTTTTGAAATCATAATGAAATGATTATGAGAAAGCTATAAACATTGTTCACAGTGAATTTTTTTAAAATCAATGTATTAAAAATAAATTAAAAGTCATGTAATTGAGAGAAAAAATACCAAAAATTATTTTCAATCTTTCTAAATATAATTATTTTTGCCTGTGGAAATGAATCAGGATGTTAATACTTTACTGTGGAATGTAGATCTTCAAGAACCCTGCTTTACAACAGTGTAAATGGAAGCTCTGGTGAGCAGCTTTCATAATTTTAAAGGAGAAGAGATACAAAAGACCATGGGCATCAAGATGAAAAGGCAAATAATATGGGGAAATGCTAAACAGGGAGTGGAGGGATGAAGGGATAGGGTAAAGGAAGGGCTGAGGGAGTAACAAACAGCATCAAGGTTGTAAAATGTAACCAAAACAACCATTCTATATTATTAGCATATATCTACATAAAAACATTGTTTAAGAAAAGAGTGAGAATAGAAATACCTTCTATAGGCAAACAAAGAGAGGAATATTGGGCAAATTGTAAAATGCCTTACAATATCCCAACTAGAACCAACAGGAAACTAAGCAGTTAGGTACCCAGTATGTGACACTTCCTGGTCAAAGAGGTCTCAAAGGTCCTCCAAACAATAACATTTTTTTGCTGTTGCTTTTGTTTACCCTGAAAAAAAAATTCAGTAAATCCCAGTTACTGAAGGCATAGCACATATTGTTCATGGGACACAGAAGTAAAATGCCAGCCAGCGCAGTTCTGGAAAATTCTTCTTTGTTGGACAGTTTTCAAACTACCAAAAACTGCTATGCAAATTACTGAGGGTGAAAAAGCAAATGAACTGTCCCATTGTCAAGGGGACGTCTATCAGCTTTCTAATTGGATTTAAGGCCCACTTCTCAGCATTCAGGAATCACATTCCTGATACTTTAAACCAAAATAAGAACCAATGAAAGGTGGAGAGCATAATCCCTCCCTGTGAAATTGGCACAAGCTGTTAAGATTTGGCTATAAAGACACTGTATCAAACTGCATTTTAAATATTTGTCATTTTAACTATAGATTGGAAGATCACTCAAACCCTCAATCTAGATGCTTCATTTTGCAGTAGAAAACACTTGTTACTGAAAAACACCAACTGGACACAGTGCAGAAAATAAGTGACTGTGGGATCCTCAGCCCTAAACAGGACACCTAACCTGTCCTCCCATACCAAAGTTCTGGAAACATTGTGGAATAGAGAATGCTAACATTGTTAGAACCTGAAGGAGGCAGGCAGTGAATACAAATATTATTTTCTGGACATGAAGGAAAGTTATACCCATGAAATCAATGCAACTAAATATATTTCCATAGTACCTGAATGAAATGTTCACTATACAAGGGGAAAGATCTTAAGAGACCCCATACTTCCTAATGAGAACTAATGAGGATGGGGGTAGGGAAGATGCTTTCTTCAGTGGTACACCCACTGATATATGACTCATGTTTCAGCAAGTACTCAGGTACATGTCATCAAAGATAACCCGGGTGAAATTCAGTGGGTCATTCATGTGAGAAGACCAAAATATAGGAAAGGAACTGGCAGGGAAGAAGAAAGGTGATGATAGGAAGAGGAAGGTTAGGGCATTGGGGTACTAAAGTGCACCCTATAATAAATTAACAACTGTCACATATGAAACACTAAAATCAATAAATAGATTATATGATTACAGATTGTAACACTGTTACAAATGAAAGCAGAGATACATGCAGAAAGTCAGAGACACTGTTTATATTAAGGGAAAAGGAATGTCCCTGATGATAAATAGTTGTTTATGGTGTGACACAGTAATTGGGCAAGGTACTGGTAGTACTGTGGCTTTTACTTTAGAGAAATCATTTCTTCCTCAATTCCATGTCATGTAAAATTAGATTTTAGCTCTTTAACTGAAGACAAAGTTATTCAATCTTTGTGACCTCAAGAATCTATTAAAAATAAAATCATTGTCAGAAAAAAAATCATACTTTCATCAAGATCATACTTTCATCGGTTTTGAAAATATCACTACATTACTGTACCATTAAAATCCCTTTGGAAGGTAATTACATAATATGTAAATATGCTTCAATTATAATTTTCTCTTTCAATATCTTGCACAGACATTGAATTTTTCAGTCTGTTTCATGTTTCAGGTATTGCCTCTAGAAATCACATTATTCATTAAGAAACAAGATCTACCTATTTAATACATTGTCTTTTTCACAAATTATTGGGTTGTATCACTAATATTTATTTTAATTTACATATTAAAATTTACTCATTCTATATCCTGTATAGAATCATTAAATTTATCTATAAAATATCCTAAAAATCTTTGGATGTTATTGACTAAATATCCCAAAATAAACTTTATCCTAAAATAAACATCAGCAAAAATGTCCTAAAGGTACGGATTCAGCAGGTAATATCAGTAGTTGTTTCTAGAGGATGTTCAAAGTTCCAGATCAATAATATATATATATTATGGGTAGCATGGAAGTTTTCCTATCACTTCCTTATTGTATTCCTCTATCAGCCCATTCCTAACAAACTGTATTTCTCTGACAAGCTCATCATGCTTAACCCCAATGTATTAAGTGGGACAGACTCTGTGTTTTAAATAGTGACATTTCAAAATGAAGATATGTGATTTAGTTTTCTTCTTGCAATGCTCTTGTAATTTAATAATGCTTGATTTTAGCTTCTTTTTTAGTTATTATATGAAGAGAAATCTTTGAAGGAACCACTAAACTAGCTCATTTTAAAAGCAAAATTAGATTACTATATTTACCTTAGTTCACAACATCTGACCATTAGATTTCTTAATGAATTTGGAAAACTCAATAATTCCTTGCTTGCTTAGATTAGATTTTATTAGATTTGGATGTCTTTCATACTAACTTTTAAAGATCTGTAGATAGCATAATCAGATTAGTTCCTGAGACTTAGTGGCTTACAATACATAACAACATTTGAATTGGGTCTTCACAAAGACCAAAGTCACATTGAAAACAATATGATACCAAGAGCCCAGAAAATTAAATTTAAAAGGCAAGAAATTGACATTTTTCCTGCACTGTGTGTTCCTTGCCAAAATATTTTCTACTTTCTTTTCAAATACACTTTATTGCTGTCAGAAAGGAGAAACTTGTTCATTTGTTAAGTATGAAAAAATAGCATCTAAATATTAAGGAATAACATTTAACATGGTGGATGACCTCACACTTTGTACTAGTGTTTACAGTACATCCACAGTTCCTAAGTGAAATATTTAACTCCACCTATTTAACTAAATTTCTAAAAAATAAAGGATATACACTGAATTTTTCATAATCATTAACTACAAAGACATGGATATTTTTATACTATTTTAAGAATTGAATTTACTCTTCAAAGTACACTCTGGTACTCTCCACTATGGTAGCCTCCATTACTACAAAACCAATAGCAAAACACAAAAAAAAAATGTGTCTAATCTGACACATGAGAGAAGTCCTCTTTGTCTCGTTTCTCTGACCACTGCTTTGAAAGTTAGCTTTTCATCATATCCATCACTGTCTCTTCAAGAAATTACATATGTCCCAAACTGAAAAATACATTAAATTAACAATGTTGGTATGGAGAGGTGGCTCAGCGATTAAGACTCTGCCTCACATGCAGAAGGTCCTGAGTGTGGATATTAGGTCAAATGTAAAAGCACTGGGCAGAAATGGTTGTGGCCTGCACTACCAGTCCTGGTGGAGCCTGTGAAATCCTAGAGTGAAACAAAAAGTAGGTAGAAGCAATCCAGGATGATTCTCAAAGTCATCTTGGTCTTCCACAGGGAAGTGTTCTTTGATGCACAAACATGCAAAAATAAATAAATTAGTCCTATGTGATGGCCAATCAATATTAATTGTTCCTTCCCCCCTTTAAACTTGACAATACTTCTACTTGTGATAGACAATGGGATCTGGGATCTGGAATCATGTCCTTTGGCTTGTGAGGCAAAGGCTTTAACCCCTGACCATTTCTCTAGCATCCTGAGTATGAATTCTTAGAACCTAAGTAATGGCAAGTGAGATAGTACTCTTCTATTCCTATTTCAGAGTTACTATAGCAAGATGAAGATGGGAGAAAAACACTGGAGAATTCCTGGAAAATGCACGGGGCACCTAGCATAGTATACACAGTACATCACAAACAGTAAAGATACTCTTCCTCAAACAAAGTGAAAGGGTCCAAACAAAGTGAGGACCCAAATCCTGGGTTGTTCTTTGATCATATGTGTAGCAGTTTGTGCACACCCTTATGCAGAAAAAGACAAAGTAGGGGAACTATTAATAATTGTACTAGTAAAGCAAATAAGCAAGTATTGTCCAAAAGCAGTATTGTTATTATCCTAATAATAATCTTCAAAAATACATCCTAAATGCAAGAGTGCCATCTTAAATATTGCTCCATTACTATTAATGTGCCTGCTTTGCCCAGAATTTAGATTCTGACTCTTTGGAACCCTAGCACTATGATTTCAATTTTTTTCACTAAATTGAAAATCTTTTTAAAAGTACATATCCATTATTTGTATATATCTTACAAGAGCTATTTCATAAATATTCTGATCATATTTAAGAATTCTAAATTTAGAATGAGATGAATAACAAGAATATAATTAACAGTTACATTTTGAGCCCATCCAAGAAAGATTTGACATATCCAAATGCACATATATATTATTTTCCATCCCTATTTTAGCAAAAAATAACATATCTTCATCAAATTGCATAAAATCAGTGTTCCTAAAACTCTGATGCTACTGAAATATTATTTCCTAATTTACATTAAATATATTTTAGTCAGCATAATGAGTTTTCTACAGTTAGATTTAGTTAATAGAAGCTCAAAAACTATAGTTAATAGATTAATCATCATTTTATCTAGAACAATAGGTCTATTTAGAAACATATTTTAACTATTACCAGTTTTTTACTTCTAGCAAAAGTTTACTATTTAGCACCATGGTCAATATGACTACTAGTTTATTTCAGTTAAATGATAATGCCATGAATCATAGACAGGTTGAAACTCACTAGTAACAAATTTAGGAAATTTACTGTATTTTTAATTAATAAGGTAGTATTTATGTCTACTTAGGACAATTATCTGAGAAAATGTAGTATTTAATTGGATCCCACAGCTGATCTTACTTAAGTCAGTAGCCCAGAGTTTCTTTGTTAAATTATACTAATGGAGGAATAACAATGGCTCAAGAGAAATATGTCATGTGACTAGCTGTGAAAATTAGGCACATTTAAGAGGTGAGACTGAATCAAAGCTCGCTATAAACTCAATAAATAGCATCCACCATTCAAGTTCATTAATACTAATTGATGTTAATACTCAGACATGACTTTTGTGTTTGCCTATAACAGCATTTAGGTGATTCTAACAGTTTTCATGCAATTTTAGAATGATTTATCTCACAACAAAGTATGGCAGGAAAATGTCTGTTAGAAAGTTAAAGCAGTAATTCAGTTGAGAGGTAATCCAGACAGCAGGGAATAGGATGGCAGCAACAACAAGAGATATAATTTGGGTGCCAGGATATTGCTCATGGATAAGGTGCATTTCTGGGAAGCATGAGAGGAAGATTCATGATTTCCAGAACTCACATAAATGAAGATATTGAAGCACCCTGTAATCTCGGTTCTCTGGAGCAAAAATACGAAAACCCCAGGGCAAGTTGACTACCTAGCCAAGACAATTTCTTAGCTCTAGGTTTAAACAAGAAACTGTGCCTTAATAAAACAGAAAGTGTTGAAACACACATACACACTTTGGCCTTCCACACATGTGCACCTGCACACTCCCTGATGACGTCAACAAATAAGAAAAATTAAATGGCAAAATAATTACTTATAGATTTTATAATATTGCTTCTATTTCCCAACTAAATATAATGAGATAATAATTTTATGATGGATTAAATTCATATTTTGCTTACAATAATTGTGTTGTCCAAAAATATAGGAAAGAAGAGCAATTACAAATATCCTTAAGAATTGTCCTTAGGAATATAATACCACAATAGCACTGAAACTAAATTTGGAAAAATAATTTAACTCTGTGTTCAATATTCTCTGTCCCTTGAAGCTTATCACCAATCTTCAGCTTGAATTCAGACCAGAATTTTAAGTTTTCTTTTCTTTGGAAAAGTATTAACTCGAGAGTGTGTGTTATGTTTTATGTAACTCAAATAGCATCATTGAAAACTAGGTGGAACTGTTTATTTTTTGTATTTTTCTACATATATTGTTATAATTAGCAACATATTCTTTCTGTTCAATGGCAATACTCAAAATATGAAAAATTAAATTTTCATAAGGCCTGAACCCCAGCTACAGAGATGCACTCCTGGCTTTGAGGGAATTGTGATACATTTACTTTTTATCTCTTAAAATCCTCAGTTAAAATATTGAGTTCACATTTCTTAATAGTGTATCAACTTTTAGATTAATCATTATCTAGAAACTGTGGGATAAATTAGTTATAATCACCTTGTGGTTTTGAATATTTTAGCTTATTCCATGCCATATGTCCAAAAATAACTTATAATTACTAATATCACAATGTAGATAAATTTAATGAGTATGATCAATTCTTTTGAAAATGTCAATCTATACTTATGAGATTTTTTGAGCACTATGTTTTATGCTGTGTTTTTCACTCCATCTTCCAAGCATGTTCATAGATGAACTGAGGTGCAGATGAATAAAACATGAATATTATTTCTGATGATGAAATGATTATTTTCACAATTTCTCTCCCTGGCAGCTGTTGACGGGAGAGGTACTGAGGATAGCCCAAAAAACAGTATCCTGTCAAAGGACTATAGTTAAAACCAATTATTCCATGTTGGTTTTCCTTAGAAGTTTCTTAATTTATACTTCAAATGGAAACAAAACAATATAAATAGAGTTTAATTTTAAATTTATGAATCATTTAAATTTAGAATGGGTCACTTTAATCTAAAAACTTGAAAATTTGGCGTATTTTATACTGTGTATTTTATATTATATAATAAATACATGTAAGGTTGTATTTGAATCAATAAAGTTGATTGAATCAATTCTAAGTTGGTTTGAACCAATGTCTACTTCCCAAACCAGCCTAGTTAGAAAATTGCAGTGGCTACAACTCTAGTATTCAGGGAGACAGTGTAAGGAGTAATTGACTGCAAAGACATCAATCTGTGTGGTACAAACACTCTAAAAACAAATAAGAATGAAATTGAGGATAAAGGATATGGATTAGTGGTTAATGTCCTTACCTTACAAGCAAAGGGACTTGAGTTCAGAACTTAAGAACTTCGTATACAAATGCCAGAAAGTATGGCAGCCCATCTGTAATTCAAATACTCAGAGGGATGGGAATCCCTAAAAAATATTGTCTAGCCAGAACACTAATGACTGCTCTGGTTTTAATTAGGGACACAGGTCACATAATAACGTGTAATATTGATTGAAAATGATTCATGGTATTGTCCTTTGCCTTCACAGGCACATGTAGTCATGTACATACACTTACCAATACACATGTGTGCCCACTTATAAACAAGAGTGTGATTGCACAGGCACACACACACCATATAAATATCCATTAAAAGAAAAATTATTGATAATATATAATAAAAATATACAGTGAAAAATATTTTTGAACTTTAAAAATCATGAAAACTAGTCATTGGATGACAAATTTATAGTTATAAACTTCAGAAAATTTGTGTTTCTTTACTAAAGAGCAAAAGAATACATCTAAACATGTTATATTTTAAATTTAGGGAATCTTATTTATTAAAATATGGTTATAATTTTTCACTTGATGATATTAAATATATTAGTAATCTTCCCAGCTGTTCTAGTTAATTACCCATATTTGGTGAATCATTTTCTTTTGAATTATACATGGGAAAAATATAATTTGTAGCATTTCTTGCCAGAACGGCTGTATGCCAAATTTAAAAAAAAAAACAAAACACTGTAATCAGAAAAGATATGCTCAATCTTATTCTGCTCTTATTCCTAAAGAGAGTTTCCTTCCACTCAATTATGAACATGGACATTTTTGATAGCAGAGTTCATTGATAGAAGAAAGTGAATAACTGAGTACTCACACACAGTTGTTTTAAAATCTGATGCTAGGGATGTAAATAATCCTTTGGTCCTTGACTCTTTTTTATGTAAGTTGGGCTAGAGGGAAAGCTACTTATCAAAAGAGAAATAAACTGAACTACCCAATTCCTTTTTCTTTCAGTCATGCATATGTACACAAAATACATCTAATTTTGCTAAGCTGATTTGCTCAACTGTCTCCTTAAAAACCAAGCACTCCAAGAATAAATTTTATATTTAGGCTGCAAATTTAAGATTCAGAGGCATTCATAAAGCTTTCTGAATACTATTATAAAGCTCTGACATTAGATTGTAAGAGACAAAAGTTGTGAAGAGATCTAAGTCTTTGCATCATTCCTTGACTCTCATGAGAAATTTACACCTCTTTTAAAATGGATGGAACTCAAATTAACAATGAAGCAGAAGATGACTGTGCAGCATTATGAGTGTTCTGATATGAGACGCTGTAGGCTCGCAAAATGCATAGTTGCTAAGTTATATGATTCCCATGACTTTTATGAAAGTCGAACATTCTACTACTTAAAATCTTTATTAACATCTGGAGATTTTTGATTATGAAATAAAAATAATAAATGTGGTATAAGTCAGTTAGGCTCACTTTATTGGCAGGTGCAACAAAATTATGCACAGACACCAAGGGGAGTTAGTACAGGAACTAATAACCATCAGCATTTTCAAGTCCATTATTCAAAATTCTACTGAGATCACCATCAATACATCACCAAATGGGCACATTATCTGTTTTGAGCCATGTTATCCATTAAATACTAAATTTTATAGTGACAAAGTACTTATGTATTAGTAGTTAAAATTAGATTTCAAAATTTACTTAGCATTCTGTTCCATGGACACATCTGTTACAGAGAAGGCTATCATTGGTTTTCTTAACTTTTTTATTTTTTTTTTTCTTGAATACTTTACTTGCTTTAAGAAGCCTCAGGCTTTGTTAAGATGTTGAACATTCAAACTTCATTTTCATTTTTCTAAAGTGGCTGTGCTTGTCTAAGTCCTCCCTACCTCTAATATAAGTGCCATTTTAATAATTAGGAGTACATGCAATGAAGTTTCTAGTGACTTACTTTACTAATGTCAAATCACTGAACACAAATAAGAATACATGTATGTACAAAAACTTTCTCTCCAGCTTCAACTATTTGTGCTTATCTATATCTGATTAGATTTCTCTTATTTATCTTTTTACATAATTGAAATATCTTTTCCTCATCCTTGACTTAAAGTGTGTGACTCATACTCATTTAATTTCTTCAGCAATCCAAAGCAGAAACCCTGGATATTTGTGGTATTCAGATAATGCACTGCATTAAATTTCCAAAAGGCTGTACAATCTATGTGAATTTTAATACTGCAACAATTTATCTTTGACTAAGAACACAAGCTATTCATGATCATCTTTTTCATAGTGTGTTTTCCGAAATAAGAGCTATTTGTTGCATGTTTGGTGAAATGACTTGAAGTACAAAAGAAAGTTATAGGTGAATAAACTGGTGTGGTTCATCACTCTGTAACCCTAGCATTCAGGAATTGAGGTCAGCATGTTGATTTGAAATTTGAGGCCAATGTGGGCTATAAATGAGTTCTAAACAAATCTAATAAACATTCAAAACCATATTATCTCAAAACCAAGCACAAAAGTTATGGTTTAGACACTTACATTGGAAGTGACACAGAACAGTGACAATTGTAATTGATTGAATAGCATTACTTAGCAATATAAAAATGAAGAGGTCTATAGAAGTGACCCAAGGACAAAAGCCTTTATCTCACAAGCAAAAGGACTGACTTTTGATCCACAGAGCCCAGAATAAATTATATATATAATATAATATATATATATAAATGACAGGCAAGTATGGCGATGGTTTGATTGCAGCCCTGGAAGGTGCAGGATAAAAAATTCAGAGTGCAGTAATAAGGAGGTAGAGCAATCCAGGGTGATTATGGAAGTCATTTTTGGAACTCATTCACGTGCCCTCTTGTGCACATAGTCACACTCAAAACACAGAAAAAAATGAAGATTTCTTGTTATGCCAAGACCATGATAGTGCTGCAATATGTACAAGGAGTTCCAATTTCTTCCACAGGATGGAAAACAATTGGTGACAAAGCAGTTTTATTAATACAATGATGCATAAAGCAGTTGATGTTCCAGTAGAATAAAGATTATCTCCCTTCATGAAGGTTATAAAAGTCTTAAGGGAGGTCACATTTTACCCTCTGACATTTCAACTACAAGACATGTGCATTTGACTAAAGAACTCAACAATCTTGAGGACCTCTATAAATATCACACAGTCATCTTCAGAACATGAGTCTTCAATAGTTCCTGAAAGGGCAATTCAATTGGTGAGAGACACATGAGTAAATAAAACATGGAGAGTCCAAGGTGTCTGTGAGTTGATTAAAAGAACGGAAGAAAAAAAGTATAGAATCACAAATTTTATATATTGGTAATTTATAATTATTACTTAAATCTTATGTTGAGTTTTTTGACAATGTTAAGATATACATGACTGAATCATAAAATAGCAGATGATATCTATTTCTTTGCCATTTAATTTCTTAGAAGTGTGAATGTTGTCATAGTGAAATTTATGAATGCAAATATATATTTTAGTGTCCCATAACAAATGCAATGAAATAACATTTTAAGCAAATTTAGTATCTAAATTTCAGTTATAAAAATATTAGAAGGAAAAATAAAGGAAAATTTTAATTTTCATGGAAATTTGAGACACACAGACACAAATACACTGACCATTGCATGCAAAAAAATTAAAAACCATTGGGACTGCAAACTCATAGGCAATATTTTCTTTGTAAGACCACAATCTCTGCACTTCCACTTTTCATTCACCCAGGAAAATATTTTTCAAAAACTTTTAATGATGGTTACTGTTTAGCAAGGTCCTTTGATACTCAGTCACAACTGGTTAACTATTTCTTGTCAAGTTGGCAACATGTTTTCCTTTCAAACTTGAAGAATCCCACTGAAAGAATTTTGATGGTTATATGCATAGACATAAGGACATAAAAGCTAAAGGAACACATAATAAGCCTCCAAACAATTTCTACTCCTTAATTTATCGGTGGCCACTTGCCAATTTGGGAGATAAGCATATCTACAATATGACCAGCAAGTTCTTCAATTTCAAAATGATTTTGCTTTGCTTTCTAGCTGCACCCAGTTAATTTATGCAAGACACTTGGCCCATAGTTTTTTACAGCTCCTGGCAGAGTTTATTATTTAGTAAGATTGTATGTGGATTTAGATAGTTAAGCAGAAAATAACTTTCAGCAGACATTCTTCAATTTATTCTCTCCTCTCTCTCTCTTTCTGTCACTTATGCATGTGAATACTCTAGTGTTCAAACCTGTAAGTTCATGAATGCTAAGCATATCTTCTACCACTATGTTACAGTCCAATTCTTCAATTTTAATTTTTTTCCATGAAAAGAAAATGACTTTTAAAGGCTGAAATTGAGAGAACGGGTGAACTAAATCTTTCAGGTACATAGAATATGATCACCATTGTGGCCTAAAATTTAAACTTAAATTCAATAACGGTACTAGAAAATACACTGGCATTTATTTGAAATACACTTGAAGAGGTATTGCTAAGAAACTGCTATGATCAAAAAGACTGAAGCAATTCTATCCAATAGTTTCAGAATAAAGGTAAAGCGATTGATACGGAATTTCACACAACCCCAGAAATTGAACCAGTATCAACACTGATATTAATTTCAACAATATAAAAAAGTACAGTTTTTATATTCCACTTGTTCTGATCCATGTTTTTCTATTTCAAACATTGGCCAGAAGCATTTATTAATCAAACTATTACTTATTTCTTATGTGTTTTAATGAATATTACCATCATTCATTAATTTACATTAAGAACCTAAAAGCAAAAGCACAATTCAGTGACAACTTACTGATGAATTTATTAACTTATAATTTCAATTTACTGTGTTGGTACTATTCTATTGTAAGAGAATTAATGAATTCATAAATTTCTCTTTGTTTTCAAGATAATGTTGTCAAAATAAAAGTTATGTACTCACACATACACACTAACACGCACAAACACATACACACACACACACTCATACCTCTCTCTCTCCCTCTGTCTCTCAAAGTAGTAAAGGAGATATTACCTTAAAATGTAGTGTTCAATAGTCTATGGAGGCCTGTTGGTATGTCAGTTGAGGAACTCAAGAGAGATATGAACATACAATGGAAACCTTGGGAACTAAAACTGGCTGAATGAAGGAAATGCCTCTATCAGTGGGGTGGCCCTAAAGGAAGCAGCTTGGTATTCCACAAAAAGCCTGAATACCCATGAAAGTAGACAATCCAGAGGGAACCTTTGGGTCCATAGAAGCAGATGGCAGGAGGGTGGGAGATTGTTGGATGGATCATGAAAGGAGGGGATGAAAATGGGAGGAAGGGGCATGGAGGGAAGCAGGAATAAGTATTCAATATACTTGTAAAATAAAAAAAATTAAAATAGTAAATGGTTCAGTTACTGATATTAGCATAATATTGCAAATAATCAAGCTTCAGTCTGTCAGAGTCAGAAAGGCATGCTGCTGCCCTATCTGCTCAACATTTAAATGTGGGTTCTGCGGATCTGAACACAAATATTGTAAATATCATGATATTGCATCATGATGTTGTAAAAAATCCCTCACTTATGATCCTTTAAGGAACCTTAAGCATTAGTTAATCTAAGCTAAATAGATAAGAAAAAATTAAAACTAAAGCAATAAAGGTACAATGATAAAAGTGAGACAAGCTGGGAAGAGGAAGAGGAGAGGTGAGGATAAAGAGGCAAGAGCGGATAATGGGGCCATGATCAGTATCAAAATACATTGTATAGGTGCTGAGTCCTTATCCAACCATCCTGGTGGACAAGGTAGCAAAATATTGTTTTAAGGAAACAATTTCTGGAAAAAGGACATGGCATTATTTGATATAAAGAAGAGAAACAAGAAAAATATGGGAATTGTCAGGCTTTGGTGTTTCTGCCCTTAGGACCTAAAACCTGTTTCTGGGGAATGTCACAGTAATGCCCATGGGCAAGTGATAGGGATTCCTCCCTATGCAATTTAAGTTTTGCTTTTGACAGGAGGAATCTTTCTGGGAATTGGGTGTGCCTTCTGTCTGTTTTTAAGTATTTTGGGTCTAGCTTCCTGTTCCCTGATCTAAAGAAAACGCCTGCTTTTAACTTTAAATCAAAATTCTAACTAGAAATTTCATGTCTAGTCACACACAGTAAGTAGACTTTTTAGCCAGAATACATACACTGATTTTAAAGAAATTAGAAAGCAACTTCAAGAGTCTTAAAACAGGTGGGTAAAATTCCCACCTATGAACTAATTCAGAAATTCCATAAATATGAGACTATACCATCTGTTCATTAGAATCCGTACACAACTATTTCTTATAGAGCACATAAGTTAATAGAAAATAGTAATAAGATGAATCTCTACTATAGTGACCTAATATAGGCCAGTTTATATGACAGCAGCTAGAATTTGGTATCTTCCAAAAGGAAAAATTAATGTATAGCATGCACCTCCTCCAATATATTCATCGATACCATTTACAAAAATGTATGTGGCTCACATATAGTTAATTGTAATGAAAAACATATTCCTTATTGAAATCAAAAGAAGCTCAAACCTTCTGGGTATATTTTAACTAGGCTCAAATGCATTTTTTGTCAAAACAATGACAACTAGGTAGGCTATTGGTGGAGCATTATAGATTAGCTAGATGGAAATACTGGGAGAATGATTCTGTTAAGTGCCTTTACCCTCAAGCAATGGGTTAGGCTCTTGAAAAATGTCTATCCTGAAGGTGATTTCTGCTGAGTAGGAGAATATGTGTCTGTTTGCAGGTGCAGCATTCTTTGCTCCCCAAATTTTCTAATATAAAGGTTGTCAAAAGTTTCAATAAAGTGTATTCAGATTCACTCAGCCAAGAGAGCTGCTGTGTGTGTTTGTTCCCCTTCACTGACTCCTTCCCCTGCACCCTAGTGGGGGAGGGGGAGCCCTGGTTTGGAAGTTGCAGTTCTGGCCTGTGGCATATATGCATAAAATATCATAATAAAACTTCTTATATAATTAGCATATGATATTCAAAACCTAAACACTGAAAAGAAAGTTTACATCATGAATGCCTATCAGAAATGCCACATATATTTTGTTCATGCATGAGGAAATGAGTATCATAAAGATTGTGGGGCTGGGGTGATAACTGAGTGGTTAAAGCATTTGACAAGCAAAAAAATCTGAGTTAAGATCCACATAAAGAATCCACATAAGAATCCACATAAAAATGCTGGGCAGATACAGTAGCAGCATGCCATTCTGACACTGGAAAGCAGAACCTTGGAAAACCCAGAGCAAAGCAATAAGAATGTAGCGCAGTCCAGGATGGTTCCCAATATTATCTTTGAGCTTCCACAGACACATGTATTCAAGTGCCATGTTGTATACATTCACATGCACACACACACACACACACACACACACACACACACACACAAATGCACCCATGGGAACATTAATTCTGTATCCATAAATCATTACTTTTTTATACAATTTTCACAGCATTTAGAAATATTTATTTGTTTACTATGTATTAATTTTGAATACAGAAAATCTGTTAGGGTCCAGGTATAAAAGGATACTACATTGCGTACTTTGTTTTCAAATGTGCTATTTGATATTAGTAAAGGAAGAAAGAAAATCATACAAAGCAAGGCAAAGCATATACAGTTAAACAATGACCTCAAATTATCTGACTTTGTGAGAATTTGGCCTTTATAAAAACAGAGAAATGAAGCTGTGGAATCAAGCAAAGGACAAGGCTTTGTGCTTCATTAATATATAAAGCCAAGTTCATGTATATTCAATTTTTACACAGCAAGAAAAACTGTCTTATACTAGGTGGAAACTGAAGATATGAAGAAGCTGTCTTCTCACCTCCACAAAAAGGCATAGCACAAGTGCTCACACTTGAATGTGAATGCTCAAGTGCACATGAACAGTCACACAAAAGATATTTGATCCTTATAATTAGAAGAGTTTTATTAACTTTGAAAAATATACTTGAAATATAAATTAACTCATGATAAAGGTCACCACCTAAAATTAAGGGCAAGCTATTCATTATCATCTTAAGTATGTAGCATTCTAGGTAAAGAAGTTGGAAAGGCACCTGAAGAAAATTTTACTGAACTTTGTAAAGGCCAATTTATTAAATGTACCTTCAAAATTTGATATTAGCCGACTTTGCTCTGTAATTAATGATTATCTTATTACTATAAAAAGTAGTAAGTAACCCACTTGTGAAATTGTAAAATTAAATATTTACATAATGAATAACACTTCTATGTAACAGACTTTAAATATATTCTTTATGGTTTTGTTTACACAGGTGGATTTGTGAGAGCTAGACAGTACCTATGTGTACAAGGTGAAATTTTACCCAGTTACATAGTGAACAGGTTACTTTCTGTGTCACTCAAACTAGAGTAACTTAAAGAGAGAAAGGGAGATTTATTCAGCTTATGGTTCCAGAGGGGGATACAGTCAATCATGGAGGAAAACACATGGCTGGCTGACAGCCTAAGTCAAGGAGGGTGAGAGTTATAAAAACACCAGAGCAAACTTTTTGTGAGTGTAGGGTGGGGCTAAGCAAGCTCAAGATCAACCCCCTGTGAGTGCCTTCCTTCAAAAAGGCTGCACCTCCTAAAGTAACATGAAGTCAAACAGCTAAATATTCAGGTACATGAGCTTATGAGGGACAACTCACATTTCAGACCATGATGCACAATAATATTGTCCATATTTGGTTTCTTCACAAGTTTTTTTTTTAAGGATCTAACAATGTAGCCCATGCTGCACTCACTCAATCTTTTGGTCTTTCAGCCTCAGCTTTTGTAGTTCTGGGAATCAGATGTGGACTAGCAAGCTTTCTGTTTTGCATTTTTATTTCTTCTCCTCTTCTTTCTTGTCTACCTTACTACCCATCAGGGGTTTACATTCACTGCTAAAACATGGACTTGGTCTCTTTTCTGTCCTTCCATTACATGTACAAACTTAGCCAGGTTTCTAGAGTTGATTAAAGAACGCATACCAAACACATTTTTACACATTTTGAGAGTTGGTTGAGTGAAAAACCTTCTTTAATTTCTGATCTCGCTGTGCTTTTTTCCTTTTCAACTAGTTCATTTCCTGAAGGACCCCATTACAGAGAGGAAAGCAATCACGTCATTAACCTTTTATATAACCTCATGGCATGACTTTACTTTTAAATGAACATTTCTTGATTAAATGATATAGAGGAAGTTATGATAATAATAGTTATTAAGTACTTGACATTTGCTAGATGTGGCCTGCCTGTTTTCTTATATAAAAATTAATATTCCTGCTGACCCCTCTAATATTCTTTCTGCTCAAAGTAGAACAAAACTATCACTATTTGCAGACATAGAAACTTTGAATGACAGATCAGAGTTTCCCATGTGAACTTTGTTTTTTTTTTATGTGCTTAGCTTCGTGAACAAGCATTGATATAGCCTACAGTAGAATCCACATATTTCTGAAAATGTAGTTTTCAGTACATTTGAGAAAAAGTTCCCTAGATATATTTGCTTAACCATAAGATCATTACTGTTCATTTTAATCACACAGTTGCTTTCCTTAAGTGTCTCTTATCTCTGGTGAAATATTAAATTTAAGCATTACCCATTTAGTCTAAGCTTTTCCAGACATTATGGTATAATTTATCAAGCAAGTCATGCACATCTTTAAGGAAAGTTTTGGTCTATGTTAAAATGAACACAAGGTACCTTATTATGCTGCACTCATTTATTGGAGCAGAAAGTGTTTAAAGAAATGGAAATCTCTTTGCATAGAAAAACCAAAATCTTTGTAATGTTTTGGGTTTTGATCAAAATATGTCTCATTTATCCTACATGTGTGCAGTATCCCTGGATACAGTCAGCATCTCCTGCTGAATTAAAGAGAGTTCTCAGCATCTCAATGACAACTCTTATGAATTGCAAAATAAATGAAAATATTGGATCATAAGGAAACTCATTTATTTTGTTGTGAAGAAAGAAGGATTTATATTTCAGAATAATAACATGCCCTTATTGATAAGCATTTGACTGTAATTCACTTGAGACTCCAGCCTCCATTTGACCTTACTACCTGAATGTCTATAGTAGAATGGCTTCTGTATATTCTATATAAGTGAGGACATGTATCTTAGTCCTTTCTTTTTTTAATGTTTATTTATTTATTTTTCCCAATCATACAAACTTAATAGGTACCCTGGTCCCTTTCCCTCCCTCCCCCTCTCCCAAGTCCCCTTTGCACCCTCTCCCCCTTTTCCCCTTCCTTTCACCCCTCTCCCTCCCTTTTTCCCAGTGCCTCTTACTTTCCCCTTTCTCATTCCCTGGAGCATTCTTTAGTGTGAATGTCAAACTTCTCTCTGTGTCCTCCACTCTAATGAAGTATAAGGTCTCAGTGGCATTGCCCAGAGACCTTACTATTGCTCCCCTTTAGTCACTATTGTGACTGTTAATCCCTTGCCTGTAAGGATCCTAGTGCCTGTGATCCATGCTAGATTTTGGGGGGAGGGGGTCATTGACATATCTAGTTCATTTCACTTAGCACACTGCTTTCTCAGTTCATCTACGTAATCACAGATGACTATTTTTCTCTATATGTATGTTACTTTTCCTTTCATGTGATATGTAATAGCTTGATCAAATCTTTCCATATTGGATGCACAAACCATAGCATCCTCGTGTATTCTTTTGCATGCATGCAAAAGTATATGTATACTTCAGCTGAGGCCTATGGGCAATACCACAAATCATTCTCAATCAGTTTTCCACTATATTGTTGTGAACTTGAGTCTTTAAATAAACATGGACCATGCTATTATACTACTCTGGTTAGCCGACTTGCTCTGGGTACTCCCAGATTCTGCCTTCCAGGGCTAGAATTACAGATGGCCTCTATACCTGCTTGGATTTTTACATAGGATCTGGGTATCTGAAATCATGTCATTTTGCTTGCCTGACAAAGTCTTTAACCACTGAACCATATCCTAAGTTCACATGTATAATCACAAGAGATCTCAATTTGTAAATTATCAATAAAATAAAACAAAGATGTATTAAGTTCAGTTTCACACCCCTCCATACCAGAAATTTAGAACTATTTGAAAATTATCTTTACAATCTGAGAGGACATATTTTATTGTTAGACATAGAAATAGAAAGTACATTTTATACTTAAAAATAAGATCAGACTTCTTTTTCCTCAGACTTAACCAACTTTGAAGGTTAAGTTTCCTGGATTTTAACAAAGTATTTAATTATCACAGTTTCATATACTATGATTCTATCATGCTTCTCATAATATTTTTTTCTTGTTTCTCTGTGCTCAGCATCTGAAACTTTACTTCACCCTTATCCAACAGTGCAACCAGATAGAAAGTACTCCTACCAAGGGTGTTTGCATATTTACGAGACTAAAAAATAGACTAGAGAGAGATTGCTTGACTCCAAAACTGAAGGAAGAAATGTAGAGCTATTTAATGTGATCGGAGAGTCATAAAAGGAGTATAAAAGGTACATAGAAAAAATAAAGCCTGAGAAAGATCTCACTCCACATGCCAAAAATACTGTGATGAGAAAATAACTGAATAAATAAATCACATTGTCAACATCTGACCACAAGGATGTGCTAACAAGGATTCATGTGTCATGACATGTGGTTGTAATGTTCTTCCCCACTACAAAACACCTGCCTCAACATAGTGTTTCATCAGCAAGCTGAAGGGAACTCTCCAACAGCTGCAAAATGCAGGTTAGCATTTGTAGACTTCAATCACTTAGCCCAAATGCTGGATGGTCTATTATTCTTTCTCATTGCTTTTTCGATTTGCACTACTTTTTTCTTTGGCACATAAAAACCTTTGCTTTGTTTTTTGTGTGACTTTCAGGGTTCCATTATTAAGATTAGATTTTTCAAAAAATTATTTACCTTGCCATCTTATATGACTTTTATTCAGGATGACTATGCATTCTGCCAAAGGCATCCATTGCTTCAGGAATAAATAGGTAGGGTTTGTGAAAGCAGTAAAAAAAGAAAGAGAAATAAAATGTGCTCAATTCTGCTATACAATATTATTTCAAAACAGTGGTGATGAAGACCAAGCATTTCCAGATTATCCTATTATACTCACCTTCCATTGACATATAAAGAAACATTCTGTTGATTGAGGCATAGAAATTTAATAAATTAAAGCCATGATAATAAGAATTCAAGACAGGAAATATTAAACTTTCAAGTATAATGGGACAAAACCCAAAAAATAATAAATTTAGTCCTAAAAACTTTGGGAAAGGATGTAAGCTCAAACTGGTGAGATGTAGGTGTACTTTTCACAGATGACTGCAAGTGAGAACTTTGGTGGGTTTACAATGTAAAGGGGAACAGAGAGCACAGGATTTCTAAACTAAGTTCTACATAGACATATAAGAAAATCCTGCTATTCGGTATGGCTTTATTCCATCACAGAAACACATCACATACCTATAAATGTGATATAGAAGCTATTTTTTGACATTGAGATGCATTAAATCTGATATACTGAAGAGGACCACCACAATGTGGAAGGGAGGGAGACACAAATGGTCCTGTTCTCTTGGATGTTGTCAGGAAAATGAAATCTTTCCTGTGATATGTCAGACTACTCTAATAGTCAATGAGCTGAAGAAGTGAGAATCTTCACAATTGCATGGACAAAGCATTCCAAAGACTACGTTAAAATACAAGATTTCCACCCATTCCTTCCTGATTCCACTCCTTCTAAGAGTCTGATCTACATGAAAATTAAAACTATACTTTATAAACTCTGATTCCTTCTCCCTTTAATCTCCAATCAGTTGCTGAGTCTTGACACCTTGGCAATAATGAAGGAAGAACAGTGCCTGGTATACTGTCTTAGGTTTTCAAGGCAACACAAAATACTGTTCCCAGTTTATAAACCAGATGATGTGAAATACTGATACCTTTAATAATTTACAGGTTCAAGAGAATAAAAAGACTGTGCAGCAAATTCAGGCTTTAATGTTGTCATACTTAACCTATGAGACACACACTGAAATGTATTAAGTGGAACCTCAACAATCTAAGGGTTTCACAAGGGCAATTTTAACTCTTGTATTTAAAGTTTAGCATTTAGAGATCAACAAATGGAACTGTCAGAATAGCAAGGGAACTGACCTTGGTCATTAAGATAAAGAGAACTTTTTGCAGATGAGATAGGGAAGAATATGTAAAGACTTTTGTGGATCCACTTGAATGACTCTTGATATTTCTTTGTTCTAACAACTGTGTAAGAATACTGTCCTGAGAAAAGTGTTATCACCAAAGGCTCAGCATAAATGAGTCATCTCAGACTCTCCTGTGAGTCATTCTCAGCTCTAAACCCATTACCTTTTCATTTTTATTGAAGCCTATCATAATGTCCTCAAATTACCCTGAAATGAGAAATAGAAGCTTCATTTTGTGTCCTATCCATTGGTAACATGCCAGATTTCTTGTATTCCAGTAGGGCACAGTAAATATAAGAAATAAAAGGGGATAAAAGACTTTTTTAGCATTTTACAAATACTGCATTAAATGTGTAGATCTTTCTCCCCATGTAAAGTAGGTAAGATAAGTACCATTGAGTACTGTTTTACTGATGATCATAGATGTGTGTATCCTCAATGTTCTTGTCCCAGTTTATCCTTACTGGATCTAAACTCTTTAGTCATTTGCTCATGGAACTATTTTGAATCTCATTTTACTACTTTTTTTAATGTTTGATAAATTAGATATGGTTGCTTAAAGCAGAATAGGTGATCCTTAAAGACTGCTGCCATTCCTCTTCTAGACTCCATCAGATGGAGATAAATATCAAAGATAACATCTGGCTCTACAATGACCCACTCAATACCCAGATACTGCTGAAGACAGTAATGTGGCAGTTAAGTAAATAACCACACACTTTGAGCAAATGCACCCTACAAGGGCACACTCTTATAGTTTCCTTAAACCAGTTAAGCTCCCCCATATACTTTTTAAAAATTAGTTTCAATAAAATTATCCCATGTCATTATCACTCAAAGGTGAAGGCCAAACTCAATCTGACATGATTATGCCAAAAATGAATAGATTATAGGCAGTCTATATATCCTGTAAAAGAGGAACATAAACATGGATATATCAGTTCTCCCCATTCTATAGTCACCAAAGATGATTCAATAGCCTAGATGAGTCTGTACAAAAAGTGTGCTCAACTAAAGCCTAAAGCATCCAGGATTAGGGGCTTGTATCTTTTGTAGAAAATAGTAAGTAAATCAGCCAACATCTCCTGGCAGTTATACTGTATACGTATTGCATCCATCTTGTCCTGCATAGCTAGGTATGTGACCAGACTTAGAAAAAGAGAAAAACTTCAAGGTCAGAGGATAACTAAGTTTTGTAACTTGGAAGACTAATAAGGATGTACATGGATGCTTAAGACACAAGATGAACTACCTTGCCCAGTAATTAGCCACTCCCTAAACCTGAGTAGTAAAATATACTTGCATTATACAAAACAACCTTATAGTGTCTAAAAAATGAATTACTAGTTTCTCCTGCTATGGGTACTTGAGCAGGGAGAATTGGCAAGTACAGTTGTCTTTTAACTGAATATCCCTCACTTTCACATAGACATTAAATCTTCAGAGCTGCTGCTTCTCAAGAAGCAGGTATGATTATAGTATTAACACAAACCCTTCATGACAGGCACACAACTCTACCAAATGGGTGACTTGGCCACAACAGTTTTAGATTTATACAATGTCTGAAACTGTTTGCCACAACCTTTATTTCTTGACGTCAAAAGGATCACACTTATGCAACATTGTCTGAAGTCATGGTTACTTTGGCTGCCTCCCAACTCTTTATTTTATCAGGTAGTTTAGTCAATAAATGTCCGACGTGTCCTCAACCACTCTGAATCTTACTTTTGTAGTGCACTTGATCTAGGGTATTTCCATAAAATTGTAAAAAAACTGTGATGTTGTCTCACTGAAACCTTTTCCAAAAGTTGTTTCTGTAATGGGGAAAAGTAATTTTTTTTTAGTAAAGATAGAAGATTATGTGGTCTGAAAATTCAGTCATTGCCAGAGTACACAGATTGTCTAGGATATTACAAAAACATTCTTCAGACATGTCTAGAAGGCTCAAAAGCATATTTTTCATGTGATGATAGGAGGACAGGGATTACATGCACTCTACATTTAAAGACAATGCTATCCAGATGTTCTTAAACGGATGAGGCTGCAGCATCAGCACTCTTTGTGATTCCATCGAAACAGAGAATAAGGAGCATTGTAACCAGGCATAGTGCCTTCTCGGTCATGAATCTTTGCTGTAGTCTCAGTACCCAATAGAAACATGGTAACAGAAGAAGGATATTCTAGATATAATACTTCCATTAGTTGAGTCTCTCAATCTTTGCTCTCTCTCTCTCTGTCTCTCTTTCTCTCCCCCCCACAATACTAGTTTTGTACTATGCTTCTTAGGGTTCATAAGGCAGAGGTTTAATATTCAAGTCATCTTTCCAATCCTGGTTATTAGGGTTGTAATGAGACTAATAACAACAGCAGAAAGATATATAATATGTTCTTTTCAAAATACACTAAATTTATTTCTGAACTTTCTATAGATGTTAAATATTAAAATTTAGCATATAATTTGTGTATGATTTTGAATATCTTTAAATGAATATATAGTCTTATAATTATTTAAATGGTTACTAATATCAATTTTTAGTTGCCTTCAGAGCATTATTCAATTCAATATATACCTATAACTCAGTATTCTTTGTGAAATATGTGTGTGTGTGTGTGTGTGTGTGTGTGTGTATGTAATAGCAGGAGGAGTTGGAGGAATACCTGTTCACATATATGTTTGTCTCTTCACTGAATTTTGGTATATTCCATATTCCATTTCCATCATGGCCATTTATAGCCACAATATTTGGATTTAGTTTGAGAAATCAATATACAAAATTTATGACCAGGGATTTTTAATAAGAAATTTAGAGCTTCAGTTTTTTAAGAAATAGAAATTACATTTTCCATCTGTACTAAATTGTACTAAAAAGACCAGAAATGAAAAATGTAAAGCAGAGTTGAACACAGCTAACTTGTAAATACTCTATGGAGCAAAATTTGTCATTAATAATTCTTAGTTATCTAGATAATCATCCACATCAATGTCTATCTCAAACATTATGCCATTCCCCAAAATTTTATCTCTTGGGCTAGAGAGATGGCTCAGGGGTTAAAACTCTGCCCCATTAACAGAAGGTCCTGAGTTCATATCCTAGGTCCCATGTAAAAACACCAGACAGAAATAATGGCCTATACTTCCTGCACTGGAGGACAGATCCTAGAAAATCCCAGAGCGAAGCAAAAAGGAGGTAAAAGCAATTCAGGATGATTCCCAAGGTCACCTTGGACCTCCACAGGGACACACAATTAAAAAAAATGGACCTCTTCTTATAGATTTTATAGAAGTCTTATAGATCATCAAAATTCAGCAATACTTATTGTTAAACACTGAATTACATAAGGAATTCTGGTTGTTTTCAATATATATATGTTTATAAACACACACATATATATGCATATAAACATAAACATAAACACACACACACACACATATATGCATGTTCACACATACATTACCACATTGACAGTGGCTGGGATATCATTACAGATACCAACTACTGTCACTGAGTTTTGACATTACCTTTTCTTCATACTGTTATACTTTAAACAATGGTATATATTTTAGACTTTCAGTTAAATCTATTTTTCTTTAGCAATACCTGATGAACATATCCCTAAACTTGCTTGTGATTATAGGATGTATAACATCATTTATACATACCTAGTATCTTTTATTATTATCTAAAATTGTCTGGGAGTTATTCTTATTTATATATAAAAAGATAAGTACTTCTAAAACATTGCCATAACATAAAATAAGCTTCTATATATGTATATGTAGTTATTACTAAAAAATATCAAAGATTTTATTCACAAATAACATGTATTTAAATGTGTTTATTTCTTCCTCCCACCTGACCGGGACAGGACTTGCTCTGGTCCTCCAACCCAGGTTTTTATCTCTGGCCAGGAGGTGACATCCAATACCCATTGGAATGGAACCAAAGGCATTGCAGGAGCAGCGACACTGAAAAAAAATCAACAAACCATAATTGAGAACATCAGAGGCTCTATATCAAACACCTGGAACTAGGCCAGCCTAATCTCTCCCCATCCTGAAGCTTAGGGAAATTTGTGGAAGAGGGGGCAGTAAGATTGTAAGAGCACAAGGATGGGAGGAGTAATGATATGCAAGATATGCTAAGCAATCATAATAGGACTTTGCATGCCCTCTGCAATGTCCAACACATTATTGACCCCACAAAGTTTAGCATGGACTAAAGGCACTAGGATCTTTGGAGGCTAGGGATTGACAGCCACAGTAGTGTTCCTAAGCATAAGGAAAACACAGGAAAGGGTTCTGGGAAATGCCACTGGGTCCTTGCACTTCATCAGAGAGGAGGACCCTGAGGAGAGTTTGGCATGCTCATTAAAGGATGCCCCCGGGATAGGAAGGGGAGGCAAGGGGAGAGGGGAAAGGAGGGGAGAGGAGGAGGGTGGAGAGATGGAGGGAGGGAGGGGACCTGTGTACCTGTTGTTTGTATGAGCAGAAATAAAAAAAAGAAAAATAAATAAATGTGTTTATTGTATAACATATGTTTGATGAAAGTACTATATTAGAATGATTGCTAGGCAGAAATAATTAATATTTGAACATTTTGTGTTCTATAAATAAAATAGAACACTTATTGTACATGGTAAATAATGCAGTACTGCCCACTACAAGCATTCTATTTATTTTTTATAGGTAACAATTACAAAACTTACTCTCAGAACAAATTTTCTTAAGCAAAACATCCAATTTTTGAGTTTTCACTGCTGTGTTGACAGTTTTGAAGGTGACAATAAATTTGCTTTTCACTCTATTTAACATAGATTTTGAAAGTAAATATACATATTACAGACTTAAGCATTATTGAGAAAATCCCCTCAATGATATTTTGACAGGTTCATGCATTTTATGTCATTATTAACACTGTTATTTGTGTGATAACATAAAAATGTATTTCATAAGTAGAATTTTAAAGTGTCATAATTATAACTGACAGTGGCCTCTGAATAGCATAATAGTAATTTATACTCTTATCTTTTATAATCTAGTATTGATGATTAAAACTGACATTTGCATCTGACTATAATCAAGTATTTACAAATTCTTCTGAACATCTAGAGGATGCCAAACGTTTTCACTTGCCTCATTCAAGCCCATAATTATAGACTGGGCTTAAATCAGGTTGTTTTGCCACACCAGAATTTGGCTTTCTTGTTTTGTGAAATCTGTGGTTTAGGCTATCAACACTAAAATACAGAGAATAGTTCCATACTCTGTAACTTAGTGCTATCATCTCTAACTTCCAATAAAAATATTGATATTTTTAGAATTTTAGTCAACATGGTATTTCAGGTTTGTAAAATATGAAGGATTTTATTAACTCTATTTATTAACTCTATTATCCTAGTGTTATTGTCTCTAACATTCAATAAATTTTTTTCTTTTAGAATTTTAGGCAACATAGTGTTTTAGTCTATTATCTTATTTCCTTTCCATGGTAAAAATATCAAAATTATAGTGTATAAAACTGAAGCAATATGTTTACATCAAGTGTAAAATATAGCCTGCAGTGAAATATAGGTAATGAAAGACTTAGTAGTCTTTCATTTCATAAAAATCAGCTGGAGAGTGTTTACAGATAACAAAATAATATTTACTCTAAAAAGAGAATGATCTTGTTTTCTATTATCCCACCCCATGACTGAGCACCCTGCTCTTCGTCCAGCACATAATACCTGTTATAATGTTTAATACAATGTCTACAACTTTGGATGAATTTATTCAATCTGAAGCTCTATTTAGATTCTAATTTTTTTTTTTTTTTTTTTTTGTAGCATCCAAAGCACTCTGCCTTATTGTTGGGGCTGCCCAGGAATAATTGTGAGGGAGTGAGCAGGGCATGGCTTAGCACATGGGACCAAAGATGGCACTGGGAGCTGGTGTCCTAGGTGTAACCCTGATCACATTATAGAGAGCCCTAATTGGCTTATAGGAGCCAACATAGATTTATGTTTAGTTTGACCTAGGCAGAGTGTGCTGTGCTGACCATTAAGGTAATTGGCTGCCTGTTTCACGCTCTGTGGTTCTTTGTCTATATAAGCTGATTTGTTACCCCAATAAACCGAGATTTTGCTCTGACAAACTCCCCGTCTGTGGCCGAATCTCTGGAGGGCTGAGACAGAGGTATGGGTAGTCAGGCTTTACGTATCTTCATCATCAGAGCCAGCAGCTGTGTAATTGAGTGAGTGAATGAGTGAGTCTCACCTTGACAACTCCAGAGTCCCCTGGATTTTGGGTGAGAGGGTGAAGCACATTCGCCTTTCTCCTCCCTGACGGCCTGGAGCCATCACAGTGTGTGTGGGAAAATCAGCCCCACATCTGGTGCCCAGTGTGAGGTGGCTTCTCAAAATGGGCAGAGCTAAGCAGATTTGGGGTAAGTGAAAACTTGGGAAATATGGGGAATTCAACTTGCAAGGTTGACCCAGTGCCAGCGGCACTGAGATCCATATTAAGAAGCCAGAGTTTAAAGCTCTGCTATTTCAAAAATGTGGCAAACAGCCCTTGAATTAATTTCGTCCACCACCTGGAAGCAGGTGAGGAATCTAGCTAGGAAGCAGGAGAAGCATTTTGGGATGTCCCCTCCTTCAGGATTTTACCCCATTGTTTTTGCCCTTGAGGCAGCATTCCTTTCCATCCAATCCAGCCTCCACCAGAGCTGATGGTATAGGTGGGACAGACAGAGGGGGAGGAGCCGCCAAAGCTGCGATTGCTAGCTCTGCGGGCAACTCCTTGCAGGCCCCAGCTGCCGGAGCCAAAAACAAGCCATCCTGGGTGCCCTTTTACTGAGGGGGCATGGCAGGGTGGGGAGTGCAGCAGAGTTTCCACCCGGCCACCTACCGCAGCTGCAGGGCAGCAGCTACTGCAGCCATGGGGCACCAGCCAGGGGCTGCCAGCCTACAGCAGGACAGGGAAAGTCTTCGTGGCACGGGGGGGGGGGGGGGGGGGGGGAGGGGACAGCAGGCCGGGAAAGTAGTGAGGAGCCGCCAGAGCAGCTTCTAGCTCCCTGCACAACTTTGGAGCCACCGCAGCATGGTGGAGATTCCTCTGGGCTGCCTGCGGGGGTGCAGGGCAGCAGTGTGAGGAAAGCAGTGGGGAGCAGGCCAGTCACTTAGAGGAAATCAGCTCCACACCTTATAAAATTCATAAACTTCTTATCTGGGGATCCTATTCTTAATCCCTTGAGACAGATCTGTAATGCCATCTGATCCTGTCTCAGAAATATCGGAATTTTACACATGTTGCCAGAGGTTCTCACAAGTCAGCCATCTTTTCTTTGTAACTTGTCCATCAAAAATATATCTCCATAACTACAACTTTCTTTGTATCCCTTTCCCAGAGTCACTCATTTTCATCTTGCTTTTGAACAATCCTTACATATTGTGTTTCCACATATCAATAAATTATAACCTTATGCCTTTATATTTACAGTCAGCATTTCAAGTGTTATCTCACAAAAGACAGTTTTAATTCTATAAAGCATGATTACATTTCCAACATTTATAGTTTAACAATGATCTTACAGAGGAAAAGATGGTCTTGATTAACTAGAAACTCAGGAAAATATATAACAATACTGACGATATTTTGCGATGTGATTTTTCTTTTTAAATTCAGTTTTTCAAATACATTCAGTAAAAAGTTTAAAAGCCATTATGAAGCAACTATATAAACACACAAAACCAAAAATAAATTCACTGGAAATGAGCAATAGTATGTTAAAATTAGTTTAACAATGAAACTGTCTGGGGGGGGGACTATTAAAATGGTCTGTCTGCTCAGAATCAGTCCAAATAAACTCCTGTTGAGATGGATCTGTCATTCCACCATCCCAGCAATCACAAAATGAAATAAGTCTAGAAAAGCAAATGTCAGAGAGCTATTCTAATTTTATTTAAGTTTGATTAAGACTTTTAGGAAAAGGGAATTTTTTCTTGAATTATAGAACATTTGAAATATAAACTGAAATATGTGGTCTGTTCTCCTTTATTCATTCATTGAGGTAATTATAGGAAAATGTTGCTTGCTGATACCCAGACTTATTTTGTTCACTTATGCATTCTGCTCAACAAACAGGGCTCTTTTTTCATTAAATTTCTCTTCTTAAATTAGGTTTGTTTTAAACATGATAGGAGAGATGGTTCAGTTGATAATGTGCTTGACACATTTGTATGAAGATCTTTGTTTGATCCCTGGCACTCCTAAAATAGCAGGTGTGGCACAACTTGCAATCCCAATGCTCGGTAGACAAAGACAGGAAAAATCCAGGAGTTCATTGGTCAGCCTGTCTAGCCAACCTGATGAGATCTACATTCAGTGGTAAACCAGGTCTCAAAAAACAAGTTGGAGAGCAACAGAGAAAGATACCTGATGTTGATATTTGACCTTCATATGCTCAAGCATACACACGACCACACACACATGTTCTTCATGTGCACCCACACTAATGCACACACACATTCATGTGTACCCATACACAAATGCACCCGTATACACAAACTCATACAAAAAAGCAATAAAATGCATCTTACAGCAAATCATTGCTTTTTGTTAGTTTTCTTTTCTAGAAAGAAAGACTAAAGTACAAATATTTAGGCTTCTTCTTCAGTGAGACTGCTTTCTTGAGTTTTAACAGTTAACACAGATGAAAGACATACAAAGTGACTTCAGAGGTCACACATTAGCTCTCTTCTCAGAATTACTTCTTGACATTTTTGTCTGTTTTATCACAAAGAACATCTTTTCATGTCTTGGATTACTTAGTTTTTTTTTTAGTCTTTCTGCTCACATCCATGCTGTGGAAAGATGAGTGGTTGTGTTATCTCCATAGCTGTTGGAGTTTACAGTCTAAAAGCAAATGTATTAAATCACAGTTTCTTTTTCTCTTATCTGTTTCAGTGCTTTTCTTTATTTGAATGTTGAATCAGTGGTATTTCTTCCTCCCAAGGAACTGTCTTTCACAGCTTTCTTAACTCAAGGCTCAGAAAGAATTTAACAAAGCTGCATTACTTTCTGTCTTTACATTTTGTTTGCTTTCATCTGTCTCCTGTGACATAATAAATATTCAAATGGCAGGCAGTATTTTTTAAGTGCTACTCTTACAGCATTGTTTGGCTATAAATAAACAGGGCCATTTCTCCAGAAGTTAAATGCAAATAAAAGTCTGAGGCACTTTCTTCCTCCTTCAAGCAGCTCTGGTAAGAGGCAGGCAGAGGCTTGTTACATTGCAGGAGCTTTCCTGTTATGTTTGATATAAATTAACTGTCATATACAGTCTGCAGTACTGGGTAAATTGCAATCTCCTGAAGATGCTGACACGTTATCTGCATTGCTCTGAATGCAAGTAGACACAATTGCTGGATAGTCGGGCCTTTAATTGGATATATGGCCAACAGGAATTAATCTCACAAAGATTACAAGTGTGGCAAAGCAATGGCTTCTTCTCAGAAACGAATCTTAGGAAAACATCAAAGTATGTTGAGTGCATGTGCTGGCAACCTAACAATGTCTATGTAGTTCAGACTAGGTCACAGATGACTGTGGTGCAGGTGGACAATTAGGGATCCGGGGCAAGCAGAGACCATGATGACCCTTGTTGTGAGCTGTCTCTCCTGCAAAGCATCGAAGTTATTCTTTGCAAATAATACTGCCTCTTCCTGCTTCTTTCTATCTTTCTGTGCTTCTATTTATCATTAGTAGATGGTAATTAATTATAAGAGCACTAATAACAATAATTTCCTACTCATTCTGCCTTTTTCCAGGGTGTCATATTCTGATATTGAAACATAGTCCAATATTTTCATGCTACTTTGTATTTTACTAGAGTTTGACATAGCCTCCCTCAGGTAATTTCTACATGCAATGATTTATTCCATTTTTCCCTTCTCAGTCTTTTATGTTTTTTTTATTCTTTTGGAGTTTCATATACAAATATAGTGAATTTATGATATCTTCACACATTATTTTCAATCCCATCCCCATCCTTTTCCTATTAAAACCTTTCATCTTCCCTGCCAATCTACTTCCTATTTTCATTTCTTATCACATATGTGGGTCAGTTTCATCTGGTTTGCCCTTGATGACATATGCCTGAGAAATTGGTGGAGCATTAATCACCTATCAGTGAATGTACCATTGAGAAAGGCATCTCTTCCTCAAGGCATTCTCTTCCCCTTGCCTGCATTAACCCTTATCAATCTTTGAGGAAGATGTGTGGCTTCTTGAGAACTTTAGTCTTCCATGATAAAGAGTTCATAGAACACATTCTGTTCAATCCTTATGGAAATATATATAGTTGGGTGAATTAATGGATGCATCATTCCTGTCATGTACAGAAGAAAATGTCTGGCTGTGCCCTTACCCTATTCGGGCTCTTACAACCCTGCTTCTTCTGCCATGCTCCCTGAGGCTTTGTGTGGCTCTATGGTTTAGATGTTCTGTTTAGGGGAAGAAGTCCAGAGTAACTTACTTTATTCACTTCAGCCAGTTGTGATTTTTCTCAACAAATATCTTCCATAGCAAAAAGAAACTTTTAGAATGTATACTGCTTAACCAATCTTTTTGTGGGAGAAAACTTTATTTTTCTAAAAATAATGTAGGAATTGTATACCATTTTTAGTTTAAAAAGTTTCTTCTATATAATTTAACTGGCATATATAAAGTCAATAATATACAGTAAATATAGATGCCCATAATATTATAAGGATGTCTATGATCTCTGAATGAAAGTTCAAAGGGTCATGGGATGTTAATATTTACCAACTAAAATGTAAGACTTTGCTTCTCATTCATCCATTTGCATTCCTATTGACATAACGATAACCCAATATTTTCCCATTTTAAGTCTAGTCATTTATGATATATTTGTATACATGATAAAAGTCAGTAAAAAGATACAAAATAAATTAATAAGAACTTCTCTTCTTGTACAACTTCTATTTTTAAGGGAAATGCCAATCAGAGAATGTACATGCCAATCAAATATTAAAGAGTCTAAAGTCCATGGCAAAAATGCAGAACAAGCAGATGAGAGTGGGACGTAACAATATGGTGTGTCTAGGGTGCTAATGTACAGAGGTCATTGGAGATGAAGACAAGTGGTAATCAAGCAGAGAAGATGGGATGCACATTGTCTAAATTAGGCAGATCTCTTTTGTCAGTGGGGATTTTAAGCTTTTATTTTTTAAGTGAAATGGGGGAACAGTTACAAGTTCTCTTTCATTTTTGTAGATCTTTTGCTTTTTTGTTTTGGTAAAAGAGTATTATTTCCTTTGAACTCACTAAATACCTCATTTAGGCTCCTGCTCTTCTTTCCTCAGAGTCACGTTCACACGCCATGGGATTGCATGTGTGCACTACATGCTTAACTCTCCTCTATTATTTTAGAGGCATTATTCCAGTTGTACTATTAAGAATGGTCGTGAAGCTGGAAAGTGAACTCAAAGGGATATTTTGAATTGTCTTCCATCATTTATCAATGAGATGATAATTGTCCAGACAAGAGGTGCAATGGTAGGAAGGAAGATGGCGGTCAGATTGCACAGCTTCAGGATTGACTGTGAGGCTAGGACAAAATGACTATGTAGTGAACTGGATGAGCAATGTGAGAGAAACAGCATCTCCATGGTGATTCATTTTCACTTTTGACAGCATTTCATGGAATTTTTTTTTCAAATGCATGGAGTAGCTCTAGAATACTACACATCTGCAAGGAAGTGAAAAAAGTATATTTTTTATTGAACTTCACATCTAATCAGAACAACACACATAGGGAGCAACAAAATCAGACCTGCTGACACCGAATTGATACTTTAATTTTGAGTATGAGTACAATAATCCCAATAGACTGCAAAGTCTATTGCTGTCAGGAACAAAACCTGTTAAATTAGCGTTGTATGTGCATTAAGAACACACAAATCCCTCAATTAGCAAAACATGTAAGAACAACTGGCTAAAGAATGAACATGTTTCATGGAGAAATGCCAAATTTGTTTTCTTCTGAAACTGAAAGCTGAATTTCTTAAGCTAAAAGGGATACAAAGGAGAAAAATGGGAATTCATTTTATGTGTCAGTTTTTTCTTAATATGATTTATTAAGAATCAGTTATTATTTGACAAAGTCAAGAAAGAATTTTGTAAAAATTCACTCAAAGATGCATTCACATTTAATGTGACCACTAGATACTTCATAAAACATAAATATTTTCAAATAAGATATAAATGAATTATTACTTGTATTATTCTTAGTTATTATGACCAAATATACAAGCATAAATGTGTACATAAAGGATTATATTTATAATTATGTCTTTATGCTTTCCTAATCATCATACTATCTTCATGTACAATTTCTGAAAGCAAGTGAAATATCAACTGTTATAATTTCATTTGTTTAAGATTTAAGTTGTGATTCTGTGTAGATGAGGTCTGGGAGCTATTAAACAATATAACAATAAGCAAGCAAATCCTAAATCTTCCAAAATTATAAACAATTTTTGACTGGAAATCTATGATTTTGAATATTACATTTGCTGTCCTGAACTGCATTTTAGTTGCTTTTTTAAATTATAAAGATAATTGATTATGGTTAATATTTTAAATACCTAAGAGTGTGCAATTTTTAAATTTTGTTAATTTTTAATTTTTATTTTTTTGAGATGAGCTTTCCTTAAACTCCCAGTCTTAACTCCCCACTTGCTAAGATTGCAGTTGTGCTGCTACTATGCTCAGATGTTATGATTTTTATAAGAAAAATAAATTGATTGCTTTAGTTATAATGCATTTTTCTGTTTAGTCATTTTAAATAATGTTATACTAAAGATTACTTGCTGAAACACACAAACACAAACATTGAAGCCACTCATCTTAAAAGATTGACTTCTAAAAGATTTAGCGGCACAGCAAGGCATCTATCTGACTTTCCCGAAGCACCATCCATAACTGTTATTTTGAAATATTGGAGAAAATAGACTAAATCACAGATCAACCTGTTATATGCCATAGTAGTGAAAAAAGAAAACAATTTGAAAATTTTCACACGGAATGTACCCCTCAGAGTATGAACAAAGAAATGTTTCCTTTTGGGACTTGCTAGATTGCAGATACACGCTTCCCTTTCCCCTTTCCCCAGCCTCTTCAACCCGACCTTGGGAGATGAAATAGCCTCAACAATCTCCTCAGCTCACACTAAAATTTTAAAACTAACCATTCTGGTGCACTTCTGATTCCTGACCCATTCGCTTTAAATCTGGAGAATAGCATTTATTAGGGGACTATTTTCATCCTCTGGGAGATTGATCCTTAAACCTTTCAACCATTTCACTCATATTACCCGTAAATATCAACCATAGGCTCTTCTAATGCTCAAGACAGTTGCTGTCAGCCTCTTCCTTTTCCTCTAGCAGACCTGAATCTTTTTCTACCTCCACTAGCTTAGCAGTGATTGCCTCCAATTCTGTAACTGCATCTTTACCACAAGCTTTAATTATGGCCAACATGTGAAAATTAAAAGTTGCATATTGTTTTTTTTATTTTTGTTCATTTTGAATGTCTGTTTTGATTTTTTGTGCTCAAAACTTTTATGTGTGTCTTGGTATCAATGTTTGTAGAAGGATGAAATATGTGCAGGGATAGATGGTGTTAAAATGTCCTAGGAGTAACTAGAAATAGGACAGTATTTAGAAACAACCCTCTTCTAAGTTAAAGTTATCTATACTTTGGTATTTGATATGCCAATAAAATGTTCTTTGGTGGGTTGATGTGAATTTAGTGTCTGCCAAGATGACTTTTAAAGCAGAAGAATCTAATAAAATCCAATTGATAATAGAAGCTGAACATACAAAAAGCAAGAATTTGTATTTCCATAAATGTTTGTCAAGTATTTATTCTCAGGATCATGATGAGTCTATGGACATATGCATCCCACAAATAAATTGAAAAAAATTACTTCCGTGAAATGTTAAACTGTTCTTTGATATTTTTAATTTTATATAAACATTCCAATGGAATTTAACTTCAATTATGATCTGTCATTCACCTCAATTTAAGATATTGACTCTGGTGACTTTAAATGTTGACAAAGATCACTGCTAGTTCAGCATGCTTACAGTTATATTCCTAGAATATATGAATAGAATGTGATGAATATATTTATAAGCATCTTCTTATCTAACTATCATTGTGGTTTTATTGTTCTAAGGAGGAAAAAAAATCAGGGGATGAAGAAGACTATATAACAAGCCAACATAAAAGGAGAAAGAAGCAATATATTGGAAGATAACACAATGGAACTTTTGGAGCATACTTGGAAGTTAACATAGTCCCTTGCCATACAGAAAAGAGGTGTGTGTGTATATATATATATATTATATAGATATATATAATATATGTAAATATATGTTCTGACAAAAGCCTAGGAAATTAATAAAACACCAAATGAGCCAATATAAATATACTAACTTTAGGGATGTCAAATTTAATAATGCTTTCTTTTAGTTTAGTCTTAAGCTAATGTTTTTCAAACTACCCCAATTTCTTTAAAATGTTTATGCACAATTCATCTATTGTACAACATAAAAAGAATCTGAAAAAATAAGCCCCAGAGAAATTGTTGAATAAATATAACTCTGAAAGTGTAAACTTGGATATAAATTACTTTCTAGAAAAAAAGAAGGCTGATTTATTTTTGCACTTACTAGTTTAGAGATACCTGCATCATAGTAATGTATTTATAGTTGGCCATAAAGTTTTAGGAAGACTCAAGATTTTATTGTCAAAGAAAATAAGCTAGCATTTACTAAGGTCTCTCTGTGTTCAAGGAACAAAGTGTTGAATCCTATGAAGAACGATAAAAATGACTAAGAGGCTTTTTGAGAGAGTTCATAATGCTCAATGATAGTATCACAAGGTGATAGACAAATTAAAAAATTTGCAACAATGAGTAATGTGTATTAGATGCTGTTATACAAATCATGAATAGAGGAATTCAAATGCTGTTTTCTCCCTCTGGAAGTAGCGTAAGACTTCTTAGGTGAATTTTGTGCTGTTTTTTTTTTTGTGTGTGTGTGTGTGTATAGGTGTTTTTTAAGAATGACCAGCATAATTCAATGCAGAAAAAGCAGTAGCAACTAGGACAAGAGCTCTCGAAAGAGAAAACTGTAAGTTCCTTTGCAAAGAGTAGTGAAGGAAGATTTAGTGTGAGCAGTTTATGTGCTGAGAGTTGAAGATTTAAGAACCATGTCAGAGAGTTGGTCTTTGAAGCTCTCCTGTGATTTAGATAGTCCAAAGTGACCCTGTAAAGCAAGATAAAAGGCTGAAAAGAATGCCTGGAAGGCCAAATTATAGAATAAAATTGTACTGGAAACCTAGAAACAGTAGAATAGAGTTTGTAATAATTGATTGCATCAAAGAGACTCTATGTCATTCACAGAACTCTAAAAAAAAAAAAGAAAGAAAGAACGAAACCTGGCAGTTTTCCTTTTAGCAGCTATTTGAAAGGATGCTCCTGAAATCTAAAAGGCAAATTTTCAAGCAAGAAAGTGTCTAGTAATTACTAAGTGCTTGTCAAATTTTCAATTTAGCTGAAAATATTCAAACCCTTTTCTTTCTGATTTTCCTGCAACATCGTTTCATCAAAACTGTTATTTTTTTCTTATCATAAAGAAAAGAGGTGTACACATTCTAAATAAAGTCTAGGAAATTAACGAAACACCAAATGAGCCAATATAAATATGCTAAATTTAGGGATATCAAATTTAATGATGCTTTCTTTTGGTTTAGTCTTACGCTAATGTTTTACAAACTACCCAAATTTTCTTAATCAGTCTAACTACTTGTAACATGACTTAATAGTCTTCCTTAAATGTATTCTTCTCTAATGAATTTGTTCCTAATATGTGAGTAATCCTTGTCTGTCTTTGGGAATGTCTTTATTGTCCAAGTCTATCTTTGTACCATTTTCATATGCCAAGGAATCAATAGAAAGGGTTTGAAAATAGCATGCTTTCACAGCAAATGTGCAAATGTTTTTATCATTTTCTGTACTATAGTCCTGTCATGCATTAGTTTTGTGGTGATTGGCCATGTGTGTAATATTGAGTTGATGAATTATACTTTCTGAATTTGTAATTCCTCTTCAATTACTACTCCTTCACTACATTGTCAGCATATTCACTATATTATTATCAGGAATAAAAATCAAAATAACCATATCATAGTACTTCTAGAGCTTGTTTCCTTGTGTCTCCTCAGCAGCATTTTATGTACCATCTGTGCTTTTTGTCACTCCTCATTATTGATAGTGTCCTCATCAAATGCTGTGTTCTTATTGGTCATTGGGATGTCAGTTGTGAATTATATCAGATATAACTGGATCCCATAGGGTTTACTCAGAGTAGTGAAAATAGTCAGTTAGTTATAAATGTCACTGTAATGAAATAAAACCAAAATGATAAGAGAAGGTGGATAGATTTGTGACATTCTTGGAATTAGAATGGAAAAAAGTCCTCAAAAATAAGCTTTTCTGCTTAGGAAAAGGAAGGGCAGGGGTTTGACACACAAGCAATAGTTTGCTCAGTTCTATAATTTCAATGGGCATGACTGAACAAAAAACTTCACTCACACATCTGAGGTCATGTATACACCACTGTCATAATGTGGAAGATCAGGCTGCAGAAGAATCCACCAAACTTTGGTCATCACTATCTGACTGTAATATTCCAGAGCTGTCATAAAAGAAAAGCAAAGAAAAAGTGATTGACTTAGAAGTAAAAAACATTATTAAGGGAAAAAAGTTATTAAATAAATCTACCACTGGCAAATTTGCCATGTACATGAATCAGAGATACTTTCATATATATATATGTCAGCTGCATATATATATATATATATATGCACACATATAGGAATATATAATGGTCATTGGGAAAGTACAGAAGATATATACTTAGATACATCTGCAAATATCTGTTATATGTTATATGATATTTTTGAATCCTTTCATAGAAAATTATCTTTTCTCAGCATTATATCCAGAGATGAATATGAATAATTTTTTCTTTGCTTTCCTGTGACTCTAATCTCTGTGGAGCTACTGTAATAAAATGTCTTCTATCTCATAGTTAATGTTTTCTTGCTTCTTCTTGCTTTCCTTATTTCTTTTTCTTTTGAATTAATAATTTTATTATTTTTCCATGCTCATTTTTCTGACCTTCTTGTTATTTGTTGTTTAATTTTTCTCAGGGTTTATTGCATTTTTTACCATTTAAATGTTCCCATGTACTTATAACTTATTATAGTTTAATTCTAATGAATTAAGTTGAAATTTATTATTTGTAGACATTGTGAAGGCTTTGTAGCAATTTAACTCCATCACTCCTCCAAGTATCCTGTGCTGTTTTTCTCTCAGCATATTGGTTTTAAAAGCAAGGAAGAACATTATTTTTATTGTGGAGTAATATTAATTAATATTTATCTATATGACATTTTCTTCTTTTTTATAACTTTATGATTTTTTCATATCTATGTTCGACTTTTATAATTTTGCTGAAAAGCACAACTTCACATTTGTTTTGCTAGAGATCTGCTAAAGGAATATGCTTTCATTAGCATAAAATGTTTTTATTTTGCCTTGGTTTTAAAAGAACATTTTTATTATGCATAGAAAACTTAGTTATGTTTGGCTATTATTTTTCCAACACTTAAAAAAAAGTTAGCTGCAGAAATCTAACTATTTGATAAGACTGAAATATGTTCCCATAAATTTCATATATAGGAGTTCCCAATCCACAGTGAGAATATATCTGTAAGCAGACTTTTAATAAGCACTTAAGGTCAATTGGTCATAACATTTTGACACTAATCAAACAGGAAAAGAAGGATGGTGGTCTTGTGTGGAGAGACAAAGCTAATATTCTCTCTCTTTCTCTCTTACACATATAAACACACACACACCTACATGCAGACACAAGCAACCTAGCAACAATTTTATCTGAATTAACTATTACTAAAAATTAATCTGCACTTTGTATCATTAAAATAAAAAAGTGTCACACTTAGATCCACTCGGTCAATGCTAGTTCATTACAACCATCCAAATAAACTAAGAGATCTATTTTCTTTCTGTTTAGCACTCTATTTGCCATAATGAATTATGGTAGTTCTATTTGAAGGGCTCTGGTAATTTGCAAATTATTATCTCACATCACTTCGATTTGTCTTTAGCCAATAGTTCTAAGATTTTTCACTTCACTTCTGTTTGGAATCCTTTTTTAAATATATCAGACATTCTAGGGAACTTTCACTCTTCCTATTCTCTCTAAATACTGCCATTTGTCTTATTACATTGGTATGTAGTTTTGTATTATTTTGTATCTAATTTGTTGTTAAGTATAGCTTCAGAAATATCAATTTCATCTATAAGATCTTCCATTCCTTCAGTTTTCCCACAAGTCATTTTATGTAATCCCATTCTCTGACTGGCATTTCTAATTTATTTCTGTTTTTCAAAAATACTAATTTTATGTATCTTAAAACCTGTGTCTCAAAATCCTGAGATATGCAGATTTTAGGGAAATAACATTTTTTAATTTTTTTTATTATTTATTATTCAATTGTGTATGTATGCATGTGTGCACGTGTGTATGTATGTGTGTGTATGTATGTGTGTGTGTGTGTATGTGTGTGTGTGTGTAGAACCATGGACGAATTCGGGAACCACCATGGACTGCCTCCATCTCCTCCTTGTTTACTCTGCCTGGGGATTCACAGGTTCTGCCCTACCAGGACCAGAAACGCAGGCCGCCCCTGCTTCCGCCTGGTGTCTATACGTGGGGTCTAGGATCCAAACTCGGGACTTCCGCCTGCAAAGCAGAGGCTTAACCCCTGAGCCACCTCTCCAGCCCCGGGAAATAACATTTTTGTCATTTCATTAGTTTTATTACCATCAGCAGCTTTGACATCACTATTTATTCTTGTCTCTTTCTATGTCCTGTAACTTTAAAATCATATTCCATGCATATGTAGAAATAAGCTCAGAAATAAGTTGAAAAACTCTGAGTACCTTCTCCATTGAGTCTTATCTTTGTTTTTCACAGGTAATCAAATTAGAGACATACTACTTTAATATAAAAGAAATCTTGGTGGAGTAAATTGAAGCTGGGCTCCAATATTTGTGATAGCTAATCCATACCTCATAATGCAGAAAATGTGGATTTGAATAATTAAAAAGTTCCTCCTCAAAATCTAAATATCCATGTGTTTCTCAACTTTTGAAAATTTCTTCCATTGTTTTGAGACATTGTAAAAACAGAAAATTATGATTTCATATTCAGTGAATTAATTTCACCTTTTTGGGTAATTATAACTTCATGAGAGCTTGTCTATGACTAAGATGCCATTACTTATCATTTATTGCTTTTGTAAATGAATGTTATCTCTTTCCTACACATACACACAAACACACACACATACACACACACACACACACACACACACTTTATTAGTCTCACATTAAATTTTTATTTCTTCCATCCCAAAATATTGCAAAAATCTTAGCTTCCTCACTAACAAAAGCACATGATCCAGTGATTGGAGGGAATTAACACTGGTGAGTCTTTGTATTCCTGGTTCACATCTCTGTTACTCTTATACCAAGAGATAAGGTCTTCAAGGTCTTTCTTATGAAGCCCTGGATAAAACGTGAAGTCTATTCATAACATTTCTTCAGGTATGAAGTGTTTATCAGCCTTGGCTGATAATTAATCATAGTCTTACAAATACATGGACATTGAAATGCAAGGTAAAGATGACTTGACATTTTTGTGATTTTTATCTAAATTTTTATTATTATAAGGAATTCTTCTTTCACAATTTGATGGAACTGTTTAAAGAGTATTGATGTTAGTTGTTCCTTAAATGTCTGGTAGAATTCTGTGCTGAATCCATCTCATCCAGGACATTTTTTGGTGGGAAGATTCGAGATTACTTCATCAATTGTCTCACATGTTATAGGACAATTTAAATAATCCAAAACTTCCTGATTCAATTTAGGGAAGTTGTGCTTTCTTAGGAATTCATTTTTTTTGTATTATCAAATTTCATGGAACACAAGTTTTTGAATTATGACCTTATAATTCTCTGAATTTCTTGGGTATCAGTAGTGATGACTGCATATTCATTTCTAATTTTGTTAACTTGGGTTTTTTCTCTCTTGATTTTGGTTAATTTAGCTAGAGATGTATCAATTTTATTTTTTTTTCAAAAATCCAGCTCTTTGACTGGTTGATTCTTCTCTTTTTAAAAATTTATTATTATTATTTATTCAATTGTGCATATATGCACGTGTGTGCATGTGTGTATGTATGCGTGTGTGTGTATGTATATGTGTGTGTGTAGGTATATGTGTGTGTAGAACCACAGACGAATTTGGAAACCACCATGGATGCCTCCACCTCCTCCTTGTTTACTCTGCCCCAGGATTCACAGGCTCCACTCTACCAGGACCAAAAACGCAGGCCACCCCCATTTGTGCCCAGTGTCTATATGTGGGATCTAGGATGGGAACTCAGGACCTTCTGCCTGCAAGGCAGAGGCTTAACCCCTGAGCTATCTCTCCAGCCCCTTGACTGGTTGATTCTTTGTATCATTTTCCTTATCTCAATTTTGTGTATTTCTCCCTTGATTTTGCTAATCTGCTCTCATCTACTGCATTTGGGATTGGATTGCTCTTGTATTTCTAAAGCTTTAAGCTAAATTGTTGTTATTTCTTTGTGATTTTTTTTTTTTTTTGATTTAGGCATTAAGAGCTATAAACTTACCTCTTAGGAGGGCTTTCATTGTGTCGCAGAGATTTTGATGTGTTGTATTTTCATTATCATTTGCTTCTAGGAATCTTGAATTTTGTTTATGATTTCTTCCTGAACCCAGTTCTCATTCAGCATCATAGTGTTTAGTTTCCAAGGTTAGTTTAATATATTTTTTGCTGCTCGTTGTGTTGTGGATATTAAGCTTTATACTATGGTGCTCTGAAAGTGTACAGACTAAAATTTCAACTTTCCTGTGTATGTGGAGATTCATTTTGTGGCTCAGTATGTGGTTTATTTTGGAGAAAGTTCCATGGCCTGCTGAGAAAAATGTGTGTATAATAATCCCAAATTTTCCCACCAAAATATCCTGGACCAAATGGATTCCTTAAATTGTTCCATCACATTGTGAAGGAAGGAACACTTCCACATTCTTTCTGTGAAGCTAATATCATATTAATCCCAAAACCTAATAGAGATATACTTAAAAAAGAAAACTATAGGCCAATCTCTTTGATGAACACAGACGCCAAAGTCAGCAAATCAGATTCAAAAGTATATCAAAAAGATCATTCATTGTGATCAAGTAGGCTTTATCACAGGCACACAAGGTTGGTTCAACGTAGGTAAATCAATAAATGTAATTCACGATATAAACCAATCTAAAATCCAAGACCACATGATACTCTCGATAGATGCAGAAAAAGCTTTTGAGAAGATCCAACAGCCTTATATGATCAAAACTCTAGAGACAGTAGGAATGGAGCGAACCTTTATCAACATAATAAAAGCTGTATACAACAAGCCAACAGCAAGGATTATACTCAATGGGGAAAAACTTGAAGCATTCCCACTTCAATCAGGAACTAGACAAGACTGTCCACTGTCACTACTTCTATTCAATATTTCACTTGAAGTCTCAGCTGGAGACATAAGACAAGAGAGGGAAATAAATAGATTTAAATTGGCAAGGAAGAAGTAATCTCTATTTGCAGATGACATGATCATATACCTGAATGATCCCAAAAACTCCACCAGGAAACTCCTGGATCTAATACAGAAGTTCAGCAGGGTGGCAGGTTACAAAATAATTGTGCAAAAATCAATGGCTTTCCTCTACACTAAGGATGAAAGAAGTGAAAAAGCCCTAAGAGAAACAATTCCATAAAATGAAATACCTTATTATAAACCTAACCAAGGAAATGAGAAACCTTTATAATGAAAACTTTAAAATCTTGCAGAAAGAAATTACAGAAGACACCAGAAGGTGGAAAGACCTCCCATGCTCCTTGATCGTCAGAATCAACATTATGAAAATGACCATCATACTGGGGAGACACTGCAAGAAAAGGAGGTAGGGGATGAAAGAGAGGGGAAAAAGGGGAAGGATGCAAGGGGGACTGGTGAAGGGTGGAAGGAGGGAGTGCCTATTGAGCTTATATGATTGGGGAAAAATAAATAGATTGATAAATAAAAGGAATTCTAAGAAGTCTATACAATTTTCACATTAACTATTAAAATATCTGTGAGAAGTAGGAAATTTCCTATTAAAATAAACTGGTAGCTAATACATAAGATGTAAAAATATATTTGACTGGGGAAGGGTGGAAGGAGGGAGTGCCTATTGAGCTTATATGATTGGGGAAAAATAAATAGATTGATAAATAAAAGGAATTCTAAGAAGTCTATACAATTTTCACATTAACTATTAAAATATCTGTGAGAAGTAGGAAATTTCCTATTAAAATAAACTGGTAGCTAATACATAAGATGTAAAAATATATTTATTTATATGAGGAAAATATCTGTAGAATAACTCATAGGGACTTTGTGAAGCTATAGAAACTCTAAGTTTAGTTCTATTGGTTGATTATCTAGATAATGATGACGGCTTTGTAATTCTTTTCTCACTAATAAATATTGAGGAGTAGGGAATTTATTTTTGTATCATTATTTTGTTGATAATATAATTCTACATTATATATAAAATTAATATAGAATAATTCATCTAATGAAATAATTTCTCAAAGTCATAATAATAGCTATTAAATTAAATAGTGTATGCTAATGTTATTGCTTTTGAATGAATAATTTACAAGTAAATTGTCCAATAGCATAGTTCTTTAAGTAGTAGAGATGAAAATTAAATGCATTATTTTCTAATTTGAAACTCATTGGTATTTAAATAAAATTCTTCCTTTTGTTCTTTGTGTCCCATTATAAATGTGCTACTTCATTTGAGAAGAGTTTTTAAAATATTAGCAATGAAAGAAAAATTAGTTCTCTATTTTCTTTCTTATTTTTGGTGGTTTGCCTCCTGCTTATTACTAATAATAAGTTGAAATATAAATATGTAATGATCAAAAAATTGTATCAATTTTACATCTTCATATATCTTTTCATTTAGTATGAAGTCTCCAATCCTTTTGCTATCTCTTACTGAAATATTTTTGAGTGGTAACCCGAATTATTATTCAAATTACTATTTATATATCATTGCTATAGTAATAATACTATAGTTATAATAGTGGAAAGGAAAATTATTAAATATATGATATTTTAATATGGATGCATACTTTAATAGTAGGTTGTTAATAACAAACAGAAAATGTACAACCACACTGCATTTGAAGACAGCTCTTGATTAACTATAGTGAGAAAATTCAGTTTTCTGTGTGTCATTTTATTGAATAAAATACATATGTACTAAATACATTAAAAATCTATTGTCATCATAGACCATAACTTATTTGCTTCTAAAACATTAACCTTATTTGTACTATTAGCAGGTCTTACACCTTATCTCAGGCATAAGTTTTAGACTCAGGAATATGATAACTGGCTTTAAGAACCACTAAATGTAATGAAAAAGGAATATTCACATACAACACAGGGAACTCTAGAGTATTCTTGACATTTGTACCTTGATCTCTTCACTTAAAGCAAGAGAAGACAGACTGAAAAATGTTTTTTCAATTAAATACAAAATTTTATAGAGAATATAATTAATCTATTAAAATGCATCTAGTCAAATCTCTAAAAATCATAAAATAATTACAAATTAATAGGACAACATGTATTAAGGTACTCGCTTAGTCTTTTGTATTAATACATTTTAAGTATATTGCCCAACACTACAGAGCTGTAACCAGTATAATTAATTAAACACCAACTAATTCATGGTTGAATGTAAAGGTCAGTAGGCAGGAAAGAAAAAAAAAACTTTAAGATCTCAGAAAACGTAGAGGAAGCAACACATTTGCACAATGTAATAGGTAAGCATCTATACTCTTAATCTTATGTCAAAATATGACTAAATTGGGGACAATTAATAGAGACTAAGTGCCTTGAGATGCCAAGTATTTAATAAGAGAAATGGGACCTTGGATTTCCAGCTCAGACTGACAATAAAAAATGACCGACAGAAAAAAATGATGAAATTAGATGTGTTGTGCACATGGAACAACATCCCTGTTCTTTATCATAATGAGTCTATTATTGATAATATTAATTTTGATGCTTCTGTTGTTATTGCTTTTTAAAAAATGGAAAGATTTGGTATGAACTTAAGACAAAGAGGTCATATCAAGTGCTTGCTGCATTAATTGCTACACCATAGGTTCTCTCTCCTGATTAGGTAATGTGAGTCCTTATGAACTTTAGTGATTTAAGCTGGGTGGCATGTGGATCAGTGCATTAGGTGAAAGTTTTACTAAAAAAAAAAAAAACAACTTGAAAGAACACAGTTAAGTTTAAAAGAAAACACAACTTTTACAAATATTATTTTGACATGAAACACCATTGGTGGAAAATGTGGTGGCTCAGGCTGTAGTTGATTATCTTTCAAAAAATCTAACATCTTATTGAGAATATTTAGTCTGTCTAAGACTAAAAGTTCCCATAACACTGGGTTTTAGGCAATGATTAAATATGAGAAGATATGATTATTAGAAAAGTTACTATTCCAGTAAGTAAAGGAGAAAATGGAAAGAAACCAGTCTTAGAGACACACAAAGTATTTGAAACTAACAGGATGGATCCTGGGATTTCTATAATATTTTAAAGCATCTTAACTAACATTTTCTGAGTGAATCAAGTAGACAATTAATGATCCTGTCTATTACTTAGTTTCAATTGATGATCATTCTAGTTTATTCTTCAGGGGAATTTAAAAAAGGAAAAAAATGAAAGAATAAAAGAATAAACAAAAAACAAAAGAAGAAAGAAAGAAAGAAAAAAGAAGAAAGAAAGAAAGAAAGAAAGAAAGAAAGAAAGAAAGAAAGAAAGAAAGAAAGAAAAAAAGAAAGAAAGAAAAAGAAGAGAGAGAAACTTTCAAATTTGACTTCATGTAGTGCAATAACTGATGAAGGTCCTACTGTTATATTTCACAGCAGATTTTTAAAATAAAGCACAAAATTTTTAAGCAACTATGTAGGCTTAGAGTTGCTTGTTCATCAGAGTCATTTTCTCTCTGTATTGGGATGAAGTGCTCATCAGTTACTTGAAGGCCCAGCATCCACTACAGGCCTTTTGGTCCACTGTCTGCACTCAAGGTGGTCTGAGCCAGCCCTTTTGATATGGTCATTGAATGTAGCCTGTTCTGGAAGGTTATGGAAAATTGAGCTTTTCCTCTAACTTAGTATATTGACCCATGTGTTTCTAAGGATGGTGCAAGTGTTTGTATGTATGTTTGAATTGTAGCAGGCAACAGTAAAATATTCTTTATAATGAATATTCACAAACAGAAATGGTTAGAGAGAAAGGGTTCAAATTTAGACTCTTGAAGACTCAAGTATAGAAGGAACATACACTTATGTAACTAACAATCTATTGCTATATTTTTTCATAGCACAATAAGATTTTTAAGAGTACATTTTCTAATACCAGTGTCTAGAAAAAATTACTAAAATTTATCAATATAATTTTCAACATCTATTCCAGAAATATAAAAAATAGAGATAATGTAAGTATTAAAGCCATTATATTTAAGTTTATCATAAGGAAATAAATGAAAGACTCTAAAGCTCCTTATATATTATTTTTATAATAAACATGTTGACAAATATCTTCTATTAACCAAGAAATACAATTTATGTACCATTTAGTATCATTGTATTTAATGATCTTAAATTTTCCATGAATCAATTTCCTCATGTCAAAAATGAAAGAATTGAAATTTGCAGTCTAATACCAATCACAGATTCATTAGGATTGTAATTAATTTTTAAAAGATACAATTTTATGTTTATTTTCAGTTTTCCAAAGTTTTTAATTTGTTTTTCAAGGTTTGATGATTATCTCATATTTTAATATGATTAATCCTCATCAGAAATGCTTTTCACAGACTTTTTCTATTCTATTTTCTGTTTTCCAATGACTAATAAAATTGCATTAAATTTTTATTTGTACTCTGTCTCCTGAATTCTGACATGTTATAAGCAAGTATCTTTTGCCATTATACCCAATAAAACAAGTATAACCTTAAATTCTTCCTTAAATCTTTATTAGAAAGATTCCATTGATTCAATGGTTAATCACTACAACTTGTTGGAAATTAGAATCACAGTGGAAACACATCTATGAGTGAATATAACATGGTATTCCAGATGTGAAAAGAGGATTAGGGAAGATCCACTCTGAATAGGGTGGCATCATTTCATAAATTTGGGTCAGTACTAAATAAAGATGAACAAGACAACTGATCACCAGCATTATCTGTCTGCTTCCTGTCTGCATATGTGATGATGCAACTCCCTCATACTTTCCAGGATGATGAACTCTCTTTCCTCAAAGTGAAAGTCAAAATATCTTTTTTAAGCTTCCATTTTAAGTTGTTGTGTTTGTGTTATTTGATTGTAGCAACATCAGAAGAACAGTGCTACCCTAGTGAGGTGTAAGGACTCAGTGGCATAGCCTAGAACCCCTTATTGGGCTCTGGTTAGTATGGGAACTCTATTATGACTGTTATCCCTTGCCTCTAAGTATCCTACTGCCTTTGATCCATGCTAATGCAGCCCTAACTTGTGTGGAGTATCTTGCACATCTTTTGTCCTCCCCATTTTTAGGCTCTTACAATCTTGTCATCCCCTCTTCCTCAAGGTTCTCTGAGCTTTAGGATAGGGAGAGATTTGGCTGGTCTGGTTCCAGGTGATTAATGTAGGGTCTTTGGTGCTCTGAATTATGGTTTGTTATTTTCAGTTTTGCTTTTCCTGCACGGACCTTGGCTGCATCCTGATTGGTATTGAAGGTCACCTCCTAACTACATAAAAAAGACTGTTTAAATGAAGATTTTAATATAAGAACAGATTTAAAGATAGATGGAATTGGAATGAGACAACTGCAGTGAGGGGGGGTCAGTGTTCCATTTGTAGGATGATTACCATCTATCTGCCAGTCCCTGTACCCTCCCTAGTTGGTGAGATCAAACCTCCTCAGTTGAAGGTGACCAGGAAGAGAAGTGAGAGTGAGCTTCACCACATGTCTTGCTACTTACATGCAACACTGAAGACAGATCCCTCTCTCCTTTTCTCTTGGGGGCCCTCCCCTTCCTTCCTGTTTATAATCTTTGTGATTACAGTAGGTATTATTGAGATATATCTTTGAATATGTCATTAAATTGGTTTGGTACTAAGATCCACATAATTTTTTAAATTCCATCCATTTCCCAGTAAATTTCATTAATTCATTTCTTTTATTGGCCAAGTAGCAGTCCATTGTATAAATGTACCACATTTTCCTTATCCACTTGTCAACTGTACAGCATTTGGGTTGATTCCATTACTTTGCTATTGTAAATAATACTGCTATGAACATGGTTGTGCTTCTGTCATCGTAGTGAATTTTTGCTTTATGCGGAATTATTCCCAGAAGTGGTATAGCAGGGTTGTATGGCATTCCAATCTTTTATTTTTTTAGAAATTGCCAAATTAATTTCCAAAGTGGTTGTATAAGCCTTCATTCCTATCAGCAATGTAGGAAAGTTCCCTTCTCTCCAGATCCTCTCCAGCATTTGGTGTTTGTATTGTGGATTTTTGCCATCCTAACAGGGGTGAGATGATATCTCAGGGAGGTTTTGATTTTCATTTCCCTGATGACTAAGGATGTGAAACATTTTTAAAGATATTTGTGATATTTAAATTTCATCCCTGGAAAATTTTCTTTGGAATTCCCAGGCCCATTTTTTTAATTGGGCCACTTATCTCTTCTGTGTTTAGTTTTCTATGTTCTTTGTGCACTCTGGATAATAGGGCTTTATCAGATATGTGATTAGTGAAGATTTTCTCCCATTCTGTGGGTTGCCATTTTGCTCAGGTTACAATCGCTTTATCTGAACAGAAGCTCTTTAATTTCATAAGATCCCATTTGTTGAGTGTTGGTTCTAGTAACTGTGATATTGGATTTCTGTTTAGGAACTGTTGGCCTAACCCAATCAGCTCTAGGGAGTTCCCTGCCATTTCAGCTAGGGATTTTATAGTCTCAGGCCTAATATTGAGGTCCTTGATCCATTTGGAATTAATTTTTTTGCATGGTGACAACTACAGATACAGTTTTAATCTTCTGCATTGGATATCTGGTTTTGCCAGCACTATTTTTTGAACATGCTCTTCTTTTTCCATTGAATTTTTTGGTTCCTTTGTCACAGATCAAATGGCTGTATTGTGTGGGCTTATATCTGGGCCTTCAACCCTTATCCATTGATCTACATGTCTATTTTGGAGCCATTACCAGGCTGTTTTTATTACTATGGATTTGTAGTACAGATTAAGGTTTTCTATGGTGATACCTCCAGCAGTGTTTTAGTTATTCAGGATTGTTTTTGTGTTGAACCTGTATATTGCTTTTGGTAGGATGTTCATTTTTATTATGTTGATTCTGCCAATCCAGGAGCATGAGAGGTCTTTCCACCTACTGGTGTCTTCTGTAATTTCTTTTTTTTAGGGTTTTAAAGTTTTCATTAGAAAGATCTCTCACTTCTTTGGTTAGATTTACACCAAGGTATATAATTTTTTAGGGGCTATAGTAAATAGGATTGTTTCTCTTAGGACATTTTCCCTTTCTTCATCCTTGGTGTAGATGAAGGCCACTGATTTTTGTATGTTTATTTTGTAACCTGCCACCTGTATTAGTTCTGTATTAGTTCCAGGAGTTTCCTGGTTGAGCTTTGAATCCCTTTTATCTCCTTCTCTTGTCTTATGGCTCTAGCTAAGACTTCAAGTACAATATTGAATAGAAGTGATAAGAGTAGACAGCCTTGTCTAGTTCCTGATCAAAGCGGGAATGCTTCAAGTTTTTCCCCATTGAGTATAATCCTTGCTGTTGGCTTGTTGTATACAGCTTTTGTTATGTAGATAAAGGTTCCTTGCATTCCAACTGTCTCTAGGGCTGATCATAAAAGCTGTTGGATCTTCTCAAAAGCTTTTTCTGCATCTATCGAGAATATCATGTTGTCTTAGACTTTGGATTGTTTTATATGATGGATTACATTTATTGATTTACATATCCTGAATTAACCTTGTGTGCCTGGGATAAAGTCTATTTGATCACAATGAATGATCTTTTTGATGTGTTTTTGAATCTATTCTAATCTCTCCTCATCCTAAGGTTTAGGAAACCTCATAGAAGAGGAGGTGGTAAGATTGTAAGAACCTAAAGATGGGAGGGTTCACTGTTTGACAAATCATTCCATTCAAGGCAATGATACCATATCCAGGAACTCATTGCAATGAGAGTTATAATGCATAATGACTGTAATATCAACATGCCTCCATACATTCTGAGGAATTGAAGAAAGATAACAACACACAGTGGAAACCGTAGGGACTAGAGCTAGACAAGTGAAGGAAAATGCCCCCATCAGTGGGGTGGCTCAAGGAAGGGCATCTTGGTGTGACAATGAGGCTGGAATCCCCACATGAGTAGACAAGCCAGAGGGGGAACCCTGGGGTCCATAGAAGCTGCCAGGTCAGAGGGTGGGAGGGAGTAGAATGGATTGCTGAGGGGAACGGAGATGTGAAGGAGGGGGCACAGAGGTAAGCAGAGAGACAATTATGATTTCATAATCTCCAGCCTCTGAAGTTACCAGCTTTCAGATGTGAGTGGAGGAGCCCTGTCCCTCTGTCATAGTTCACCTGCCAGAGCACTGAAAACTTCAGCATCAGTTATTGATTTGAGATGAAGCAAATCTTTGATTTGTTTCTTCTTGGTGTTGTGTTTTGTGGGGTGCCAAGAGGAAAGACAATTGTATTTTTTTCTCCTTGAATGAACATCCTGTTTTAAAGAATATCAGAATTGAATGTTATTTAGATGAGTCCTGGAACTCAGTGACAGTGTTTACTGCTCCTGAGCATGTTGCCTCTGTGTATCCATCTCCCAAATTCAACATAGAATGTTTTTACCATTTCACAGATAAAATTAAGTCTGTTTCAGAGCCAGCTTATCCCCATCAAAACAGCTCCTGCCTTTTTCTCTGATTATGAGTTATGTATGAACACCTTATCTTTCTTGGATTTTCCTGGTGATATCTGTTTGGTAGGAAGCAGGAATCACAGATGGAGTCACAGGCTGCAGGTTGTTTGTTTTCCCTTGGCTGTAAAAGAGCTCTCAGGCTTTATTTCTCACCAAACTGGTTTGCTCAGCGACACAAGCAAAGGAACGAATAATGAGTCCACAGTGTTTGCATCAGTATAAAATGCATCGTCTATAATAGGCCACCATCAAGGACTGCAAGTAAGAAATGGGACATCTGGTTAAGCTCACAGACTGTCCTTCCTGGTCACTTGCAACTGATGGGGTATGATCTTACCAGAAAGGGAGGGCATACAGTCTGGCAGATAGAAGGTAACCATTTTGCAATGGGAGACTGATCCACCCCTCACTGCAAACTCCTACTTTTATTCCATCTACCTTTGAATCTATCCTTATAATAAGACTCTATTTTAACAGCTTTTTATCTCTGGCAAGGGGGTGACATCCAATACCCAGCAGGATGGAGCCAAGGGCATTGCAGGAGCAGTAAAACTGAAAGAAAAATCAACAAACCATAATTCAAAACATCAGAGACTCTATATCAACCACCTGGAATCAGGCCCTCCCCATCCTGAAGCTCAGGGAAATTTTCAGAAGAGAGGGTGGTAAGATCGTAAGAGCACAAGAATGGGAGGAGTCATGATATGCAAGATACTCCACACAAGTTAGGGCTGAAACAATTATAATAGGACCCTGCATGATCTACACAATGACCAACCTATCATTGACCCCTCAAAGTCTAGCATGTACTAAAGGCACTAGGATCCTTAGAAGCAAGGGATTAACAGTTACAATAGTGTTCCAATACTTAAGGCGAACACAAGAAAGAGTTCTAGGAAATGCCACTGAGTCCTTACACCTCATCAGAGAGGAGGACTCAGAGGAAAGTTTGATATACACATTAAAGGGTGCTTCAGAGATGGGGGAGTGGGCACTGGGAGAAAGGGAGGGAGGGGGAAAGGAAGGGAAAAGGGGGGAGGAAGCAGGGAGATCCAGACAGGGGTGGAGGGAGGGAGGGGACAAGGGTACTTACTACATTAGTATGAGCAGAAAATAAAAAATAAATAAACAAATGCATCGTCTAGCTAAGGGTAATAGGTCTTGAATCCTTAATCTAAGTAACATCAATTTGCTATTTTGCATATTCTCCTCCCCAACTGATGATCAGATTGATTACTGTGTTCCTACTCATATACTAGGGCACTGACCTAAGATTAAGTCCTAGGCTACTGATCCATGAAGATGAAAGCATTTTTTATTTTCAATGGTTTATATTTATTAAAGGGAATGCAATCTTATTTAAAAGGAGAAATCTTCTGTCTGCCCATAGTTAATGACCCAGTAATACTTGTCTTCTCAGCCATCTACTTCCCCTGTTTTCCATAGTTAACTTTTCCAAGTTAGCTAGTAGACCTTAATTCTTTCTAATGATTGTAGGGCCAAGTTGAATAAATGAGCATATCTTCTAGATGGCTTCCCTTACTTTACGATGCTGGCTTTCTTCTCTATGGATCACATTTGCCCAGCATTTGATTTATTGCTGCTTCAAATGCTTCTGCTTCAGAGTCTCTCTCTACAAGATGCATTACTCTTCTGGTCTTCGTTAATCTGTTTCAGCTCAAAGGACACTGTAGAGTGTTTCTAAAGGAATTCACCCACATCAGTTTAGACTATAACACCCAAATAGACAGAGTCCTGAAAAGATAAAACATCCAGACAGAGAACATGAAACTCTAAACTGATGTGGGTGAATTACAACATATTTCTGAAAGCTCCTTCCTACTGTTGTAAAATTAAATTTCTTTGTTTCCTTTTGTGTTCCATTATTTGTACCTTAAGTCCAAAGTCCCCTTATGTTTGTTTTCTCCCTCACCATCATTACATCCTAAGTTTCTAATTCATTTTAATAATTCCAGTGTTTCATCTTCTCTGCTGTTCTTCAGCCTTATAATAGTATCAAATGCATACACAGTAGCACTCATAATCACACAAATGTGTTGTTAAATATGTGTACAAAAATCACTAAATAAACATATGCATATATACAGGTTCTAATACCCTGAATTTTGGTTACTAAACACAGAATGTGATTCTAGGGTTAACTGATTACCTGCCACTCCCATGGTTTTTATGTAGAAAGATGCAATTTGAGGAATGTAGCTGTCCAGATTGTAAGATTCTTGTAGATCAAACATAAAACACTCTCTTTTCACCAATCCAGAGTCAGAGGTTCTATATTATCATAAACAAATTGTCAATATTATCCACACATCTTAGGTCTGTCTTGCTTTCATGCATGTTCGTGAATGCATGAGCTTCTGGGTTTATAGAACTTTAATCTGAAATAGATTCTTTAAATTCTACCCAGATGCAAATTCTAAAATGATTTTCCTGGCTACCTTCTTTATTTCAATGAGAATAATTTCAAAGTTTTACCAATGCCTTTGCATAATATGCCAATTATATGCTTAACTTTAATTTACTCTGAATTTTGACACATTCCTAAAAGACTGATTACTTGTCTTTTTTCATAGCATTTAGAGTATCTTCTGGCATAGAATATGTTCAATAAATGTTTGGTAGACATATTGCTATATCAATAACATGAGTGAAATTTGGGGCTCTGCATTGCTGCAGCACAAAGTAGTTAAAAAGGGTGCATAACCTTTTCTGTCTCTAGAGTTGCATTTCCTCAATATTAATATGTACAACTGTATTTTGTTATCTATTTTTAAATGTAACATATTGAGTGATGAGTTTCATTGTGATATTTATATACATACATATAATTATACTTTGTTTTATTCATCTTGAGCTCATTACATCCTCTACTTCTAGGTCTTTCACTACAAGGAACTTCAAGTCTGGTGTGTGATTCAGGAAAATCCTCTAGTTGTCCACAAATGAACTTGGTCCAATTCTTTCCATTGCTCAGTTCTATTTCTCTGATAACTCCAATATGCTGTAACTATAATAGCCTAACATAGAAAGGGAATGTTTCATGTTTGTTTCTTTTTCTTCCTAAAGTCAAAATGCTGTTTGAAACTTTAGCTCAGGGTTTGTCACTCAACATATAAAACCCAGGGCACCAGCTTTCTGTAGTTCCTCAGCAGTCAGACAAATAGAACTTGCCAAGTGATGATTTTATTATCACTGGAGAACCAGTTCATAATGAAATTTAAAGTTCTGTGCTTCATTTTCCCTTAATATTTTGTGATGGTTAAGCCTGGGTGCCAACTTGACACACCCGGTATTAACTAAGCTGGACTGAGACCACCATTGGAAAGGATCAACTGAGACTACTTGAAAGGATTAATCCCAACCCAGAGCTATCAGGACTTCCAAAGCTCTCAAAGGATTCTCCCAGTACTGCATCATATAAAAAAGGAGCCACCAAGGAGAACAGATCCCTTTTTGCAGCTGTGCTAGGAATTGTTCTTCCTTCTGGGTGCCCAGTTTCTTATAGCCTTCCACTAGATTAAGACTCTAGGAGTTCTCCAGCCTTCAGCCATCACCTACTTGACTACTGAACTTAGCAGCTAGCTATTGGCAGCCATCGTTGGAACTACCTCAGCTATTGGCAGCCATCATTGGACTACCTCAGCTACTGGCAGCCTTCACTGGACTACCTCAGCCATATCTGTAAGAATTTCATATATATACATATATATGTATATATATGAAATTCTGTGAATTCTGTGAATTCTGTGACTCTAGAGAACCCTAACTAATACACACTTCTATTAGTAATAACTCCCATAGCTCCAATTGTGTGCGTGTGTGTGTTTCTATCTGAAAACTAATACAGTAAAGCTACTTACTACTCAAGGTCAAAGAAAATCCTCTATTGACAAAATATGCCAACTTGGTAATCGGGTAGTACAGGTAAATTATTTCCTGCTCTTTTGCTAAGGTTTTGTGCCCCACTGAATTGCTACAACTTCCTACTCTCATTAATGAATAAATTGTAAATGCCATATTTTTCATTGGAAAACAATATGACCTTTTTAGTTTAGCAACTTGCTGATACCACAATTCACACAATGGTTTTTCCCAAGCATTTAGAATAATGTAAAATTATAGGCAAACCTTTAAGCATTTTGCTAGTGTTTAGTTACTTTGTCCTTTCTCATTTACCCAAAATATAACTATATAATATACATGTGAAATTATTGATATTATTAACTTGACAAGATTTAATGTTATCTAGGAGTCAATTATCTGATTACCTCAGAGAGGGATTTTCTTCATTGGTTTGAATAAAGTAGGAAGATGAACACTTAATGCCCAAGGCACCATTCTGTTGATTGGGATTTTAACTGCATAAAGTAGAAACTAGAAGAAAACCAACATTCATTTCTCCCAGCCTCCTGTTGGGGAACTCAATCCTGGGGAGGTGTAACCCCAAATAAACCCTTCCATCCACAAACTGTTTCTTTGTCACATCAAAGAGAAAAAGTAATGAGTAAAGCCTGCCTTGATATGTTTATTAGTCAGGGTTCTCTGAAGAAACAGAATCTATAGAATGTAATATATATAAATAAGTTTATTAAAAAATAACTCAATAAAAATAGTGTTCTACAAGATAGCCACCCACAGCAGCCTATTTCCTGGCTGGAATGTTCCACAAAGCCAAAAGATCCCGAGAAGGTCTCAAGCCTTTGCTTCTCTGGAGGGTTGAAGACACTGGGTTCTGATTAGGTACAGAACAGCTGGGCATCAATGTTGGTGATGAACAAGCAAACAGTAACAAGGCCTAGAGACCAGGCTCCAAAGGAACAGCAACAACATGATGGAAAAGGTGAAGCTCCCAGTCAGCCAAGAATGGAGGCAGCAGCAACAGCAATGAAAAAGGCCAGATGTTCTGAAGGTGAACAATGTACATGCAGAGTGGACTATTGGGCCAGCCAGGATTTGCCCCATGGTTGCTGAGTCTCTGGAAATTGAGGTGGAGGCGGGGACAGCTGACCTTGCCTTTCTTCGTCACCACAGTAGGCTGCACAGTCATGTGAATGAGTGTGTGAGTGGGCTGAAACACGCCATGCCATGGGTAAGTGGACACTACAAACTGGTGCCTGAACGTGGGGCAATTTCTGAACCAGATGAAGCTAATTGGGGATCCTGAGATGAGGACTGCCCCTGAGTATAGGGAACACATTTTACAAGGTTTTTGTAAATGGAACTCCATTAGCACTGAGCTATGTATTAAAAAATCATGGTTTTGAAATCCCAGAGCCGCACATTGCCCAGGTGTGGGAATTAGCCCATGAGTTGGCTCAGTTTGCCTGAATGTCCAACATTTACTCATGGGACATGTGGAATAAAATAGAGAATCTAGGCAGAGAGCACAAAAAATATTTTAAGATATTGTCTTTGGATTTTCATTCCATGGTTGGGCGCACTCAAGAAAAGCTTTCCCTCCTGATCCAATCCAGCGCCTGCAGGTGGAACAGGTAGAGAGGGAGGAGCCAGGGCCACTCTGGACTGGCTGCGCAGGTCCAGGGGGCGTGGGATCAACAAGCCATCCCGGGAACTCCACAGAGGAGGTGCCGCTGCAGCCCCAGGGTGGGGAACTCTGCCATGAGCTGGGGGTGGGCAGGGAAAGCGTGAAACTGCTGAGCAGGGGCTGGCCATGGTGGAGCCTTGGGAAGCCAGGGCGGAGCCTTGCAGGACAGTAGCAGTGGGTGGCAGGGTGCTGTGTGCGGCGGAGGGCGATGAGGTTCCATACACAAACATGGCGGTGTGCAATGAGGTATAGCCCTATGAAAATAAGGCAGCACGTGGCTACGAGGCTTCACGCAGTGGCAGAGGCTGACGCCGGGACCAGGCTGGCTTGGCCTGCACGCATGTGCAGAGCAAAATGCCTGTGGGCAGAACTGCCACTCTTCCCAGCGTGGGAAAAAGCTTGTGGGCACAACTGCTGGCTCTGAGGCGTGGGGAGAGGTCCCAGTGCGTGGGAAAGTGGCTGCAGGGAAAGAGAATGCCTAGTGGTTCCCTTCCTCAAGGAAAAAGGAGGTGGAAATGGTTCAGAAAAAAAAACACCTCCCATGCACCTTCACAAAAACCTATCCCAAATCCGCACACAAACATGACCCCCTGCAGTCTAGAGCGGGGGGGGGGGGGGGGGGGGGATTTGAGAACTTCTCTGTTTGTTGCCTGGGAGGATAGTTACTTTAAAAGGTTCTGACTTGTTTGACTATTTGAATTTCCTATAAAATCTATGTGTTTTATGTTTCAAAATAACCGTTGTGGCCACTTTAGGTTTTATTGTGCGCTTATAATCACATTTTGGTTTTGACTTTCTCATTATTTTGCACGCTTACAAATGACGTCAAAAGGCCTGAGTACATACTGATTAAAAAGAGATGATATTGTGTTTTTACCTAGGAAAGTTTGTTTTCACATGTGTAAAACCATCAAGGAAGATAAAGTATTAAAAAAAAGTATGGTACTTGAATGTATAAAAGTTTTAAATAAGGTTTATAGGATAAGAAATCTTACTTAAAAAATTAAAATGTGTACAGGTTTGAGTTCATTGCTTAAGAAGATGTTAAAGTATGCTATAAAGGTTTATGGAGTGTTGGGTTTATAAACAGATTAAGAACTAGAGATGGTGATTAGAAAATAGGAAAGTTATACATTGTGCTTCTTTTGTGCTATAGAGGACATTGAGCCTCAGGGGTTGGAGATTAAGAACTAAGCTTCACATATTCAAATGTATTTCAATTGTCTGTTTTGATTAAGCAAGAATTTGGTTACTCATAGAATCCCAATTTCTCAAGGACAGCTGGTTACTCATAGAATCCCAACTTCTCAAGGACAGCAGGAAGCTTCTCCATGGGGTCACGAGTAAAAACTGGGAAGGTCTAAGACTAGGGCCTGCAGCCCCTTGAGCAGGGCTCTGCTCAGAGGCAGGCCACGCCCACCAGATGCCATCTTGGCTGTAACTAGAATCCTGGATCTTACAGTTAAAACAAACAGGCTTCTCCTGGGAGGGGAGAAAAAGGACACCTTTAAAATCTGAAAAAAATGTCTTAACTTCTGTGTGAATGTATGAGTGAATGTAGGCCTGTTGTGGGAAACCTATTACACCTGTGCTCCCCACAACGGAATCCCTTGAAGCCATGGGATTCTATTGGGCCAGTTCTGTGTTTCCATGGTGATATTGTACAATCTAGAGTGGGTTCAGATTAGAATCTAATTGGGTGTGTACAGTGATTGGCAAAACTGCTAAGCCATGTATCCTTTCCCCAAGTCCAGGTCCACTAAACTAACCAAAGGAGAGATTTCCCCTTCCTGTGTCCAGGGACTAGCTAAAAAATACAAATGCTTAGTCTTACCAACCTGAAAGAGAGTATATTCTTGGACATGCCTTGTTTACATCTTAGACAAGAGATAACCCTTTTTAAACTTATTTCTAAACCATTTTTAAGGACTTTAAAATAGGACTAATGATCTAAGACTTAATGTGGAAAAAGAAAAAGAAAAGAGAAAGAGCCACAAAACAAAGAAATCAAAACTTGACATTTGCCTAAGAAGATAGGTAGAAAATTAACAGGCACCCTCAAGCAGACAACCCAGGACCCCTTCTGACAGGGGAGAGATGAAAAAGATGCTTTAAATATGACCAGACTGGGCGCTTTGAGATGGTTGCAAGCACAGGAAGGTTTCGTGTGGCTTATGTCCCAACCATGGGAATTTCCACTAGAGGAAGATTGCCCCCTGAACCCCAGGGCCCAGAGGTGGAGCCCTCTGGTGGAGACCAATAAAATGGCTTCCCTCCAATAGGAAAAAAGGAGTTTGCCTCTGATATCCAGTGAAAGGCGGCCCAAAATGCCAGGTTGAACATCTCATGAAAACCTTGGGTTTAATATGCAAATGGGAAGCCTCTTTGTTTCTAGACTAGTGAGCACAAGATTCTAATGCTCAACTTCCTTCCTAGGCTTTTGTCAATCTTTGATTTTACTAGAATGTTAATGATCAAGAAAACGATAGGTTCATCAGTCACTCACAAAGTAACTACTCACATTCCTTATATGCTTAATAATGATGCTTTTAGACATTCCCTCATTTAAGAAAACAAAATAGACAGTTCACATGGTTTTAAACAGGTTTTAAGATGTGATCATAGAGATTCACCAAAGAAATAAGGTCTTCAGTATGTAGATTAATTCTTAGTTTTTCACCAAATTAAGACAGTGTTATTCCAGGTGAGATAATAGATTTTCCTTACTAACTTTTGCCTGTACCCACAGTAAAATTACTGAGCTTGTTTGGTTTATCCCATGTGCCTTCCTAGTTACAATGGTTTAATCCTTGTACAGATCTTAAAAGTTTAACTTACGTTTTTTTCTCTTTTATAGGGACCTTAAAGTAATAGAGCCATCTGTCAAGGACCTCTAGACCATCCCAGCACTTATTAGATGAGGATACCAGATTGCTTTCACTCTCAATGTCCCATCTCAGCAGGAAGCAGCCAGAATGGTCTTCAACCTTTATCCCTTGAGCAGTCTGGATCCTCAAATAGGTTAGGGGGTAAACTAGGAAGATTTAGAACAGCCATGCTGGGATGAGTCTCTCAAGATCTTTGAAAGTCTTTAAAACTCCAAAAAAGACACCCCCCTCTGCTAGACAATCCCATACCCAACTAAATTAAAGGTCCAACCTTTAAAAACAAAAAGAGGGAGTAAGCCTGCACCAAGAGCTAGGGTTAGTATTATTTACCATCAATGTTTTAAATTTTAAATTTTCAAAAAGGGCAGCTTAAATTGAAATTCCAAAGACACTAGGAAGCCTATCCACCTAACTTTCTGTCAGGAATCTATCCACAGTGTGCTACAGGAAGATTTTAACTGTAATTTTTATAGGCCTGACTTAATTCAAGATGACTTGATTGATACCTTGCCTAAATCAAGATGGAGTCCATCTGGGTTTGACCTAACATCTAGTAAAAATTGTTCTTTTAATAACTATGTTGCTTAAGTGTTTTCTCAGCACATTTCTCAGCAGTGCTCCATCTACAAGACCACGCTACAGACATCCATGTCATGCCCCCCCTGAGACGTGCTTCAAGATTGGAGACTTGTGAAGCCTTGGTCTAATAACAGATCAGACAGGCCTATATTGCCCGTGTGAGCCACATACAACTTCCCCAGGCCACCTGCTGCCATGCCTGGTGCTGATGCCAACCTGCCTGACTGAGAAGATCAACCGGGACAGGACAACAGTGAAAGCTCACGCTGAGACTGATGGGACATTGGACATACATATAATTAATTGTAAAATATAGTCTCTACTAAAACAAAGCACATGGGACTAAAGATAGCACTGAGAGCTAGTGTTTTGGGCATTGCCCTGATCACATTACAGGGACCCCTAATTGGCTTTCAGGTATTGGCTTGCCTCCTGTGCTGATTGACATTAGACTTCACCTGTGGAACCTGAAGGTTGCCTTGACTTTTGACACAATTGGATGCCTGTTTGGCGCCTTGTGGCTTTTGTCTATATAAGTTCCTTCTCTCCCCCAAATAAACTTGAGATTTTGCTCAGACAAACTCCCTGTCCCATTGCTGAGTCTCTGGGAAATTGAAGCGGAGCAGGGACAGCTGACCTCGCCTTTGTTAGTCACTGCAGCAGGCTGCATAGTCGTGTGAATGAGTGTGTGAGTGGGCTGAAACATGCCACGCTGTGGGTGAGTGGACACTACAGTGGACTGCATAAGTCAACACTGGATAAGGGAAGAACAAGTCTCTCCCCCTTGTACTTCCTATTATCTGGTCCACCACTGGAAAGTACCACCCTATATGGGCTGGGTTCTCCACAGCAATCAGTCAAGTACCTGAAGACTTATTCAGGGGTCATTCTAACCATTAATCTTCTACAGCTGTGCCCAAAACAATCTGCAACTGTCAACTTTTCATCAAAATGCAACATTAATAATATAGTTGGCACCATTCCATGATCTGATGTTGCAAGTTCCATAAAAAGCAAGGCCAGCACTAGTATTCATTGCTATCTGATTATGTAAGCAATGTGGCCAGTCCCCTCACACATCTTCCTCTATGACTCTCCTGTCGCATATGAGTGCACTATGAGTGAAAATAAGCCCTTCCTTCCCAAAGTTGCTTCCTTAAAAGTTGCTGCTTTTCTGTCACCATGATCCTGATGAGAAAAATAACTAGTGGACATATTGAACATATTTTAGAGATTCTGGTTGTTATTATTATCAGTCACAAATAACATTTTTTTCAGTTACCAGCTTCTTTCTAGAAAATGCATGCATTTGAGTCCTAAAAAATGTTTTTTAAAATCATACATCTTAATCCAATTTATAAGTTTCCACTTACACAGCTAAGTTCAATACTAAACATGTACCCAGAAGGAAATTATTCATGATAATGATTAAACATGGTTCACTTCAAACTGTAAGGGAATTGGCATGTATTATTTTTAATGAAAGGCAGTTATTTTCTACACAAGGGCCCATCAATTAATACATTGTAATGTTTTTTCTTAGATTGTTATTATGAGATAAAGTAATAAAATTAATGTTACCTTATCATACTTTGAGATATTGATGGTTAGAAAAGACTTCTTACAATTTCAGCTATTGTTGTATATTGTCAATATTTTCCTACTGCTTCACAAAGTAAAATAACATCTGTTGTGGAGGACAAGTTAAGGTGCATATTGAATTCTAGAAAAGAAATGTTTCCTAACTCTACAGATAATCTTTTCTTGACACATTCTAATCATTTTATTACACGAATTACTATATTTCTTAGAAGAACTTCTTGGAGGATAACTTGTGAAATATATATATTTTACTTTACTAAATATGTGAAAGATGTCCAGGAATAGCAAACACATTTTAGAAGGCGTATACCACATCAGAACATTTGTGTTGTGAGTATAAATATAGAAGCAGTTAGAAATTGAGTGTTATAAATTGTAGTCTCCTTTGCAAATGAAGAGTAATGAATAATCTCTCTAAAATGAAATAGAAAAAAGTAATCAGAAAGTTTAACTGCCAAGCTATTAGAAGAAAATGAAATGAATTGATTTTTTTCAGTGTGTTAAGTATTCCTTTTTAAATAATCTCATTAAAATACAAGGTATAAAATAGTTTTTAAATTAAATTTACAAAATGAAATTCAATGACATAAAATAATTTATCTTAATTAGTGGAGTTTCTCCTTCTTCTTAGTTTCCTAAAACTGCTTGTTGCATGAATATACTTTATATGATTATGAACTCACATTTTATAAATGGGTCAGAACATTCTGGAGGCACCAGGGGTGGCTGAGCTGCACATGAAGAACCCAAGCAGGACAGAGGGTCAATCTGGATGCCAGGCATGTTTGCCTTTGGCATGCTGATTTGAAAGTAGGGTAATGTAAATTAGATAAAATTGATTGGTAGAAAACTGGAAAATACTAATTTTCTTAGTCTTTTTAAAAACATATCTTTATGCTCAAAATATTCCTTGTGCATATAGGTAGTGCTTCTCAGAAGAGATTTCTCTCCTTCTGTTTCATAATGGAATAGGTACAGAACTCTGGAAGCTTCTACAAATAACAAGGTAGTGTTTCTAGCTTGGAGATAGACCTTCTAGATGCTGTGAAAGAAAATTCATTAACATTTCATTTTTCCTTTATGAATTCCCAAAGAGAATGCATTTCCAGTGTCTGGTCAATATTTGTCTTTTGAATTTAAGAGTATGGAGATTATTCTGGGTTTAAAGCCCTTACCTCACAAGCAGAAAGATCTGACTTTTGATATCCAGATTCCATGCAAAAATAATAAGTGTAAATGGCAGTGGCCTGTAATTTCCACACTAGAAGACAGAACCTGGAAACCCTAGAGCATAGCAATAAGGAAGTAGAACAATCCAGGCTGATTCTCATTGTCACCTTTGGACCTCCAGAGGTCTACACACTCAAGTTCACTCTTGTACACATACACCCACGCACCACATCACATCACACTACACCCCACTCCTCCATACACACACAAACATTCTCTTACAGTTGTGGAAACCAAAAGTATAAGTGATGATCACTTTGCTAACTTTAAAATTTCTGTGGGACTAAGTTTCTTAAGTAGATTACAGCATATTGTACTTCTTGCCTTCTTGAGCTCTGAGCTTCTGGAACCCCCATATCTTTTCTCACATTGGAACTATAATCTAAAACTGTCAACTCTACCAAGTCTCTTAACTTCCATGTTGCTAAAAACTCATTTTGTATCTTTACAAAGAGATGTAAATTCATTTAGAGCTCTGCCTTATGTTTTAAAAGAATATCTACTTGTGAAGATTACTAATGAATTTTTATTCTTAAAATTCTTTTTATTCCAGCAATTAAGAGGTGAATATCTTTTGTCAAATCATCTTTAAAACTGCTGTACATATTTAAAATACTGGTATAATGATTTATCTTTATTATAAATTTCACTGAGTTTAGAATCACCATGCAAATATACCTCCAGCTGTGTTTACGATGAAAAGTATATACAAAAAGATCTAACTGAGGAAGTATGACTCGTAAATATAAGTGGCACCATGAGCTATGAAATTTAGATTGAATAGAAGGAGAAAGAAGCTAACCAAGAGCCTTTTTTGTCTGCTCTCTGTGAATGCAGTTTGAACAGAGACCTTTACTTCTATCATTATGCCTTCCTGTATTGATGAACCATATCTTTTCCAACTCTACGCAAATATCTATCACTTTCCCTCATTCTACAAGTATATTGTTAAACAACAAAAAAATCCATTACTACAGTTTGGATAATGAAAAAAATGATGGAGAAGGAAGACTGGATTTTAAAAATTTTTCATAAGCTTTGTTTTACAGAATATACATTTGAATCAAAACTTGAATTGAGATAGATTAACCCCAACACAGTAATATTGGCAGATGTCAGAGTTAATTGACCCAAATAAGCTTAGCAGACAGCTAGATGCAAATCAAATGTCAGAAGATATTGCAGAATTTATGTAATATTCTATATTCTTAGTAAATCACAATGAAAAAAAACTAGAAATAAACAGCAGCAATAGAATTTACATAAATATAAAACCTCATAGGATCTTAACGAAACATACCAAAGCCTACCAGTAAAATGAAGTTTGTTCTCAGAGGGAAGTTTGTATCTCTAGATGCCTACAATGAAAGATGCGAGCTAGCCCAAATAACTGAACTGGTGCTTAAAGTATCAGAAAAACAACAACACACTAATCCCAAAAGCAATAGATAGGAATGAATATTAAAGATCAGGGCAGAAATAGAAACAACAGCAAAAAAAGAAGTTGAATCTTTGTACATATAAATAAGATTGATAAACCCTTATCCAAATTGACAAAAAGACATAAAGGAAAGATCTAACAGTCATTTTCAACTTAATTCAAACTACAATTTTGAATATAAAACTGTAACTTTTTGAAAACAGAAAAAAGAATACAGATTAAGGTATGGGGTTCAAAAAGGATACCTGATTAAGACCCAGTTCACACAGGAAAATAAAAACAAAAAATAAAAAAGTACAAAGTTATTAAATTAGAATATTTCAGGCTAGACAGATGGCTCAGGAGTTAAGACTTTGCATGAGCGTTAAGCAGAAGGTTCTGAGTTTGATCCCAGATCCCACATAAAAACCATAGGCAGAAATGCATTTTGGCCTTCGTGGGTGGAGACTGGGAAATGCCCAAGAGAAGACAAAAGATGTTAGAAGCAATCCAGGGGGGCTGGAGAGGTGGCTCAGAGGTTAAGCCTCTGCCTTGCAGGCAGAAGGTCCTGAGTTCGGATCCTAGACCCCACGTATAGACACCAGGCAGAAGCAGGGGCGGCCTGCGTTTCTGGTCCTGGTAGGGTGGAGCCTATGAATCCCAGGGCAGAGTAAATAAGGAGGAAGTGGAGGTGGACCATGGTCCGTAGTTCTACGCATGCCCGCACACACGCGTACCTGAATAAAAAAAAAAAAAAATAGAAGCAATCAAGGATGATTCCTTAGGTCATCGTTGATCCTCCACAGGGACAAACAGTGCCTTCTGATATACACATACATACACCCAAAGCAAAATAAGTAAAAACTCAAGCTCAGGCTACCTTCTGATTAATATAGAAATCACACCAGGTCAAAATATAAAGAGTAAGTGCTCAGTTCTAATGAAAACATTGGAATCTACTACTTCTCACAAGGCTCAGGGAAAGTGCCAGAAGAAGTTATAAAAAGAATATATGAATCAGATTGTGGAAAGATAAACAAGAAGTGTGCTCCAGACAGGAAAAGGCCATTCCATCAAGGTACTCATTGCAGTCATGTCCACTTACATAGAATTTATACAAGCTTAGATCAGTAAATGTAATCTCATGGATAATAAAAGAGCTCACATGCCCCAATCCTTTCTGAATAAATTATTATAGATAATGCAAACTGTGAAAAAGGACCTTCTTTCTTCAATGGTATTTTCAATGATATACCACTTATGATGTATTAAAAACCTAGGCTCATGCTAACTTGTATAACACATATTAAATGTAATAAGACATACATACAAGTAAAGGAAAAATTGTCCAAATAAAGAAGATTCTCTATGGGATAAGGGAAAAAGAGAGAGGATAAGATTATACAATGTTATGTCAAAATTTATTGTATTCATGTATAAAATAGAGGTATTAAAAATTAAAAATAAATATGGAGCCTAGAAAAAAATGTGTGACAAGAGGTATAATTATAATGTTAAAGAATGCTAAGCTTCAGCCTGCTTTATTTGGAATGAGTAGAGTAAATAGACTGCCCCAGGTCAATTGTGCATGTGGTAAAATATATTGTATCATACAATTGAGCCTACAAGTTATATAAGACATAAATCTCTCCAGGGCTGTGTAGGATCAATAACTTCTACCTACAGGGCATTACTACACCCCACATTAAAGGAGTCATTAAAATATGTGTCTGAAAGTATTCAAAGGTAAGAAAATCTCTAACTTGATTAAAGAAATGTAAAACAAAAGCAAAACATATAAAGTTAGATAAGATAAATAGGATAACAAATTTATTAAGCAAAAGCAAAAGAATAAACAAACCAGTACAACACATGGAAAGCATAGACAGGAGCACCAGGACACCATGAAGAGACCAAACCTAGGAATCTTGGTCTTTCATGGAAGAGAAGAAGTATACCCAACATTTTTAGCACAAGCATATAAGAAAACTTTCCTAACCTGGAGAAGATGTCCATACAGAAGCAAAAGAAGCATACAGAAATTCTACTAGAGAGTTCCACAAAATAAACCCTTTTCATAGCATATTATAGTTAAGACACTAAAAAACATAGATAAAAGAAAAAATATTGAAAGTATCAGAGAGAAAGGGTAAATCACAATGACAACCCCAGTAAAATAATATCTGACTAGTCAATATAAACTATTAAAAATAAAAGAAATGATGTATTGCAAAGATGAAAAGACCCCAGCTGCCAATACAACATACTATATCCATCAAAAATCATCCAAAAATTCATAGGACAAATTAAATTGTCCATGATAAAAATAAAGGTAAGGAACATATGACCACTAAGTCAGTTTTATAGATAATTACATCAGGATACTAAACTCAAAAGAGAAATCAAAACTCAATATTTACTATACTCTAAAAAAGTCAATAAACAATACAATAACAGATAACACATCAAAAATACAAATGACAGAAATCAATGAATATTTCTCGTGTGTGTGTGTGTGTGTGTATGTTTTCAGTGTATATATATATTTGAATATTTTCTGGGATACTATGATTCTAACAAATATGTTTCATTGATTCCTTATAGTTTGAAAAATTAGAAGATTGGTAATCTGGAAAAATCTTCATATGCCAGGAACCAATTCATAGATTTATGATTTTTTAATTTGTAATATTTATCATTTTTATTTTTTTCTAAGTTTAAAAATATATTGAATATTCATCTCAGGTTCCCTTCCTTGCCCCCTCCCTCCCTATATCCCTCTTCCCTTCATCATTACCTCCCACCCCCTGCCACACTTCTGCCTGTATGCTTTTATGGATGCCAGAGTTCACTCTGTCTTCTCTACTACTATGGGGCTTTTAAGAAAAGTTTGACAATGATTTATAAGAAGTCAGGAATTTAAAATTAATTTATAGGAAGTCTTTAAAGCTAATTTATAGGAAAGTAGAGAATGTCTAAGAATTCTCTTGAATTACATATTTTTATCTCATCATTCATCACATGAAATTGTACATTTTGTTCAGATTTTTATGTATAAAAGTATGAGTTTCTAATTTTAAAAAGAGTACACCATTCCAATGGGAAAAAGTATCATAGCACATATATATGAACTGATTACTTTGTATTCTAACCTTAAATTTAATTTAGAAAATACATTTCTTCATATTCATCTTATTTCTAAATCACTTCAGTATAGACTTCATCTCAATATAAAAAATTATTCTTACTTTCAACTCTTTGCCAATTGTATTTTTCAAAGATTTATACAAATCTTTATATGCAATTATGTTTTTCACAAAAGTATAAATCAGAATAATTAAAAATTGCAAACATACATAGATAATGCTAAAATATACCTCAGTAGTTCATTGCTTGCTTACCCCATGTAGCCTCCACACATATACTCACACATTCTCACAAATGTGAATGCATACACAAAATCTGATGTAAATCCTACAAATGATAAGCCTATAGTCTTCAATGGGAATTCTAAATACCAATTATTTTGCTTCCATGAAAGAGAATTTTGTATGTGTGTTTGTCAAACATTTGTCTATTATTAATTCATTAGTTCTCTTATTTTTTTTATTCAATTGTGTATGTGTGAGTGTGTGTGCGTATGTGTATGTATGTGTGTGTGTGTGTGTATAGAACCACGGGCAAATTCAGGAACCACCACTGATTGCCTCCACCTCCTCCTTGTTTACTCTGCCCCGAATTCACAGGCTCTGCCCTACCAGGACCAGGAATGCAGGCTTCTGCCAGGTGTCTATATGTAGGGTTTAGGATCTGAACTCAGGACCTTCCTCCTGCAAGGCAGAGGCTTAACCCCTGAGCCACCTCTCCAGTCCCAGTTCTCTTACTTATTTTTAATAAGCAGGTAGGAGACAAATGTAGACTGTTTTAGACATTGTGATTATGAGTATCAATAAGGTATAATTTTCTCAATAGGCTCAAAGTTGGAGAAAGGTCTTTCACAGTTTGAGTTGATGTGAACTTTAGTATTTAATTATTTATCAATACTTATTGGTGCTGAATTGTATACTTTGAATCCTCTAATTTGGCCTTGTACTATGTTGAATTTGCTAGAGTATCCTTGTTTATTGAAAACATGATTATCATATATTAGACTTAACAATAAACTTAGTAAGACTGTTATTTTTTTGCAAGTTTTGAAAATAAAATCCCAAACTCTGAATAACTTGATTGTCTACATTCAACTGTTGATAGGAGATGATATTAAATCCTTCTTAACAGAATATCTCACTTACATATTTAAAAAAAGTTTAAATGCTGTTATGAAATTTAGGAAGATATGTATTGTGTAACTCTTTCCTCACAGTTGAAATGTTCTTTCCTGAAGATAAGAGGGAGGATAATGAGACTCAGCGGCACACATATGATGACACAGGAGTCAATTGACTCTTGAAATTCACTCTACATCTAGTACTCTTGAAAGTTAGAAACATAAAAGCTCTTCACCATGGTTGCAAAGGTAGGGATAGTTATGGAGAGAGAAGACTGTGATTTATAGTTGCCTGTAGGCAGGGAAGGGACCTCCAGTGTTGCAGCTTTCATAAGTTATTATCCATACTCATTGAGATTTTCAGTGATGCAACAAATATATTGCCTAACATAGATTTGATGGAATTGTGTCTCTAGTTCACCTTTGATAGCTTATATGTGATGAGTAAGTAGACTTCTTTTCACATCTCCCCAAGCAAAGGCACACAAGAAGATTCTTGCTTGATCTGAATCTTCTTTTTTTTTTTAATTTTGAAGCTTTTCCTGCATATTATCATAATGTAAATCCCCAGTCTGATTTATTCTGATTGTCCATTTTTCTTTTCCACATTTCCTTTATTTCCATTTCCTTTGCCAGAATACCCTGACAAGTAATACGAAAAATATGTAACAATGTGACAGTGGTAAACTCCAGATCATTGTACAGAAGAGAGACTGAAGAAGCAGAGAGGTAATTTTCCCTTCCAACAATATTATCATTGCATGAAATGCAGTTGCTACCTGATTTGGAAGTTACTATGTGGAGAAGAAGTAATTGCAAGCTCCATCAGTGACATGTTTAGAAACATAATAAAATCATTGTTGGGTCATGTTCTGAGGGTTCAGAATTAATCACCAGGGCAACATAACTGAGTTCTTCCTAATATACCTATGATTCATTATTTTCTTTGTCTGGGACATTATTTTATTTGAATATGATGTGCCCTTCACTGTTCATTTAGTTTAGGAAAGATTTTATTTCCAATTCTTGGTAGTCTCCACTCTATTGGTAGTATCAATTATGAATCATGACTCTGTTATGTTGAGAGGCTAACTAGGTGTAATTTACATTTTTCGTTGAATAGTTTAAATATCCTATCAGTTAAATCACCAAGTTCTAAAACCCATTTTACTTTTTCTATGGCTCCTTGAATAATTCATCTACCTCACTCAGCCACTTAAAATAAACAGCACTCAGTCACTGTCCTCACTTTCTTACCTGTATTCTTCTCTAGAGCTCTAATTTCTTTTATTCACATCCACATTTTGCTATGATCCATAATTACCTACTTTTCATTAGATCATTCATATTTTCCGGAGGGGGTAATCCTCTCGATGATGAATCCAGGTTACATATATATGTGATGTGTATGTAATCTACAGGTATGTATGCATCACATACATATATGTACATAAATATATAATATATACACAATTATACACATACACATACACAAACAGACACAAACATTTTTGGCTATTTTTAAACTATTTTAAATCCAATTTTTAAACTATTGCTTGTTTATCTACATTAAAACAAATCGTTCTAAGTCCCATTCCTCTGCCACTGAAAATGTTTTCTGAAAAAACTATGAGATGAAAATCATCAGATGCTGATCTTCCTCACTTTCTTTTTTCAAATGAAATCTGTTTGTTGGTGTTGCACTGTTTCTGCAGAGACAAGAAGTATTTCTATCCCATACTGCAGAATGCCAATCTTATATATTACAGCATGATCATATGATATTTTATGTTTTATAAATCAAAATGTTTTAATTCTCTATCAAAATGCAACATGGAGATCACAAAAAGAATGCTGTAATTATATATTTTTTCATCCAAACACTTATAATCATTGATAATTATATTCATATAAAATTGGAGCAAATAATTGTACTAGATTATCTTCAGAAGTTAAATATATTTTAATTATAAAACACATAAACTTTTTTATAATGTAGATAAATTTTATATCTTCTGAAAGAATTATTAATGGGATGATCATTTCAATTCCTTGCCTCCATATATCTGATAGCCAATGCCATTTCAGATGTGTTCTATACATTGTACAGCATAAAAATGCATATAATGAAATATATCTTTTTAAAACTTCCATTCAACCCATATCTCCTATTTTACTAGAACATAAGCTATGCCTAAGTAAGTGGCAATTTAAAAATGAAAAATTAAAACTGCTGTAAGAGATCTATAACTCAGTGGGCAGCTATAATATAAAGAGTGATGAAGTAAGTACTAGCAATGTTTTTCTTCAGAGTGTTTGCACAGGCACTTAAAATTACAAATTTCTGTATCACTAATAAACTCCAGTTACAATTCATTGCAAAATGACAACTTCATTGAAACTACTGATAGAACTGAGATTCACAATTTTATGCACTTGACAGTATCAACCAGCTCATTTGTAATATATAAAATATTTTTTCATGCTAGATTAAAAAAAATAGGAAGAGGTTGGTGATCTCTTATCACTAACAGTTTGTCAACTATCTGAATATACCAAAGGACACACATATGGTAGGAGTCTGATAAATGATTATAAACAGAGAAGCATGACTTTCTGGGTACCCACTGGCAGGAGGAATAATACCATATATCATGAAGCTATAAACACATACACTTTTATTTAGGGGGATGACAGATAGATAGATAGATAGATAGATAGATATAGATAGATAGATATGGTTAATTTGGGATGCATGCAAGAAATTATTCACTTTAAAGAAAAGTGATGTTGGGAACATATTTTTTAGAATTAAATCCAGATTGCTAGTGAGAATGTCTCTTTTACCTCTAAAATGATTTTAATGAAAGTGTGCATAATAGCCCAGGTTGCTTAATATAGAATTGAATTACCTTGCATATTAACCAAAGAACTACTATGAATAACTCAACTTTTCTGTTGTTAATTTTGCTGAAAGATAAACTTCTTGGAAGTAGTAATACATTTCCTTCATTTCTTGTAAAGTCATCACTAAACCTGTACAATAAGTAAAAAATGTGGTGTGAGCATCAGAAAGTACAATGATATTCAAAATACATATATATATATATATATATATATATATTCGTGTAACTAATGTATATGAATAAAAGTTGTGATACTCAAAAGTCACAAAGAGTGACCCATTCTTAATACTGGCTACTGAATTTCTAGAATATTAAGCAGTAGCATCTGAGGCCATGTAACTCTGTCATAATTCCCCCCAACTTGGGACCTTCATGTTCTTTCATAATTATAGGAACAGGAAGGAAAAATAACACTAAGGCAAAATTTTGAGTCTGCAGGATTTATATATGGGAATGCCATTCTTTCCAGTAAAAAGGATGATATTTTCATTACACAGAATGCATTATACAGAATCCTTGAAGAAAAATAATTAGTTTCTCCCCTGATAAAGACAGCTGAAAACACTGAAATTCTAGTAGGAAAAAAGGCAAGAGAAATAGGAAATAGTAAAGGAGAGAGAAAGAATAATATCTCTGGTACTGGAAAAATTAGGCTGCTGACTTGTATTTTATATTAGTTATATTCTTTTTACCAGAAATAGTTATATTTGGAAATCCCAAGAAACAACATTTGCCAGTTTTGCCATTCCAAAGCAGCATTCTCTGACTTGATGTCTTTTCATTTTGATTTCGCAGGACAACAATCATATGACAGAAACTGAAAGAAATTGGAAAAGTGCTGTGACAAATGGACACAAGGAGCTCGCAGGTGGAAACCTGGCACACTGCATTCCAAGTAATAGACTCACTACATGAAATGAACAGAGGCTGTCATTGTCAGATGATAATGAACTCTAAAGCCTGAAATGCTCTTCAAATGTCTCAAAACATCTAGACAGATAGACCATTTCAGGAGAACTTTAAAGGCAACCTGCATGAAAATTCATGAATTCATGCTGAATAACTGGCCAGTACCATTTAGCCAGTGTTTGCCATCTGTACATATAAATTTAGAAGGCAGCATTAGTATGGCCATTTCAGCTCCAAGTTGCTCTTGGTAGGATGCTCCAGTGAATGCTGAACATGAAGAATCCCTTCTATCCTTTTGCTCCTCACATAATTCATTTCCACCCCAAGTTTCCTGATGTTAAGCCATAGGTGCTGCAAATGATGTAAGTACAGCTTGACTTAGACCCTCAGTTACTTCCCATGGAATCAGGTGAAATCTCAATGCACCATACAAGAGAAAGAAACATTGTGATAAAGCAGATGTGAGCTTTACTTAATCTATAATTGTAACTGAAAGATAGGCTTTCAAATTATTTTCATTACTGAGTACATCATTATCTGACTTACAGTTTTTGTCTATACTTATTTGAAAAAAAAAGGTGATTCACAAACTCAGCATCAATCAATTTTCATTGGAGAAAATTTGGTCTGTAAATCAGGTAATGACTAGATTGGGAATGCATTCACATATGGCTGGAGAGCTGATAGTGACAGCAATAGTAATCCTACAGGCTTAGCCTTTTAAATCTTTTAGGGATGATTTTAAAAGCAGATTTCAAAAAATATACTGCATACAATTACTCACGATTGCCATGTCATGGAGAGAGAAGCAGGAAAAAACGTAATATTGATGTCAGTAATATTGATTTCCTGATTTGTATTAAGTGTCGTTTTAATATGACATGTTTGTTGGACAAACATAGGATTGTTTTGTATTTTCACCTCAGTTGAATTCTCCATTTTATCTATCATGTCCACCTCAACATTTATGAAAAAGTTTGCATTTTCCAAGATAAGCAAGTTCCATGGCAGTGATGTGCATTTTATATTATGACAGATAGAGAAGGATTGGATTCTTAGATTTAGAATACTACACTACTTCCTCCTAATCTTAATTAGTTACCTGAAAACTTGCTTATTTATACACTATCTCTTGTCTTTTCCACTCTGTTATCTTAAAGTGACAAGCAGTGTTACCACATGTCTGTACAGGGCTTTACTTGTCAAACTGCAGTCACAGAGAGCGTAGCACCTTGTTTTGGATGGAGCTGGATAAGATAAATGTTGCTTTCCTCTCTAATTTTTTTCTGTTAACAGCTATCAGCTTTTGAAAAACAAACCTTATTTCAAACTAAATACATGAGAGATAGAATATTGCAACTACAGTCAGTCTACCTGCAAAGGCTAAAGTCAAATGAATTACTGAGTTCTGTAAGCATAATAAATAGCGCATGTTAAGACAAGATCTCTCTCACCATCCCACACAGACATACTTGTGTACACCCTTTGTTAAGGTTTGGCTTAAAGAAAGATAAAGAAAAACAGCTATAAGTGGGTTCTAGTTTAAGTACAAAGTGTTTTCAATAATCATGCAGGTTTATTTTAAGTGAAAATCTATCACTTGGTTGCAGTATGTAAAGAGATTGCTGTAAAAGATTATGAGCAGGGAGGGAAGAGGAAGGAGGGCCCCGCCAGAAACAAGGAGAGAGGGGATCATGGTACAGCAGAGAAAATAGGCCACCATGAAAGACTGCAAGTAAGTAATGAGATATCTGGTTAAGCTCACAGACTTTCCTTCCTGGTCACTTGCATCAGATGGGGTATGATCTCACCAGACAGGGAGGGGATAAAGTCTGGCAGATAAAAGGTAACCATCCTACAAATGGGTGACTGCCCTCCCCCCTCCCTTAGTACAGTCTCCTTCTCTTTTTTTTTTTTTTTTCATTTTTTTTTATTCAATTGAGCGTGTGTGTCCGTGTGTGTGTGTGTGTGTGTGTGTGTGTGTGTGTGTGTAGAACCACGGGTGAATTGAGGAACCACCATGGACCACCTCCACTTCCTCCTTGTTTACTCCGTCCCGGGATTCGCAGGCTCCATCCTACCAGGACCAGAAACACAGGCCGCCCACTTCTCCCCGAAGTCGATACGTGGGGTCTAGGATCCGAACTCGGGACCTTCCGCCTGCAAGACAGAGGCTTAACCTCTGAGAGACCTCTCCGGCCACACATTCTCCTTCTCTTATTCCATCTACCTTTGAATATACTCTTATAACAAAATCTAATTTAACAGTTTTTTATCTGTGGCCAGGGGGTGACATCCAATATCCATCAGATGGATCCAAGGGTGGTGCAGGAGCACCAAAACTGAAAAAAAAATCAACAGATCATAATTCAGAAAATCAGAAACTCTACATCAACTACCTGGAACCAGGTCAGCCTAATTTCTTCCTATCCTAAAGCTCAGGAAAATTTGCGGAAGAGGGGGCGGTGAGAATGTAAGAGCCTAAAGATGGGGAGGAGCAACAATATACAAGATAATCTCATACAAGTTAGGGCTGAAGTAATCAAAATAGGACTTTGTATGTCCTGTGCAATGACCAACATATCATTGAACCCCCAAAGTCTAGTATGGATCACAGCACTAGGATTCTTAGAGGCACCGGATTAACCACAATAGTGTTCCTATACTAAAGGGGAGCACAAAAAAGAGCTCTAGGCAATGCTACTGAGTCCTTACACCTCATCAGAGAGGAGGACCCAAAGGGAAGTTTGACAGACACTGAAGGATGCTCCAGGAATGGTGGGGCACTGGGAGAAGGGAAAAGAGGGGGGGGGAAGAAGGAGAAAGGGGGGAGGGAGTGGAGGTGGTTATTCAGGGAGGATAGGAGGGAGGAAGGGGAATGAGCTACTTATCAACTTTGTATGAGTGGAAAAAATAAAATTAAATTAAAAAAATAAATTCAAAAATCTTTGGTTTAAAAAAAAGAAATTGCTGTAAACTTATCATTTATCAGGGGAAGTCTTGGTAAAGCTTACATTTTTAAGAGTATGCAATTGTGTTGCTGTTTTAATATACAGTTCTCTCCAGTATCAGTTTAATTGCATAACATTTATTTCATTATAATTTTTTGAAATATAAAACATCCAATATTCCACTCTGTTTTAAATACTTTCCATTTAAGTTAGAGTTGAAAAGCCACTTGTGGTATTGCATTTCTATATACTAGCACCTACTAGACTGAAACAGCAACATTAGAGATTCAAATTCAGCCTGAGAGACAGACTAGGACTTCTCAAATTAGAAGTGTGAGTGAGCACCTGAGTTAAAATCCCCAGGGTACATGAAAACCAACACATGGGAAACGTAAGTGAGTGTCATCCCAGCCTCTACAGGAATATGAGAATTCTGGATGCACGTGGGCCCTATATTCTAGAGGATATCCTATGCAGCAGAGAAATGACAAAGGCTCCCTCCAAAAATCTGGAAGGTGAGGTTTAATACCTCTAGCTGATCTTTGATCTCCACATGTTCATTATGTCACATGTGTACACACACAGATGTACATTTACACATCACAATTTTGCATGTATGTATCATACACAGACATACACACAAATAATTGATGTGAGAATGATTTAATATGTTTGGAAAATGTTATAATAATACTTGTTTCCTGACCTTAACAATTTGAGAAAATATTCAAATGTGTATGCAAGAGATCAGAATTAAAAATGATTTGTTTACCAAGAATTGAAGATGCGGATATTCCTTCATTTGCTAAGTCATCTGTGGATATAATGTGGTGGTTTTCCTCAAATCAATGATCAGTTATCTATTGTAATTTTATAATTGTGTTTAGAAATATCTATATTGGAATTTCTCATGGTATTTACTATGTTGACACATTAGTTGACTAGCTAATTGACATGAACTTTCATTAAATTTTCTGCATCAATAGCCTATTAATATACCAAGGATTTAGACCAATAAATATGCACAACTGGAGTCTATAATTCATGAATTCCTAAATTAGTATTTTGTATTCATATACATATATATATAGAGAGAGATTCATTTTGCTATTAGCACATATTTCTCACATTTATGCTATGTAGCTTACTTAAACAAAAAGGTATAAATGTCCATATGAAAGCAGTGCTAATTTTACAGATGTGTGGTTGCATCCATATTTTACATGGATGCTGAAGATCTGAATGAAGGTCTCCATGCTTTCACAGAAGGACCTTTACTACTGACCATCTTTATAAATTCTTTTGTATAAGATAAAAAGCCTGAACACATCATGCCACAGGTACAGAATGGAAAAAGTTTATTACTTATGTAGCTGTAGGGTAATATGGACTAATTCTCAAAAGGGAGAAAAAGTGGGCTTTGAAGGGGAGTCAGAGCTTTATAATACCTGGGTTTTGACAGGCAGAAGAACAGAGGGGAGTGAGTTATCCTATCCCCATGTGGAAGGTGACCAAACACAGAGCTTGCAAATGTCTGGTGGCCATTGGGAGGGAGGTGAGTAATATCCAGCAAGAGAACTTTTGCTCTGATTGTGGGAGTTGGAGGAAAGTGAATCCATTACTTTGAATCCTGATAATAACCATATTCAAGAAAGTGAGGTGGTAGCTCACTGTGCTTTAAACTTGTAGTCTCCTAATGGTAGTAGATACTGAGCATGATTTTCATATATTTGTTGGATATTTGATTGCTTTTGTGTGTGTGTATGTGTGTGAGAGAGAGAGAAAGAGAGAGAAAGAGAGAGAAAGAGAGAAAGAGAGAGAGAGCACTGTATGTCCCTGTGGAGGACAAAGTATGACTTCAGAAATCATCCTGGATTGCTTCTACTTCTTCCTTGCTTAGTTCTGGATTTTCCAGGCTGCACCTATTAGGTGTGAAGTACAGGCCACCACACCACCTTTTCTGCCTAGCATTTTAAATGGGACCTGAGATCTGAACTCAGGACCTTCTGCTTGCAAGACAGTCTTAATCGTTGAGCCATCTCTCTAGCCCTGATTGTCTTTTTTTAAGTGTCTATTGAGATCATTTTCCCATATCATTAATCTGAGCATTTTTTCTTTTTCTTCTTTTTTTGACAGATGAGTTGAGTTCCTGATGCAATCCTTTCTCAGATGGATAGTTTTTAATATTTCCTTCTGTTCTACAATTATCTCTTGATTCTCTTCATTGTTTATTTGCTGCTCAAAACCTTTTATGTTTTGTTTCTTGTGCTTTGAAGTCTTATCAAAAAATATTTGTCTAGATCTTGACGTTCTTCCCCTATGCTTTCCGGCCTTGCATTTAAGCCTTTGATCCAAGAAACCACTTTTCTTAGTAACAAACTGCAAGATAGAAAGAACACAGGAAAAATTTCTTATTAACTATTGAAAGTAAGAAAAAACTTCTAATGAAATACACTTTAACTTGTGACCTGAAATCATTAAGCATTATGAGAATAATCAACAGAAAAGTTTATAGTTCAAATTGAATAACACAGTGGCATGAGGAAAGGGTACAGGACTGGATAATATAAGACATAAAATAAATATGGTGTATCTGGAGGATGGAAAGTAAAGGAAGGGAAAGAAAGGATGGGAAGTCTTTGAATCAGTACCTGACATGAGACTGATTATAGTGTCTACAATTGACTGACATTGCATCTAGAAGCATCTCAAACTAGCAGATATCTCCCTTCTATTCCTAGCTAATGCTGTCAACTCACAGTCAACCAGAATGTTGATTTGTACGCTACATTGCTCTGTGCAAGTCTTCTGTGTAGAAACTTTCAAAGGAAACTGTGTAGTGTATAGTAGGGAAGGATACTGTGGACCTATGTAGCTAGCACGTATTGTAATATTTCTGGTAAAAAATGAGATGGATATATTAGGAGACTTATTACACATAAATATGAATTAAATATTTGAGAAGTTCTGGTAACATTTAAAGAATGAAGTTGTAAGTTGTCAGTATATTTAGCAGTTTATCAACTCTGATCTTTCTATTCAGAATCACTATAACATGCAGATTAGACAAAATACATATTTTCAAACATTCATATATTACATTGTTCTAATAAGACTGACTAAACATAGAACATTCATAGTGTTGAACTGAGGGAATTAATTGAGACACATGGTTGTGGGATCCAATACCCACTCACACACTCATTCACTCACTCAATTACACAGCTGCTGGCTGATGAAGAGGCCGTTTCTGGCCGTCCCCACCTCCGCCTCTATCCCCCAGAGACTCTGCACTGGACTGGGAGATTGTCAGAATCAGAACTCAGTTTATTGGGAGAAACAAAGGAGCTTATGATAGGCAAAAGACATAAAGCGCCAAATGGCCGGCCAATTGTGTCAAAGGTAAAGACAACTTTCATGTTTTACAGGTCAAGCCCAATGTCAATCAGTACAGAGGGCAGGTAAGGCCAATTAGGGGTCCGTGTAATGTGGTCAGGATCACATCCAAGACCCTTGCCCTCAGCGTCATCTTTAGTCCCATGTGCTTGGCCATGCCCCGGGGCAAATCCTGGGCGGGCCCAACACATGGTCTTGGAAAACATCAAAATTAAGAAAATTTCTGCCCCTTCTTTCTGGAAAAGACGCTTATTGCCAATAAGCTCCTTTCCCCATATGACTTAAATGAGAATTGTGACACTTTATTAATTCCTTATAAAAAAATCCTCAATATATACAATTTCCATGATATATTTCATAAATGATGAGCCCTGCCAATTTTCTCTTTTACTATTGAAACATAAGTTATAAATCTAACTTTGGTTCTAAATCCAGAAACACTATCATACTTTTCAGGCGAAACATCCTAATATATTGTTTCCTTAAGGGTATCATTTCTGGTCTCTCTGAAAAAGTCCCTCTCTGTGTTATAGTACCCTTATTGCCTCCACAATTACATTAGCTTTTACATGATGTCTTTTTTACACTTTTAAATTTTTTTACACTTTTAATTTTTAAAAACCCTGATAGTACTTTAATTATTTTAAAATAATTTATGTTAGCAAAGTTTTATATCCTGATTTAAGCTTCTCTTAACATGTAAATTCTGTTTCTGATGCTTTGAGCACTGTCTGTAATACAAATGATTGAATAATTACATGTTTTTGGGACTGGGGCACATAAAAAAGTTTTAAGCATTCTTATACATTCCAAGTGAGTTCAATATTCTTTCATCCAATCTTGCCAAGTAAAGTACCAGAATTGAGATAAATGTTTAAAAAAAGAAAAATTATACAAAATCATGTGGTTCAAAATCCTTAGAATTCAACTGTTCTAAACTTTATTTATTTTATTATTTATTTTATTTTATTTTATTTTATTTTATTTATTTTATTTTAGAAAAAAGGCAATCAGGGCTGGAGAGGTGGCTCAGGGGTTAAGCCTCCGCCTTGCAGGCGGAAGGTCCTGAGTTCGGATCCCAGATCCCACATATAGATGCCAGGCGGAAGCGGGGGCGGCCTGCGTTTCTGGCTCTGGTAGGGCGGAGCTTGTGAATCCCGGGGCGGAGGAGGTGGAGGCGTCCATAGTGGTTCCAGAATTTCTTCCGTGGTTCTACACACACACAGACGCGTGCGCACACATACATACGCACACACTCACAATTGAATAAATAAAAATTAAAAAAAAAACCTGACAACTGAAGTTGTCTTTAAAAAAATAAATAAATAAATAAAAAAGAAAAAAGGCAATCTGAAACTTGTAAAATTAGCCCACATGTGTTTCCTTTTGACCAATTAAACATAAGTTTCTGAGCCAAATATTGGTTTGGGAAACAAATATTGCAAAATATATGAAGATAAAACAGACTTCTAAAAATTTATTTATCACATGAGCTGCTCAGTTATTTTCTAATTTCTTTTGGAACAGCTTAAGCAAATTAAAAAATCTTAAATTTCTTGTTTACTTTTTAAAATTTAACACTGAAATTTAAATTCTATGAAGGTAAATCTGATATGCTAGTGGCATGAATTGCTAGTTGAATATTCTAAACAGCACAGTGATATTAAAATAGTCTTTCTTCTATTGTAAAGAGAGGAGCAAGATGATCAATTTATAAAGTCTGCAGAATTCAGAGTGTATTGCCTGATTACAGGCTTTGGCATTAGATAAGCTTTAACTGAACTCAGATGTGCCAATTATTGACACATGGGACATTGATGAGGCTCTCAAAAGTCAGTGGGGCCATTTCTAAAGGGGGATGAAACAACTTTCACAAAATCCTGAGGAAAAAATAATATGGAAAATAAGGTTAATATGAATTGGTACCTGTTTTAAAAAAGTAATTCTTTTGCTACTCTAAGGGGTCCCTTTAATGCTTGACTGAAGAATCACTGAATTAATTATTAAAATCGCCCATAAACACCCTCATTCTTTTCTTCCTGCCTGTTCCATTATCACTGAATGCCCCTTATTTGAGTTAATGTCTTCACCTCTGGGCAGTCTAGGCCAAATGGAAGCATACCTATGTTAATTGCCTCATTCTCATATAAAATCTCTAACCTTGACTTGAATTGAATGCCACTCAGCAACCGTTTATTTATCCCTAATTGGCTTCCTTTCACATTTTTTACAATACCAATTATTCTTTTCAATTCCTCTCAAACCCTTCATCTTCTTTCAGGCACTTTACACATGGTCTATGCTCTTGCTTCCCAGGTTAAGGAGAAGATCAATACCAGTGACTCTTTGAAATCCTTCAACCTCACCTGGCTTTGTCTAGTTGATGACTAGATGGATACTAATGGCTATACATTCTCACTGTAAGATCACTGGCTTTAAATTCTCTTTTGAATTTGAATGATTGCGTGTCTTTCAAGTCTTTCTCAGTTAACCCCACCTGTTTCTTATGGTTTATAATTCTGGTGTATGCTGTGAAAGCTTGCCTAATTTGGATGGACTCACAAGTACTTCTCTGTGAACCTGGCGTTTTAGTCTTTTCACTTTTTATTCTTTTCATAAGATGCATTTAAACATGGGGTACTAAAGTACAAACACTCAGAACAAATGGTACACTTGAAAAAAAAAGAACAAAAAAAAGTGCAATGTCCCCTTTGTAATTTCAGTAAGCAGTTTTTTAACAGATAATAACAGAGCTGTCTGCTGGACTTGTTTTATAATACATGTGAGGACTGTCTGCAATATGTGCTTATTTGAATAAAATATATGTATGTTATGAAGTAAGTATTATGATAGTACTTTTGGAATTTTGAAGTAGCTCTGTCTAGGATCTGAGACTGGAAGAAAATTTGTTTTTTCAAGTTTTCAGACATTGTAACAATAGAAAATTTTCTAGGTGTTGTACAATTTCAGAGTGACAATTGACAAAAGTGTGGATTTTTTGGATCCCATTATTTTTTTAAGGAAATTTTCTTGCTAAGTATAAAATACATTTTCCTAACAAAATGAAAAAGTCAAAATAGGTTGCTGAAGTTTAAACTTTATGAAGAAATGAAAGTCAAAGCAGTTTTCCAAATGCATAAGTAAAGAACTGAGAACAACTCTGTATGTAGATAGGGCACTTTAGTCTTCTGACTACAGCAGTCAGGATGAGATAAGGGGGAGGATACAATGTCAAGAAAGCTTGCTTGGTGAAGGATTGTGACTGGGTGGGGAAAAGAACAGCTCTGGACACTAGTGAAATGGATTTCACATATTTACAAATAATACCAGATTTTAGAAGTAAGTGAAGCAAGTAACTTAGAGATTTCAAAGTAGATCATACCCAAAATAGCTTCAAAATAATACATAATTAAAATCGTTTAAGAGAAAGAAAAATCACAGTTTCCATTCATTTGACACCATTCTTTTCCTTATAAATGTTACAAATGACATCTGTGTTTGTACAACCTAACTAGTGAATTACTTACATACGATGTGTGCAGACTGAATAATTTTTGTATAATATGTAAGTATTCAAAATGTAGAAATGCATATCATTTAGACTAGGCATTCTAATGTTAATAGATTACCCATTAACTACATGGAAAACACCATGCAAAAACTTGTGTTTCTTTAATTATTGAATTTTGAAAAGTATGCTCAAGGAGAACTTGTCTTAATTCACTGCTGTACCTCAAAAGATAATATTTGGTGCAGTGCTACATAATGAATTACTTTCTTCCACATGGTTTAAAGCAATTCCGTGATTTCCAAAAATAAAAACTACTGCATTCCTTCTTACCTTAACTGAAAATGCTACAGGGATTCAACAACATGATATTTTGTGTTACATGTTCAATTTATAGATGACTTATGTAAAGTCATTAACAAATTGCCTAGTTTTATTTGAATAACAAGCTACAATGAAATGTTCTCTTTAATACAATATCATAGATTATTACCTATTTGTCATACTCAGTATTCTTTCAGGATTTTTATGTCCAGGTTTTATGTTTGTGTTTGTAAGATTGAAACCAGAATACAGAAGATTAAGACAAATTTTATTAGAGGAAAGAAAGAATGGAACTCACGGACATGACATCTGGAAGGAATAAGAAAACTTAAAAGAACTCACAGACATGGAATCTCTATCAGTTACTCTTCTCTGTTGCTATGAGACAGGAATCAAACTCAAGTAATTTAAAGGGCAAAAGGGATGTTAAATTCAATTTACATTCCAGAGGCGAGATACTGTCCATGGTAGAAAAGACATAACTGGCAACAAAAGTTGGTGGAGGCTTAAGTCACTACACTTATCATGGAAGCAAGAAAGCTGCCACTGCCATCTCAAGAGCAGAATCACTCACTGGAGCAGTGTAGGGTTAACCAACCTCAAGTCCACCTACTCTACCATGATTGCCTGCTTCCAGCAAGACTCCACCTCCAAAAGGTTCTATGAACTTCCCAAACAACTAAAGATTCAAACACATGAGCTTATGTGGGATAACTCACTTTTCAAACAATTACAGAATCCATGAGAGGCAAAAGATTTATTTTTAGGATTACTTAGACCCTGGAAAAGTGTGTGTGTGTGTGTGTGTGTGTGTGTGTGTGTGTGTTTTCTTTATTGGTTAGTTCTTGGGGATTCAGTCCAATACATATTGGTGTGTTCATACAAGGCCCAGTATAGTCAACTTTGTGGATGACCTCGTGGTCTGTGTCTTTTGGGGAACTTAATCTGCTTTGGAGGGCTCCATATCCTTTCATAAACAGAGGGATGAAGGGAAGTTGGAGATGTTTTTCTCTGTGGGAAATTAGAACCAATTCCTCCAGATTGTCAGTGTGTGGTTCTTCAGAATAATCCCAGCAGTGAGAGATGACCTTCCAAAGACCTTCAGAAACCTTCCCAGCATGTCCCTGTTCTAAAACTGTCTAACTAAAATATAATAGTATACATATTTCTTAATGTAAAGAAAACTTGTCAGCTGTGTTTCTGTACTCATTGTCTATTTCAATTGGATGAGAAGTGTTAAAGTTCTTGGTGACTACCTGTCATCATTACTGTATATAGTTGATACTCAAACTCACTTAGAGTTACAATTTTCCATGAAATATTGTTTATTTTTATTTTAAAGTCAGCTTCAGAGAACATTTATCCTGTCCATTAATAAAGTGAAATCTAACTTAAATGAATTGAAAAAAATTCTGGAAATTATCAAATCTACCTCAGAAGGTACCTTGTCTTTTTAAACATCTAAAAGTAATAAAGACAGTTCTCTTGACTCTATCTAGTGGTATTATTAAACTGTGCTGTTGCATATATTTTTCATGATTTGCTTGTTTTCACTGGAAATGTCCTTTATTTTATTGTGAGATTTAAAACTATTAAAATTCTTTGTGAGCAAATAAGTAAATTTTCAATGCAATTTATAAACCACAAAAAATACTGGTTTCTCTAGTATCTTGTGTGACATTTTTCTTCCTTTGAGAAATCTGAAAAGGCAAGTATGCAATCTAGATAAGACACTGACATCAGAGCAAAGAAATGATTCTATAAAATCTTGCTTTATGAGTGAGTGAATTTATTGAGACAACTTCCAAGATTATGGGTGAAGGGTTACTAATAAGAACATGAATGATTCAAAGGCATCTGCATTAGTCCAAAGCTAACATCAGCTTGCATAAAGATTCAGAGATGCCTTATCTCTAGACCTCCCTCTACAACTTATAGGAACCTGTACTGAATATCAATAGCTACTGATTTTGTGACATTGATGAGAGGCCTTATGAATCTTGTAACTTTCAGCTTTTTGAAACTTATAGGTCATGTTTACTGTCCAATTCTTGAGCTTCATGTCAGGAAGGGATGCTTCAATTTGGAGGAAATAGCTATATAAAAAGACATCACTGAGATTGTCTGGAGAAAATAGTAGAAATTCTGTTATCTATTGGAATACCTACTAATAATTGCCTTCTTTGCTGGTTCTATCTAGAAAATTTCAATACTGTAAAAGATGATCTCTGAGGTTCTGTCTGCTTCAAATAAAGACATTTTGCCTTTATTTTATTCCATTGTTGTAGTAATGATCATAGGCATTGCAATAGCTAGTTTGCAGTCAACAAAATGTAGTCAGTGACTGCCACAGATAAATTTTTAAATTCTGCTTTTATTAAGTATAAAATGAAGATGAAAACTCATTTAAAATAAGGTAAATTCAGGAAAATTTCAGCCCATATCCTGTACTTTTTAATGTAAGTCACAAGAAGATTGGGAAATACAATCATTTGTATTTTTGCATAAGCATTAGCAACAGAGATTTTGAAAGATGAATATACTAAAGTAATTTAACAGAAGGAAGAAGCTAATTCAATAGAAGGAAGAAACTAACCAATAGTGGAGTCACAGAAAAAATTTTCACAAATGACTCCTCAACTCCCACTTCCTATCAAAGGTGTTTTCCTTTGAGAAATCTAACCAGAAACCAGAACTTCCCAGGAAACAGGGATAGGTTCTTTGGAAACTGGAGATACAAAGTAGGAAGTGTGTGTGTTTGTATTTTGTACATGTGTGTTTGTGTAAACATATATGTGTTTGTGTATGTTTGTGTGTCTGTAGGTCTATACAGACATGTGTCTATGTGTGTTGAAGTTTTATATTTCAGCTACAAGAAAATGGTTGCCAGTTTATCTGATCATTAATTTAGTTATAGATTTACATTTTCAAACTTTTAAATTGGATAATATAGCATTTTAATTAACCTTCTTGCTTGTTTGAGTTATTAGTGTAAATTATTTGATTTATTTAAAGTTCTGTCACTATCCATTGCATAGCAAGCATGTTTTGTGCCTAATTTTTTTTGTTTTTATAGTTTCTTAGAATTTGAATGCATGTGACAAAATAGGATTGTGAAATAAATATGAAATATAAATGTTACTAATGAAAAGGACATTGAAGCAACTATTTGTTATATAGTTTAAAGAGATAACCATTATTTTGTCTATATGTTCAATGAGTTCATTTGATATTTTTATAACATGAACTTTTTTTTATTATTATTATTTATTCAACTGTGCGCATGTGCGTGTGTATGTGTGTGCGTGCATGTGTGCGTATGTGTGTGTGTGTGTGTGTCTGTGTGTGTGTAGAACCACGGACGAATTCGCGAACCACCATGGACGCCTCCACCTCCTTCTGCCCCGGGATTCACAGGCTCTGCTCTACCAGGACCAGAAGCGCAGGCCGCCCCCGCTTCCGCCTGGCGTCTATACGTGGGGTCTAGGATCCGAACTCAGGACCTTCCGCCTGTAAGGCAGAGGCTTAACCCCTGAGCCACCTCTCCAGCCCCTAACATGAACATTTTTAAATTTAAAATTTTCTAAGGTTCATGCGCCATGAAAATAGTTCTTGGTTTTTAATTTTTATGGTATTACAATAGGAATTATACAATATATTTGAAAATTACTAATGAAATGTATACTGTAATTTCTTGGCCATATTGTTAGAACAAAAGTTAAAACAGAAAAAATTTCATTGCATACATAATTGTCAATGTTTGCACAAATGCTTAGTCTAAAATATCAAAACAGCAATTTAAAACATACACACTGTGAAAACATCAACTCATTCTTCTATTTAATGCACTTCTATGCACTGTATAATGCATAATTAATCTTATTCTTAATTATGGATATCATCTAATAATCAGTACAATAATGGTTCATTTTTATAACAAGATGGCTAAATTAGTGCAAAAACTGGATAATTTTTAAGTGTGTGGGGGGAGGGAGACAATTGTTAGAAACTATATGCTTTTTGTTCAGTTTATCTACAAAAGTAAATGTCTATGACATAAAGTATAGCAGTTTTAAAGATTCTAAAAAATGAGTACTATTACCAATGTGAATTTATAGATGAACATTTAAGGTTAGTGAAGATCCTTGTCCTATTATTACTTAATGATATTTTGAGAATGGAACCTGGCAAATTTGCCACCAAAACCTAGTCTGAAGGTTACTTCTTTCTGTGGAAATAAAAGTGAAATATACTGAATATTTGATAAAAAAGGTACACATTATAAACAAATTAATATATTAATATGTATAATTGAAATTGTATACATTAATATATTCAAATTAGAAAAAAACATCAATATCCCAGGAAAGGGTACTTAACTAGCAACTTTCCATAGGAAAACCCAAATCGAATATTGGGAGCCACAGGTACAGAGGATCATTTAAAAGAAAATTAGAAAAATCTACTTGGTTTCTAGTCGAAAGTCCATGTGACAATCGAATTCTTCAAATACTCAAAGGAACAGATTTTAACAGACTAAGGACAGTAATACATATGAGAATCTATGCTTTAATTTTTAAAATGATAGGCATGAAGCAGATATGTGAATATGAAATAATGGCACTTTTACATTGGGTTTGCAAATATCTGTTATTAATAAAATTGTATAATCTGTCAATATAGTTTGCTAGTATTGTTTGTCTAGATACATTAATGTATAGTACTTCTAGTTTTAATTTTTAGATAGAAATATCTTAAAACCACATTATTTGCAGTTTTATCTTTCTAAATGGAAATATGGTGAAAACATTTTTAACATTTATTTATCATGAGTATGTGGGGGGGTACTCTATAGTATACATATTGAAGCTTGCATACATCTTGGAAGATTTTGAAGTTTTCTTTTACCATGTGATTTAGAGAGCTCTATACTTCTTGAAAAGTACTCCAATCTGAACATCAGCTTTAGCTCCTTAAATTATAAATATCTCTACTCCATTTCACTTAAAAGTATTTTAAAGATTTGATTTTTTATTATTTTAGTGTTTCATACATGAATACAGTGGATTTATAATATTTTTGCACATTAATCTCCAATTATATCTCCTCTCCTCCCCTTAAAAACCTTTCTCTCCTCTGCCATTATGACTTCTAGTTTTTTTATGAAGTTGTATCTCACTGGGTTTCTTCTGGCTTTCCATTGACAGCATGTGTCTGAATATTTGCTAAAGAATGAATTCTGTATCAATGGGTATGCCATTGAGGAAAACATATTCCAAGTTCCCCTGTCCTGTACTGCATCAGTATTAATAATCAACAGTTACTCAGGGAGATGGGAGTCTCTTGAGAGCTTTAACTTTCATGGTGATATGTCAGTGACTTTAAAAGTTTTGAACTATTTAAGTATCATCACAAATAATCAGAATTCCAATTAAAATTTAAATAAAGCCAAAAGAAAAGTCTAAGATAATAAATTATAATATAAATTAGGAGACAATTAACAAATATTGTTGAGATAGTGATAGTAGAAAGCTAACAGAATGAATTTTACTGCAGAGGGAAATCAGGTAAGTATAATAAGGGATAGGAACATACTAAGTTTCTAAACCAGACTGATGATGAATTTAAATGCTACATCATAATGCCAAATTTTCTTGCATTGGAATACACAATGTTTCAAGTGGATAGTCTGATGGATTGCTAATTCAGGCAGGGCTCCTGAGAATTGCAAAAAAGATGCTGATCCAGTAGATTCTGCTATGAAAAGAAGGGAAAGGATTGAATGGATAGGCACAAATAGTTGCTAATAGAATTCCAAAAAGCAAGATTCACTGTAGACATAAGTACGAAAAAATCTTGGGCTGGAGAGATGGCTCAGTGATTAAGACAATGCCTTGAAAGCAGAAGACCCTGAATTCAGATCCCAGGTCCCACATAAAAACACCAGGTAGAAATGAGGCCTGTACTTACAGCCCTGATGTGCAGAGCCTGGAAAATGCCAGAGTGTGGGAGCCTCAGTCTAGTTGACATCAATAATCTGGCAAGCTCTTAGACAAAGATGTTTTGATGGAGGAAGCCAGGAGGGCGTGGCTCAGGATATTTTGATGGAGGAAGTTAGGAGGGCATAGCTCAGGATGTTTTGAAGAAATTTCATAACATATAGCCTGTGTGCTAGCTTGACTTTTAAGATGGTTGGTTGCCCATTTTCCCGCCCTGGAATTCCTCTTGGGGTTTCTACCTTTATAAGATGGCTGCGGATTTACAATAAAAGAGTTCCTGCTTGACTAGATTCCCTGTTGCATCTGATTGTCCTCTGGAAGGAGGGCTGGGAGTGGGCTGACAGCACACTCACCTTTCCCCCATCCCCCTTGTGGAAGACCTGTGGGACCGGCCTGCAGGACAGAGCTGCGGTCCTGGGGAGTCCACCTGCTCCCAGCCCTCCTTTACGCCCTCCTGACTTCCTCCATCCTGATCTGTTCAAAACATCCTGAGCCACCCCCTCCTGACTTCCTCCATCAAAACATCTTTGTCTAATCTTGCCAGATTATTGAGGTCACTTAGACTGAGGCCCCCACACCAGAGCATAACAAAAAGGAGGAAGAAACAATCCAGGATGAGTACCAAAGTCACCCTCGGCCTTCCAGAAGGACATGCAATGCCCTCTGATACACACACACACACACACACACACACACACACACACACACACAAATAAATACAGTAGAACAGTAAGAAAATCTGAAAGTCTCCTGTGTAAAGTTCATAAATGCAAAAGAATTATCAAAAGCAAATAAAGAAATCTTGGTGTTGACTATTGGATCAGATAGAACTATACTTTTCCAAGTCCATGAGTGTAGCTTCTAATGGACCTCACAGAATTTGTAATTTGTTGATTCCAGAGTCACTATGGAAACTTTCTTTGAAGTTTTATTACACAGTTCAGAATTTCTTTGACCTAAGGTTATAAAATTTCCAGAAAGTTGATTAAACTACTCTCTTCAAAGAGTTGCACTTGGATTTTATTCAACTCGTCAAAGATATTTTGGTTTATGAAAAAGTTGACCAGTGAAATAGTGCAAAATTGCCTGGACACTTGGAGTTAAACCTAAAATTGCCATGAAAATATTTAAGTTTATATAACTGAAACATAGAACAGGTCAAATAATGTTTGTTAGGGGAGCTAGCTCATGAATGTCAGAATTGGAATTAATATCTGGGGCAAAGCCTTCAGATAGTGTTGTGCCCAGGTCTTAGGGTCCCCAAAGACCACCAAAGTTCACATCCATATGCAAAAGCAAGGAGGCTTTATTACAGGCTTAAGCTTGGACCCCGTACATTCCTGACACAGCAGGTTAGTGACGAGAGTTCCAAGTTTAGAAATTATAGGGTTGTTATAGTTAGGAAAACAGGGGGTGCAAAGCAGATATATTACTTTTAGCACCTATTCAACATGAGGTTATATCTTGAGGCACATCTTCTGATAAACATATGCGCACATCCTGAAGTAGATAAACATGTGGGGAGCACATCCTGAAGTATGTGCTCAAATAAACACATGAGGTACATCCTGAGCTGTAGAGTCCACTCACCCCTGATGTGGCGTGTCTCTACCCACTCACACGATTGCACAGCTCCTGGCTGTGAGGATGAAGAAAGGTAGGTTCCGGCCGTCCCGGCCTCCACCTCAATTTCCCAGAGACTTGACCATGGGACAGAAGTTTGTTTATTGGGGGAAATAAAGGAGCTTATATAGACAAAAGACCAAAGGGCACCAAAGGGGAGGCCAATTGTGTCAAAGGTTAAAACAACTTTCAGGTTCCACAGGTGAAGTCCAATGTCAATCAGCACAGGAGACAAGTCAATACCTGAAAGCCAATTAGGGGTCCCTGTAATGTGATCAGGGTAACACCCAGGACACTAGCCCTCAGCACCATCTTTAGTCCCATGTGCTTGGCCATGCCCTGGGGCAAATCCTGGGTGGGCCCAACATCTCTCTCTTTTTGTTTTAGTAGAGACTATATTTTACAATTAATTATATGTATGTCCAATGTCCCATCAGTCTCAGCGTGAGCTTTTGCTGTTGTCCAGTCTCGGTTGGTCTTCTCAGTCAGGCAGGTTGGCATCAGCATCAGGCATGGCCTGGGGAAGTTGCATGTGGCTCACACGGGCAATGCAGGCCTGCCTGGTCTGTCATTAGACCAAGGCCTCACAAGCCTCCAATCTTGAATCACGTCTCTGGGGGGTCCAATGGCATGGATGTCTGTAGTGTGGTCTCATAGATGGAGCACTGCTGAGAGATGTGCTGAGGAAACACTTAAGCAACATAGTTATTAAAAGAACAATTTTTACTAGATGTTAAGTCAAACCCAGATTGATTCCACCTTGGTTTAGGCAAGGTATCAATCAAGCTATCTTGAGTTAATTCAGGCTTTTAACAATTACAGTTAAAATCTTCCTGGAGCACACTGTGGATAGTTTCCTGATAGAAAGTTAGGTGGATTGGCTTCTCAGTGTCTTTGGGATCTCAATTTAAGTGGTCCTTTTTGGAAATTTAAAATTTAAAATGCTGATGGTAAATGCCAACCCTAGCTGTTGGTGTGGGCTTACTCCCCCTTTTTTTTAAAAAAAAAGTTGGACCTTTAATTTAGTTGGACTTAGGGAAAGGACACATGCAGCCAAGATGGCATCTGGTGGGCTGGACAAATGTCAAGCTTTGATTTCTTTGTTTTGTGGCTCTTTCTAGATGGGGGCCCATTTTTCTCTAATAGATGAGGAACCTGTCTTCCAGATAGGAGTTTGGCTGATGTGGAAGCTAGATGAAATTCCCGTTCCATATTAGTTTCTTGAGGGCCTTTTTATTGTGAGACAAAGCTTTTCCTGAGCTATTAGCTGGTACTTTTGGTACATATCTCTTAAATTTCTGTCATTTGTTTGTCACTATTAGTCTAGTTGGATGGTATTGTGACTTAAAGATTTTACTGGGGTCATCTCTTGTCTAAGATGTAAACAAGGCATATCTGAGAATATACTACAAGCTGACTCTCAGGTTGTCAGGACTAAGCATTTGTATTTTCTAGCTAGTCCCTGGACATAGGAAGGGGAAATCTCTCCTTCGGCTTCAGTTTAGTGGACCTGGACTTGGGGAAAGGATGCATACAACTAAGATGGTATCTGGTGGGCGGGGCCTTTGCCTCTCCTGAGCATAGCCCTGTCAGGCAGCTGTAGGCCCTAGTCTCAGACCTTCCCAGTTTTTACTCGTGACCCCATGGATAAGCTTCCTGCTGTCCTTGAGAAGTTGGGATTCTATGCGTAAACAAATTCCTGCTTAATCAAAACAGACAATTGAAATACATTTGAATACGTGAAGCTTAATTCTTAATCTCCAACCCCCGAAGCTCAATGTCCTCTATAGCACAAAAGAAGCACAATAAAAAACATTTTTTTCTAATCACAATCTCTATCTCTTAATCTTTTTATAAACCCAACATTCCATAAACCTTTATAGCATATTTTAACATCCATTTAAGCAACCAATTCAAACCTCCTGTCACACTGGACATGCGCAGGGCATGCAAAGTTCCATTATGATTGCTTTGGCCCCCCAACTATGTGAGAATCTTGCAAATCGTGCTCCTCCCATCCTTTTGCTCTTACAATCTTACCGCCCCCCTCTTCCGCAAATGTCCCTGAGCTCCAGGATGGGGAGAGATTAGGCTGTCCTAGTTCTATGTGATGATATAGAGTCTCTGAAGTTCTGGATTGTGGTTGTTGATTTTCTTTTGCAGTTTTTGCTGCTCCTGCAATTCCCTTCACTCCATTCTGCTGGGCACTGTATGTCACCCCTGGCCAGAGACAAAAAGCTGTTAAACTGGAGTCTTGTTGTAATAGCACATTCAAGGGTAGATGTAATAAGGGCATATAGTCTAGCAGATAAAAAGTAATCATTTTGCAAATGGGTGATGGACCCCTCTCTCAGTGAGGTTTCCTACATTTTAATTTTTTTAAGCGAGATTTTTTATCCTATAAACCTTATTTAAAACCTTTTATACATTTAAGTACCATACTTTTTTTTATACTTTTTTTATCTTTCTTGATGGTTTTACACATGTGAAAACAAACTTTGCTAGGTAAAAACACAAAAGATTTCAGCTTCCCCCCCCAAACTCTGGAAGTGCTCGAGATGCATCTAGAAACTGTTGATGATGTTGACTTTGGGCAATTACAGTCTGCTCAAAAGATGTTCCTGTCTGTTGACCACTTCCTGTGAAACCATCTGCAACCCCATCTGCTTTCTGCATAGGCTTATACCTTTGCTTCTGCCACATGGGCTACTGTCTCATAGCCATGTACTGCATGTCTTCCTGCAGACAATTGAAAGGGGAGTCTAGCTTCACACGAATCCCATAATCAGTACATAGTCAGGCCTTTTGATGGTTATATTTATGACAAATAATGAACAAAGCCAAAACCAAAATGTGATTATGAGTGTATAATAAAATCTAAGGTGGCCACAACTGTTATTTTGAAACATAAAACACACATATTTTACAGGAAATTCAAATAGCTAAACAAGTCAGAACATTTTAAAGTAACTATCGTCCCAGGCAATGTACTGAGAAGTTCTCACCCATCTGCGTAGGTAACTGAGAAATTTGTATGTCAGCCCCCCTTTGCTCCCTGTTCTAGTCTGCTGGGGGCCATGTTCATGCCCCGGATTTGGGATAGGTTTCTGTGAAGGCGCATGGGAGGATTTTTTTTTTTTTTTCTGAACCATTTCCACCCACTTTCCCCTTGATAGAGGGAACCATCAGGCACTCTCTTTCCTGGTAACCACTTCCCCAAGCTGGTCTGCACACGCAACCTTTTTCCCACGCTGGGATGAGTGGGGAGCTTCACCTGCAAGCACTTTGCTTTGCACATGCGTGCCGGCCAAGCTAAACTGGTTCCCCCACAGCCCGCCGCTGCACTGCCACTGCTGCTGGAGACTCTACCACTGCCGGCGCCACCACATGCAGCCTCGTTGCCGCGCGGTGCCATATTTCTGTATGGAACCTCATTGCGCACTGGCATATTTCTATGAAGCTCCACCCCAGGGAGCACTACCTTGCTGCTGCAGCCACCGCAGGTGCTTGCCACCACCATGTTTCTACGAACCTCCGCCCTAGCACTCGCTACCTCCCTGCTGCGCTTAGCTTCCCTGCCAGGTGCTGCCACAGTCCCATGCAACTCGCCTGGCCCCAGCTCGGCAGTTCCACAGCTTTCCCTGCCCAGCTCCCATGGGTCAGCGGGGTTCCCACCCCGCGGCTGTGGTAGCGCCTCCTCTGAGGGGTCCTGGGGATGGCTTGTTGGCCCTAAGCTCCCTGGAACCGTGCAGCGAGTCTGGTTGGCCCTGGCTCCTCCCTCTCTACCTGTTCCATCTGCAGGCACTGGATTGGGTCAGGAAGGAAAGCTTTTCTTGAGTGCGCCCACCACGGAATGAAAATCCAAAGACAATATCTTAAAATTTTTTTCTTCCTCTCTGGCTAGATTCTCTATCTTATTCCACGTGTCCCATGAGTAAATGTTGGATGTTTGGGCAAATGGAGACAACTCACAGGCTGATTCCCACACCTCAGTAATGCAGGGCTCTGGGATTTCAAAACCATGATTTTTAAATACATAGCTCAGTGCTAATGACACTGGGTCAATCTTGTAAGATGCATTCCCATACTCAGAGGAGGGACTCAACTTGGGATCCTTGATTAGCTTCGTCCAATTCAGAACTTGCCCCATGTTGGGCGCCAGTTTATAGAGTCCACTCACCCCCAGTGTGGTGTGTCTCTACCCACTCACACACTCATTCACACGATTGCACAACTCTTGACTGTGAGGACGAAGAAAGGCAGGTTCCGGCCAGCCAGGCCTCTGCCTCAATTTCCCAGAGACTTGACCATGGGAAGGGGAGTTTGTCAGAAGCAAAATCTCGGTTTATTAGGGGAAACAAAGGAGCTCATATAGACAAAAGACCAAAGGGCGCCAAACAGGCGGCCAATTGTGTCAAAGGTTAAAACCACCTTCAGGTTCCACAGGTGAAGTCGAATGTCAACCAGCACAGGAGACAAGTCAATACCTGAAAGTCAATTAGGAGTCCCTGTAATGTGATCAGGATAATGCCCAGGACACTAGCCCTCAGTACCATCTTTAGTCCCATGCGCTCGGCCATACCCTGGGGCAAATCCTGGGCGGGCCCAACACTGAACACTTGTCATTTGTCTTGGTATTTTTACAATTCCTGTGGACATCTGGTGTTTGGCCATTGTGTAGTAAATATCCTGGTCAGAGGTCGAGTAGTTCCCAGGGACATCTTAGTGGCTTTTCTAGTTACTGAGTCTAGTCATGAGATGAAGGTCCCAGACAAGATGGAGTTACTCTAGTCAGGACTCTATTGGGTTCCTTCAATAGTTTGTTCTATATAATATTTTTGTGAACATTATGAGAGACGTCATTGAATGTAAAGATAAAGTCATAAACACATAAACACTAGCTAAAAATTCAACCAGTGATACTTACTGAAGATAAATAGGTTTTTTTAAATTATTTAATATTGGTTAAATTTACTTTAACTAACATGTAAAAAAGCTTATCAGCATATTTTAGATGACTTTTAATATAGCTATGAATTATTAATATTGACATCACTTTAAAACAAATTGAAGTTTTTATTTTTTATTTTTATTGATAAATTTTTCATGTACAAATGAAAGGAGTTTATGTCCTTGCCCTGAAAGCCTCCCCACCCATAGCACTTCTCTCTCAATCTCCTTCCTCTTTTCAGCCCAGACATGTTCCTTATACCCTCCTGTTCCTCTGGGTATGTGGTTCACAGGGCTTCCTTAGTGGTTCCTGTGTTTGTAAGGTATCCATTGTGGTATACATAGCTTTACAATGGACAAAGTCATAAATGGATAAGTTCCTCTTCCCTTGTCCAGTACCTAATCCAGAGATACTCTCTAAGTGTTAATATGTGTTCTGATGTTCTTGCTAGTCCTTTGAAGTATGTTGATAGGTTGGCCATTGTGTAGATCTGGTGGTAGAAGTTCTCATTGCAGTGAGGATCTGGGTACTGTCATGTCTACAGTAAACACATCTATTTTATTAGATATGTATATATTCTTTACAGTAAAGAGTATTAGAAAACCCTGTCTTTAACCATTCAAAATATATCTGGCATAACAGAATGGTACAAGAGAATACCAGATCTTCTTGTACACCCTGTGACTTATTACTTTCGTCAGCCCATCTCTATCTACTCCATAGTTACTATTCTAGTCTTAGTGACATTAGGATCAACTTCTCTTATATTGCACATATGAGTATGATCATATGGTGCTTGGCTTTTTGTGCCTGGATTATTTCACTTAACATAGTCAGCAACAGCCTCATTTAACATACATGTTGTCATGAATGATTGTATTTTATTAATGTCATTGTTATTTTTTATTTTAGCAGTACTCCAATTTGCACAGCTATCATATATTTTTTAAATCAATTCATATAATAGGTTTTGTATGTTCCTCTGTCTTGGAGTTCATGTTATTAAATGGGTTTCCTAGTGAAATATGAGTGAGAATTTTGTAAATAAACTGTTTTTCTGTTTTAAAAGGTATAGAAATTTGGATTATAAAAATTAGAGTTATGAAAGTAAGTATACCTGCAGGGAGAGCATGAGTGAAGAAGTTATGTTATAGCTTCAAAATTTGACACTGCTTTTTTTCTTATTTTTGGGATCGAGAGTAACTTAGTTTTTATGTTCACATTACAGAAAGATCTCAGTCATGTTTCAATGTAAGCAACACAAATGAAATGTAGTGGATCATACATGCAAAAATGCATGAATGTAAGAGATAGACATATTGGAAAGAAGGTTTTCAGTGGGAGGAGGAGCAATGGATCACGTAACATGGGGTGAAAATTATAACATGCATTATATTCAGGTATGAAACTGTCAAGGAATTAAAAAAAGCATGTGTTAGTATGATGTGTATGTATGTGTATGTAAATACTTTCTGTATTTAGAGAGTCTGAAAGCATATTGATTGGAGTTATGCACACAACTGTTCTTCAGTTCATTCATATTTCTTGACTGGTGTAACCACATTGTACATGAATTTCACTTTAAGTGTACATACATGATGTTGAATATAAGAATTCACTGTCTTTGTTTTAAGAAAAATGTTTTGGCAGTAATATATAAGCAAAACATGTGTTACTAAATTAAATAAACTTTATTTCTTGCAGAGATAAAGTTCTATTTTAAACAGTGTCATTAACTTTCCCCTCTTATTTCAAATTGCTAAATATATATTTGCTGAGAAGTGCTTCTTCCTTAGTCTAGTCATTTATTGATTCTCAAGTATATATATTGAAGTTTAAACACATTTAAAAATTGGCATTTTTGAATGTGGAGGAATCTAAGCTATTTTGTAAATCTAAAGAAGATTAGGGCTGAAACACAATTTATAAGAGACCATGAGATGACTCATGTGGTAAAGATATCTTTGAACCCAGATACCTGAGTTTTTTCCACAGGGTCCACATGGTAGAGGAAACAAATCACTTGGAAAGTTGTTTCCTAACCTTCACAGCTTTGGCATGTATAATATTTCTCTCCCCCTCTCTCTCTGTCTCTCTCTCTCAAATAAAATCAAATAAATAATATATTCTAAGAATTAAATAATAAAACTTAAAAATTTGATAAACAAAATAAATAATACTTATACTAAGAAGCATCTCCTTTTTGCTGCTGAAAAATGTAATATGTCCTTGACATCATCTTTAATGCTTTAGGACATTGTTCCTTTATAAACAGATCACATTTTACCTTTACATGGTTTACCCATTCCCTTTTCAATGTAGCAGTTTTGTACTATGACTATAGTGGAGCAAATTGTGTACTTAGAAATTGAAAGGTTCCTGCTATCACTGACAATGTGAGACAGCTGTGAAGGGTCCTGTCTATTGAAGAACTTATACCTGCACTGCAAAAAGCTCAAAGAAAACCTTTAAAAGTGAAGGAAGCCTCTATGAAAAGCAGCTATGATGCTAGAATTAGCCCAATCATGCTCAGGTCTTTTATGCGGGACTAGAGTATATGATCTACATGAATGAATGTTAGAAACTCCAAGGATAGTATTAAAATTAAATACATTAGTAGCTGTGCTAAGAGTCAGGCCTTAAAACATAAGTACTATACTTTGATATGATTATGATTTAACAAAAGGAAAAGAAGATAGCAGAATAAACATGTAAAGACATGTATGAAAAATTATCTCTATACATTTAGCTTTCCAAACTAATTTGCCTATTGCATCCAAGACGTGAAGTGCAATACTTTGAAACATAATAGAAAAAGTTATTCTGGCATTGATTTTTAGGTCTTTGTGTTTTGAAAGGAAATGTATACTTCTGTTATTTATCTGAATGAAGACATCTCTTCATAGATTTTGTTTCTTATTTTAAGAGCCTTATTCAATATAAAACATTGTTTTATAATATAGCTTCTAGTATATCATTGAATTACACAGCCATCAAAATCAAAGAAATATTGTGTTACTCACATACATTCCCTATTTCTCTTAAGACTCCAGTACTAACTCAAAGCATCTACAAATCTAGTTTTTTTCTGAAAATTTGGTATTTTCAGTTTTTTACTCTGCATATCATATTATAATTTCTGTGGGTTCTTTTATGTGTGTATGAGGGAGAGAGAGTGAGAAAGAGAGAGAGGAAGGGAGAGAGAAGAGAGAGAGGTGATTTTCACCAAAATTCGTATTTGCAATGTTTATGTGGATCCTAGTACTTCCTTTAATTTTATTGCTGAAAAACACCATATTATAACACCTTGCATTTATCTATTCATTTTTCAAATATTGGAGTTGTTTCCAATTTGTGACAATCATAAGCCATACTAGCAATAAAATATATGTACCTATTTTGGGGTATATGTTCTTTTACATTGTCTTGCATACATTGCTTTCTACTAAACATATACTGAGGAATGAGTTACACAGCCACAAGATAATTTTATGTGTGTTACTTTGAAAAGCTACCCAACTGCTTCCCAAAGAGGCTGTATTCTCCCAGATGAGAATGGCAGTTCAATTTCTCCATCTCTTCAGGAATGCCTGGCATTTTATTTCGTTCTTCTTAAGCACCTGGGGTGGAGTATTATTTCATCTGTGACTTCAATTTGCACTTCAAAGATAAGTTGCATTTTCAAACACATTTCCATGTCTATGTTCAGGATATGTAGTACTTATTTGCAGTAATATTGATTCAGATGCTCTGTCCATGTTACAATTGGATTGTTTTTCTTGCTTCCAGGTTTTATTCTGAGCACATTTTTCTTATCATACATATATTCTTCACATATATTTCAAATTTTATGGGTTACCTTTTTGTATTCTCTTGAGATAACTTTTAGATCTCAAATGTTTATATTCTGAATGAAATTGTATTTGAATAATTTTCTTTCAATGATTTATAATTTCTCATTTAAGAAGCTTTTTCCTAAATGAAAGTAGAAAAATTATGCTTATGATATTTTCTAATAATTTTATGATTTTACAACAAACCATAATCCAGAACATCAGAGACTCTATATCAACCATCTGGAACTAGGCCAGCCTAATATCCTGAAGCTCAGGGCAATTTGTGGAAGAGGGGGCGGTAAGATTGTAAGAGCACAAGGATGGGAGGAGTAATGATATGCAAGATACTCCACACAAGTTAGGGACGAAGCAATCACATTTGGAGTTTGCATGCCCTGTGCAATGTCCAACACAATATTGACCCCACAAAGTCTAGTGTTTGCTAAAGGCACTAGGATCCTTGGAGGCAAGGGATTGACAGCCACAGTAGTGTTCCCATGCTTAAAGAGAACACAGGAAACGGTTCGAGGAAATGCCACTGGGTCCTTGTACCTCATCAGAGAGGAGGACCCAGAGGAGAGTTTGGCATGCTCATTAAACGATGCTACGGTGATGAGAGGGGGAGGCACTGGGGGATGGGGAGGGAAGGGGGAGGGGAGGGGGCACGGGGAGTGGGGGGTGGAGGGAGGGAAGGGACTGGTGTACCTGTTAAGTTTGTATGAGTGGAAATAAAAATAAATAAATAAATATTTTTAAAAAATAAAATAATTTTATGATTTTAAATTCACATTCATCTCTGATTCCCTTTGAATAATGTTCATGTGTGTTTTGGAGAAGAGGCCCAGCTTTGTACCTATGCCTACAGATAGTCAGTTGTTTCCTATCAAATGTAGAAAGATTGGTCATTGCAGCTGAATTAACTTAACACTCAACACAAATCAATGGACACTAATGATTTATTTGTGACTTTTAATTCTATCTTGTTAATTTATTTTTTTGTTTTCTCACAAGCATCTCACTGTATTGATTTTTAGTTTCTTATTACAGATATCCAGATAAATGAGTGCAAATTTTCATACATTTTTATTCTTAAAATTATTTAAATTTCTGGGTGTCTTTATGTTTCCATACAAAGTCTGCAATTAATTTATCAATATCCTTAGAAAACACTTGGAATTTATATCACCATGTTAAAAGTATTATGTCTTCTAACTTGTGAATATGATGTTTTTTCACTTTATTTATGTAGTCTTGAATTTCTTTCAACAGTGCTTTATAATTTTGAAAATACTAGTCCTATAATTATTTTGTGAAGCATATTGTTATGCTTCTTTAAATTCATTTATGTACTGATGCAGTTCATCTGCATAGTTGCTGATAAATTACCATCAAGCGGCTTAAAGGAACAAGGGGTTTATTCTCTTACAATTTCTGGTTACAGTTCTTAGTCCAGCTTGACAGGAATGCATGCACCAGGGCCGAGGAAACTGGCCACACCATCACTGCATAACGGCTGAGAGATGGACAATCCTTACTTGCCAGACCAGCATATCTGGCCAAGTATACAGAAGGATGCCCACTCTCTCAACCAGCTCTCTGTGATTTATCCAGGGCCTAATCCCACCCACAATGGGCTGGGTCTTCCCTACCAGCTGGACAATCTCCTTCAGGTTTGTCTGGGCTTAACCATCAACTCTCTGCAACTGTGCCCAGAGCTCAAACCCTCAACAGTCAAGTTGATACCTGTGCTTAACTATGACATATACTGAATTATTTTCTTGATTTATGTTTCTGCTGGTTCCTTGCTGTATTTCTTAGAGTCTTTTTATTCACTGATCTTTGCATGTTGATGATGGTGTTTCTAATGGTGTCTCCTTTGACTATCTCCTCCATTTTTCTGTTAAACTCATTGTCTCTCTGGATTTTAGAATCATATCTATTATTTAGGGACTATCTCCATAACACTGCAGAAATTTCTGTTGTTATGAACAGTCCCCTCCATGGCTGACCTTAATTCGACTGCCTAAGAAATGGATGTGTTTATTGCAGGGTGCTGATCAGTCTTGAAACACCAGATGCAAATTAAGCCAGATAGATAGCTCTTTTTTTAATTCACTAGCCAGTGAGCACATGCTTCGGGATTCAATACAGAGAAGAGTGGAGTTTCTCAAATGAATTTTTATACAGAAAAATCTCATGGAAAGTCCCTTGAGGTCTAAACCAAAAAGAATGTTACAGATAACCAGATAAAAAGTCAATGTCAAGGGGCTATCTAGTGCTTATTGAGGGTATTTCTAAGGACAGTCATTATATTCTGACCTTCAGACCCATTCCCTTATAAATTCCCTTGTAAAAGATGGGGGTAAATTTCCTATCTCCATGTCATTGAGGGTTGAGCCTGGTTTGCAGGATGGGCTTTCTTTTGTCCATAGCCCTGCCACATGGTGACAATAATATGCTTCCTCAAATTATAGCATTTCCATAGTGAAAACAAAGATTAGAGGATAGGTATTTCCTAGTCTTTTTAATTTTATTTCCCTGGCATGGTGAAGCCTGTGGTCCTGGCAAGGGAGATTGGGACCCAGTTTCTTATCCTGTAATTCCTGGAGAAACTTCTACTATAGAAAGGAATGCTATTTGGAAAAGTGCTGCCACAGATTCTATGTTGCCTAATCATGTATGAAAGCCCTGCTATCATGTGGGATTGGTACAGATTAGAAATGCTGGTGGTCTCCTTCTCCCTGTGTAGTCCCAGACTGGAGGAGTACTCTACCCTTTGTAATATCTGAACCTCTAAAACAAGGCCTAGGGCACAAACCTAGTTTCTGGAGTAGAAGTGGAAGCATTGTCCTTGTTGTCACAGAGATACAGTAGAATCTCAGGGAATTTAGCTCTAATTTTCCCTAAGGACTACCTCTTGGGACTTACATTGTCATGTTCAAAGGGGATTTCACAAGCCATGTTGTTCTGCTGACAATTTATATGCTCCGCTGCCATTCTGGAAGCTGTCTCATCACAACTTGTGCTTGAATTTTCACATATATAAAATCTTTATTCTCATCTTCAAACTGTCACATCCTCAAACTCAATCTTTATTTGAATAAAAATGAACCTTCAAAAATAGAACATATTTACATTTCAGGCAAAGATGGACTTGAATTCAATGGCAAAATCTACTATCAGCCATCTTATACTTTTTCATATTTTTTTAATTTTATGAATATATATTAATTATATAAATAATGGGTTCCACTATGACATTTTCATGCAAATTTGAAATTCATTTTTTCTCTTACTGCCTCCAACTTCAACCTTTTCAGATTTTTTTCTCCCTGGTCACAGATTCTGAAAGTTACATTCATACTGTTTTGTTTCAGTCTAGTGCCATGGCAGTCTGATCTGCACCTTTCCTTTGCCAGTTATTTTCAAACTACAACCCCAATTGCATTTTTTAAACTATCTATCTTAAGTAGTAGTAATTTCAAAATTTTAATGGAAGCCTACTATGTAAAAATGTTGAATTCTTTTCAGAACATTAAAGTTTTGCAGTATAGACATTTCACTGAGTTGGCTTCATACTCTTTCAAAAGTACATTTTGTAACAAAATATCATACAAAAAAATAGGATGTTGTTATGTTGTCTGCCTAATAATTTGGAGCTGGCTTTGGAGTTGGGTAATTAGTACAGCCTTCAAAGTATTTGCAGATAAAGTAGATAACTTGACTCAAATTGTTGACAGAAATTACACAGCAAATCTGCTTTGGTTGATGGCTCAGAGAGTGACAACTGAACAACATAAAGTGACCATTTAAATAAAAATGATAGATAATCTTTTGCCTTAGAAGATCATTGAGTATAATGACATACTAGATCACAGAAACAACTTTGGAGAGGGAAGAGTTACTCATGTTCCTGGACTGTCCCAAGGAAATTGTAAATGTTGACCCCAACCACCTTTGTGTCTTAGAAGCTAGTCTATCAGGACATAGTATGAAGCCAAAATATGATTAGATATCTCTGGGATGGATACAGGACCCTTAATTTGGAAAAAATATCAAGGTGACTTCTGCTTGATGTGCTCACTTGCTTGAATGTGGTGATCACACACTTCTTGAGAAGTAAAGTTTTCCTTTGCCAGTGTACTTTGGATTATTGTGTTGTTATTTCCAGGACCTTCATTCATAACACTATGAAAGTGCTCAATAACTAATGTGGCCACAAAACAAAAGTAGCTACCAGCTGTACACATAGGAAGAGAAAAGAAAAGGACATCCATTTATTTTGATCTTGTAGAGGAATCACAGCCCTGACAACACTTTGATTTTTAGTTTAGAGAAACTGATGTCAAATTTTTGACCTCCACAGCCATAAGATTAAGAAAACTCTGTTGTCTTAAGCCACCAACTTTTGGCATGATTATAGCTGCAGAGAAATAACAATATTACACTTGAGACCAACTTAGTCTATTTACCTCTGAAACTGGAGCACTGCATCACAAGATTTCTTTCTCCAGCTTTCCTAGACAGCATTCTCTAATGAAGATAAGTGTTCTAATCAATTGAAGATAAAATATGTCATTTAAGAAGTTCATTTACTTGTTATCACCATTTAAAACCTAAGCTGATTTATTCAAGTATTTAGTACTATTATTTTAATGCTTTGCATTTGACAAATATATAACATGAGCCCTGGATATGGGAAAATATCAGTACTTATTATTTATTTGTAATCCTTTTGCATAAGAAGACAAAACAATCAAGCAAGTCCTCTTCAATGAGTAATGAAATAGGTGGAGAAGAAAGAAGCAAGGAAGGAAGGAAAACATTAATGACAATTGGGAGAAAACACAGTGACCCTTCTCTCTTCTAAACAGAACAACAGCAGTTTTTTCCTAAGTGAATGGTCCCCTGAACTCTTTCTTATCTTCAATTGCTATTTGCAGATCTGCTATTTGCTATCTGCAAATCTGGTAACTATCACAGAAACCTAATCCTATAAATTTAATCAAGCCGCAAATACTGTCCTAAGTACGTAGTCATTCCTCTCATCTTCCCCTCACTTCTACCCTCTTAAAGTCCAATAAAGGACTCACTTCTTACTGACCTCAATGTGCAGTTCTTTATTTCCATGGAAAGCTATGGCCCCTAACTCCCTTTTAACCCAATAAAGCCTCTGATCTATTATCTCATCTCCATTTCTATTTTTGCTTTGAAATAAACTGTTTGAACTCTGAACTGATCTGAAGAAGGAGGAAATATGGACATAGAAAGAAAAGAAGAAAATGATGATGGAAGAAAATAAGGAAGGGAAAGAGAAAGAGAGAGAGAGTGCACTAGAGAGAGAGAGAAAGCAAATACTGCACAAGAGCTGATTTTATGTCTAAAATAGAGACCAATGCTCATACAGGTCCCTCTGGGAAAGTTGAAATACCAAGATATTTCCTTCATATTTTCCCCTCTGTTTCCTCAGACTACATTACTCATTTTGATTTAGCAAGCAACTAAAACTGGAATAGGTAAAATAAGTAATATAGCCACTGTACAGTTTCAAGGTTCATCTATTAAACATCAAAACATGAATGATGGGTCTGTGACATTAACATGAAACTTGAAAGAAACATAGCAAATGCACAGAAATTTTTCCTAGTACTGACTAAAAATAAACAGCTCATTATGCGAATGAATTTTGAAGGAGGGAATCTGAAAGAATGTGGATCTTGGGAAAAAAGAAACCAAGCTTTAAAGTTATATGGAAGTTTACAGTGTCTCTGTAGACTGCTCTTTATGTCCATGAAATTAATATTTATAAATACATTCTCTGTTAGTAACTTGGAAGGCAAACAAGTAGGAGAACAAATAAAAAATTCTCCATCCTCCAAGATTACAGTTAACCTATTAAGAGTGATTTTAAAATTCAGTTTCCTCAGTTAAAGGTTTGGAGTATCCTTAGTGAACAGAAGGTTTAAGAAGATGAGAGGAAAAAAGTTCCTAATTTTGTGTGACACCTAGAGATGACATTGCATGTAGTTGTTTTGCTTTTATAATTGCTCATTCCAAACATAAGTACACATATATTCTTTCAGCCTAAGGGAATATCCATTGAAACCAAGATTTCCCATTTTCTTATATTTTAAGCCAAAAATATTCTTTCAAGATAACATTATGGTTTTGTTCATGTTTTGATAACTAATCTGTTTTACAGACTGTGTTAATAAAGACATGCTTTTAGATAAACTTCAATTTTTAGGTAATCATTCATCTCTTTTATCCATTAGAAATGTATTGGAAGATTACTCTGGAGATTAGAGGTATTAATTTATCTTCAAAATTTATCTTACACTTTTTACTTATGAATGTTATATTTGTCTTTCACTCAAACCTTATCATTTGTCCAATAGTTTAAAAAAAGCCACCCCCAAAATTCAACATTTTTAATATTTTCCATATCTGTCTTTTCTTCTGGATTAAAGGAAAAGAAATTTTGTTTGACTGTAAGATTATGTTTTCATTTTAGAACTACATTTGTGTCTTAACTTACATATATTTGAAATTTAATGCATGCTTTGTGCACGGTTTCCTCCACCACTCTTCAGAAATAATTATATTTTTTGAGGTTGATCTCTCTCTTTAACAAAAAATTCTGTTGTATCTCATTCTCTCTAGTCTTATCTAAGTTCATGGTTCAGCTTGACTCATGACCAAAATAGTATCCAAGGAATAATTTGGATACTTTTTTCTCTAAGTGGTAGTGGCTGGCTGTGTGGGCTCAGTTTGTAGCTATCACTTATTAGATTCATACTCATGAACACAGTTTGTTATTCCATCTACATTTTTATTTTTCTGTGAAATGTTGGGTATTTCCTTTATCCAGAGTTGTCAGTGAATAAATAGTTGACATGTGGAATATAGATAAAGCATTTAAACTACTCAGTGATGTGCACAAAATAAGTACTCAATAATATGCCTGAAATGGTTCCTTTGTTTTAAATATTCCATTTTCATAGAAAATTCTTAAAGCCTATCATTTGCTTGACTTTTCCTTAACATAAAATCAGTAACTTTGTAAAAATGTATTTCTTTTTAATCTTACATTTGCATTTACGTTTCCAGAGGGAAGATACAGTCTTACATGACAGATGTGACATGGTTGGCTGGTTAAAGCTGGAGGCAAACCAAACCACTGCAAATATCTTAGAGGTTGAGAACTGCAAGACTGCTGCTACAAGAGCAAACAGACCTCTCCAGAAGGTAGGATGGTCCACCACCTGTGACTGTCTTCCTCTAGGAAGGCCCCAGTTCTCAAAAGTGTGATGACCTTGGGGCTGGAGAGGTGGCTCAGGGGTTAAGCCTCCGCCTTGCAGGCGGAAGGTCCCGAGTTCGGATCCCAGATCCCACGTATAGACGCCAGGCAGAAGCAGGGCGGCCTGTGCTTCTGGTCTTGGTAGGGCAGAGCCTGTGAATCCCGGGGCAGAAGGAGATGGAGGAGTCCATGGTGGTTCGCGAATTCGTCCGTGGTTCTACACATACACAGACACACGCACACACACGCACATGCACACAGTTGAATAAATAATAATAATAAAAAATTTTTTACAAAAAGTGTTATGGGGGCTGGAGAGGTGGCTCAGGGGTGAAGCCTCTGCCTTGCAGGCAGAAGGTCCTGAGTTCGGATCCCAGATCCCACGTATAGATGCCAGGCGGAAGCGGGGGTGGCCTGCGCTTCCGGTCCTGGTAGGGCGGAGCCTGTGAATCCCTGGGCAAAAGGAGGTGGAGGCGTCCATGGTGGTTCGCGAATTCGTCCGTGGTTCTACACACACAGACACACGCGCGCACACACACACACATACATATGCACACACACACAATTGAATAAATAATTTAAAAAATTTAAAAAAAAAAAAGTGTTATGACCTTTCCAAACACATGAGTCTATGGAGAACACATTTCAGATAATGACAAATTCATATTTAGTAAAGTGGAAAATGTTTATGGAAGATAATTTGGAATAAATGAAATAATTTGGAATAGATGAAATAATTTGGAATAGATGAAACAAAATTGGAATAGATGAAAAAATGACAGGGCATTGACACATCATGATTGTTTTTGCAACACTGTAATTTATGGTGGTTTGATACAGTTTTAGAGCAGAGCCAGTGAGGAATTATAATTCACTCTGGATATAAGACGGGTGTCATCTTTCCCATAATGGCTACTACTTTATTTGTGTTATGTCCACTACATGGCAATTATTGTTATAGGTGCTAACAATGGCTTTTTAATTAAGACTTCATAAAGTTTATTTGAATATAAAAGTTTGATTTACAGCAGGGTGCACATGTGATTAGGCAAAATAGTTTAATACAAAGTCAAATATGAAATGATTCCTCAATATTGATCATGGTCTACTTTAATCTCCCAGACTTATAAAGTGATAACTACTTCTACACAATTTTGGGAAGACATTAAATAATAAAATAACCTTTGTATTTGGTCATACTAGGAGAGAAACATGTGTTGTATATCAATAGATTTGAAGTTGCAGATAGATGGAAAATAAGATTCCCATAGATATTAGTGAGAATTTGTAAAACCCAGACACATACAATCGTTTGTTTCCATCAGAGTTCTTAAAGTTTTTTTTTTTAATCCAAAAAACCCATTTAGACTACTCCACCTATGTTTTTAGTTATCTTAGTAACAGACTGCTTTCAGTACACAGTCTAACCTGGTAATTTACCATGCAAAGCAAACAAAAATGAGCAAAATGATTGCTGAGACACTTCAGCAAGTAAGTTGCCTGTTCACAGATTCAGTGACCAGAATTCATCCCTGACAACACATAAGGTGCATATGAGACTGACTAACTCTCTCTCTCTCTCTCTGTCTCTTGTAAATAATGAAAAAATGTACAAAAATTCAAGGAAAATGCTGTCATTCTGGGAAATAAATTATCTCACTTTAGCATAACTAACCTCAGAGAATTTAGGTGATTCTTCCTTCGCTCTGGGATTTCCCAGGCTCTGCCCACCACAGCCTAAAGTACAGGGTGCTCCCATTTCTGCATTGGGATGTGAACTCTTGAAAAACTTTCAATTAATAAATTATGATCTGATTTCAGGCTTATGTGTATGTATGTAAAAGAGAAGATCCTGTATTTCATACATGACATGACGTGTATCTACTATTTTTTATCTTCCTCTATCTTCTTCAGAAAGCTCAGCTTCTATGTCATCATCATTTCAGATTGAAATGAAATAGTTGCTTGTCAGAGTACCATCATAAATTAAGAATGAATGAATTAAGTAATAAAAGTTAGCTTGGACAAGACTTTCTCCTAGAGGTTTGGCCACCCAACCACAGTGAAGGCCAGAGCTTACATTAGAAACTCTTATGAACATAAACTAAGCAAAAGGTTCATGTTAACTCAATTGATAAAGAATACTGAGGAGATAGAATGGGATTGTAAGTGACTAGTCCTCTAAAATTACATGATACAGTGGGCCCAGAATTATATCTCAGAAACTAATCTGTATAACCTTAGAGGTGTAACAAGGGCAATCATGTCTCCATCACTTCAAAATTGTGTTAACACGGTGTTTGGCATACTCAATATTTCATACTCAAGTATAATTATCATTCAGTTGTGAAATTTATAAACACACAGTCCAAAGAACATAACCTATTTCCCCAAGAATGTAATGTAGATTGGCAAGCCAGGTACTTGCTCAGATCTCTGTAATTTATCAAAAAGTAATTCCCTGGAGAGAAAACAGTAAGAAGAAACAAGTAGAATAAGTCAATGAAGTAAAGCACAAAACTATATATAGTTATGAGAAACTGTAACTATGATACACAACCTAATTTTGATTTAAATAATTATATTACCAAATAATGCAAAAGGGTTTTTTCCACACTATTAGATAGATTAACACTAAAATGATTTGTAATGTTGAACATGGATAAGTGATAAATAGAATATTTATTTTATTTATTAGAAGGTAGAAATAGAATGTTTCAAAAAATTGATGGAAGAACATTTTCAGCTGCATGATTAGAAATCACATTAATAATTATTATTGAAATTTTGGCTAAAATGCAAGAAAACAAACATTCCCCAAAATGCTTACTGGCAGTTATAGCCTATATAATGATAGAACTGTGGCTGTGTGTGTGTGTGTGTGTACAAGGGTTTTTGTATCAAATGACATAAAATTTGGAGGCTTTATGTCCCACCTTTTGCATCTGCTTTAGTTAACTCCCATGTTTGTATCATCAATATAAATTTAAGATCTTTCTTTTTATATAAATTAAAATTATGAATTTATAAATGTTAACTGTGTTTTAGCTATTTCAGTACTCATTTTTATGTTGAAATATATTTTTACTTTCTGGAATGTATCATTCCATGAAATTCACAAATTCTTTTAATTCCAGATACGATACTCTCAACTTCTCACCTAGTTTAGCAGCAAAAAAGAATTATTGGCTAATATTTTCATTTTTTTATCAAAAATTGAAAATGGTAAACATGGTTTGTGTTTTTATATACTATGATCAAAAGGAACCCTTGCTTTCATTCAGTTCCTGATTTTTCCATGTCTTTCTGTATTTCTTTCCTGTATAAAGTTTATAGTTCCTTCCTTTGTTTTCGTCTACTGGCAACATTTTATTTATTTTTTTATTTTTTAAACATTTTTTATTATCTCCACTCATACAAACTTAATAAGTACACCGATTCCCTCCCTCCTTCCTCCTCCCCCTGACCCCTCTGCTCCCCCTCCCCTCACCCCTTCCTCCCCATCCCCCAGTGCCTCCTACCCAATCCCCGGAGAATCCTTTAATGTGCATGCCTGACTCTACTCTGGGCCCTCCTCTCCGATGACGTACAAGGAAACAGTGGCATTTCCCTGAACCCTTTCCTGTGTTCCCCTTAAGCATAGGAATGCTACTGTGGCTGTCAATCCCTTGTCTCCAAGGATCTTGGTGCCTTTAGCAAATGCTAGACTTTGTGGGGTCAATAGTGTGTGGGACATTGCGCAGGGCATGCAAAGTCCAATTATGATTTCTTCGGCCCTAACTTGTGTGGAGTATCTTGCATATCATTGCTCCTCCCATCCTTGTGCTCTTACACTCTTACCGCCCCCTCTTCCGCAAATTTCCCTGAGCTTCAGGATGGGGAGAGATTAGGCTGGCCTAGTTCTAGGTGGTTGATATAGAGTCTCTGAAGTTCTGGATTATGGTTTGTTGATTTTCTTTTGCAGTTTTGCTGCTCCTGCAATGCCCTTCACTCCATCCTGATGGGTACTGGATGTCACCCCCTGGCCAGATATAAAAAGCTGTTAAACTAGAGTCTTGTTATAAGAGTATATTCAAAGGTAGATGTAATAAAAGTAGGAAACCACAGTGAGGGAAGGATCAATCACCCATTTGCATAATGGTTACTTATTATCTGTAATGGCAACATTTTAAACTCAGAACTTTCTGCTTGTGAGTCTTAAACCCTGAGCCATTTCTCTAGTCCACCGTGTACAATTTCTTATTTGTGTATATGGTTGACATTTTTAAGCTTGTCTTCACAAAGACATTTGCTCTATTTTATTTTTCCATTGAAATCATTAATACTTCTTCTTATACTTTTCTACTACTTAGAAAAGGAAAATCTACAACTTCTGTTGGATATATTTATTATTTTTGTCTCTCCTGCTAAGAAAGAAAGAGACCCTGAAAGTGTCTTGTGGGAATTTTGTAGGAAGCCTGGGAGAGTCCCATCTGTCTTGATGTGAGTAGCCTGTGATGTATTCAGCTTTTTACTCAAAGTGAAGTAAGGTAGAGAGTTTGTCTCAGAAAACAGATGTTATCTCTAAAGTAGAGTCCTAGCATTTTTGTGTGGTAGAGGAGTTTCTTGTGCCTATATTCAATATTTTCACTAGGACTGCCCAGCATGTGATTGAGGGCAGTAAACATTCTGTCAGACTTCATTATTTAAGATACTTTGTGTTTGCTATTTTTGGATGGTGCTAAACAAATATCCTCACATTTTAATTTATATATAAATTCTAGAACATTTTGTCATGGAAAGAAATGCAGAAACAATGATTAAAATTCTAGGACTGGCTAGATGATGGGTAAAAAAACACATGCAAGCTACTACCTGAATTTGATTCCAAGAATCTCCAATGAGGAGAGAAAATTAACTCAAAAAGTTGTCCTCTGATCTCCAAGCATATATAGTCACACACACACACAAACACACATACACACACACACACACACAATAATGAAAATAGTTTAAAAAGTTAACAAAGAATGACCATTTTCTAGTATTATTAGTGATATAAACAAGTGTCATTCAATGACTTGAACTTTTTCAAACACAACATAAATGAAAAATCTTTTACTTGCTTTCATAAATAGGTCCATAGAATGAATGAGAAATTTTCTTGCAATTTTTCACTTATAGTCTACTTTTAAATTATGTCCACTCAAAGTACTATGAAAGAGTACATTGATATTCCTGTGATTCACAAATGAGAATTTGAGGTATACTTAAGCTAGGTTAATAGTCCTCATAGTAATATCAATTAGTTTTTTGTTACTCTGTGATCATAGCGCTTTATTTAACTATGAGTCTGAAATTGATGTATGTCATTACACAAAAATATAGAATATATGATCATAGTAGAAGCTGAATCTAGCAATGATGTCTTCATCAATATAAATATCATTGCATGGCACATATTTAGTGTGGTTCACACTATAGTATAAAACGTTAGTTACTCCTCAATTTCCCTAGCAAGTACTTATTCAACATAATACACACGTTTTAATGATTTATACAGATTTCTCCATATATATATGTAGTATTTTTATATACTATATATAGTAATTTGTTTATTATCAAAACTCAGAAACAATGAGTAATTTTTAGGTAAAAAAGCATTCTTATAATATAAATAGGTTATTATCAGTATTATAATATTTTCTTTTAATAGATGATAAATTTTGAAAAAAATTGAAATTGGTAAAGAAGGAAGAAAGAAATTTAAAAGGAATGAAAAAATAAGAAAATAAAAGGATTCTGCTCAGAGACACATTTGCTTGTATTATTGGCAAATGTACTTGATACTTATGATTTTCAATTGAAGAAGTTGTAAATATTCCCTTACTCAGAGGGAAATGTAACAGGAGCCAGCCTCACCAGTAGAAATCCCAAATTCCCTAAGGGTTTTCTCATGATACCATTTGATACCAGCAAGTCAGGAAGATATAATGCATTCCTCTTTGGATTACAAGATAATTGCATAAATCTCATGAATGGATACAGAAGAATGAAGGTTGTACATAAAGTAGAGGTGGGAGTGCACTTAAAATCACTCAGGTTTGACTACACAAAATTTAAAACATATAAAAGAATCTTAACCACTTTGGCTTTTGATATGTGTCATTCTGATAATTCAATCTTAAAGTAGTGGAGAATATTCTGGAAACTTTCAAAACATTTATTATTGCAATCAAAAATATAAAAAGAATTCAGTTAGTTAACCAAAATAAATAAATCAATATCACCAGAGAACAAAGACAATAATAATTATTTTTAGCTTTGGAGATAAAATCCACAAACATTCTCTAATTAACATAAGCCAGATGTTCATATGTCTGGAGGTTTTCCACATGAATTGATTTGGCTACCTTGAATAGTAGCGTAAGCACTGGTGATGGCTAGCTTAGATTTCGTTTTGCATGTTCACTGTCTGAGCAAAATGTTTTTATCACAGTCCATAATTTTAAGAAATATACAAATAAACCACATTCTAGGAAGATTGTTATGTTAAAAATGGTTAGCAAAAAATTCAATAATAAAAAATAAAAAAATTCCTACAAAAATAAATGCAGTGTGTGAAATGATTTATTATTTGTATTTCTATATTTTCTTAGTGTAAAGTCAATCTAGATTTCACAGTGTTTTGATTACCAGTATTTGAGGAAAGTATGTGTGAAAAAATGTATATTCTGCAATATACAAAGGATTTTCTTAAGCAATATATCCCAGAATAGTTCTCCCTAACTTTACCTGATTGAAAATGTATGCAGAAAAATGCTGGCAGAAATTAATATAAAATATAAACAATTAGAAGTGAGAACAACACGCCCGCAGTCCAGCCGGGCCTTCACCCGCCACCTAGGTAAGCTCCGCCTGCGCCTGCCCACCAGAACCCCAGGTCAGCCCAAAGGGACCCAGCTCCTAACCCCACCATCCAGCAGGAGTCACGCACAGGGCCAAGGGACAAGGAGGACCTCCCCCTGCGCCGGGGCCCGCCCCAGCTGCCCTTGGGTTAAATAGCTCCACGCCAATGCCCTCATCCTCCCTTCCCCACTCCGCTCCGCCTGCCGGGACGAGAGCACGGTTCGGCCGGGCCTCATCTGCGATCTAGGTAAGCTATGTCCTTGCCCACCCCCAGAACCCCAGGCCAAATAATTCAGTTTAGTGAAATTGAAAGATCTTAAGAGTTAAAATGACAATGCCAAAGTCAAAGTGCAAATCCATGAGAAGCAACACTCAAGTAAACAAATTTCCCACTGAAGAAATTAATCCCATAATGTTAGATTTCAACCAGAACAAACCCACGGAAAAAGGCCAAGAAAGCCTGACCCAGGATAACGACTTTCAAAATATGATCATTACCATGTTCAATGCAATGAAAGAGGAAATCCGGGAGGAATTACATAATCAAATCAATCGCTTTGAAGAGGAACACAACAGACATTTGGAGCAGTTAGTTAAAACAGACTCAAGCAGAGTTTAAAACTGAGCTACAAGACAAGTTATCTTCAACCCAGAACTCCACAGAGAGTCTTATCAACAGAACTAACAAAGCAGAAAACAGAATTTCAGACCTTGAAGATAAAGTGGGAGTATTAACCAGCTCAATGGAAGAGGTTGTTAAAGCGAAAAAGATGCTTGAAAGAAATATCCAGGAGATATGGGATACCCTGGAGAAGCCCAACATGCGTATTCATGGAATACCAGAGCAAGAATCTCAAAATACCACCCCTGAGGAAATTTTTCAAACGATCATCAAGGAAAACTTTCCTCATCTAAAAAAAGAGAGGCTCATCCATATACAAGAGGCATTCCGCACCCCAAACAGATATGACCAAAACAGAAGCTCGCCTCGGCAAATAATAGTCAAAAAACTCCACATTCAAGATAAAGAACTGGTGCTGAGAGCTTCAAGGGAGAAAAAACAAGTCACTTTTTTTTTATTATTATTATTTATTCAACTGTGCGCATGTGTGTGTGTGTGTGTGTGTGTGTGTAGAACCACGGACGAATTCGCGAACCACCATGGACTCCTTCACCTCCTTCTGCCCCGGGATTCACAGGCTCTGCCCTACAAGGACCAGAAGCACAGGCCGCCCCCGCTTCCGCCTGGCGTCTATACGTGGGATCTGGGATCGAACTCAGGACCTTCCGCCTGCAAGGCAGAGGCTTAACCCCTGAGCCACCTCTCCAGCCCAAAAACAAGTCACTTTTAAAGGTAAACCTAATAAAATAACAAATGACTTCTCAGTTGAAACAGTAAAAGCAAGAAGAGCTTGGAGAGACATACTTCAAGTATTGAATGAGCAAAAATGTCAACCCAGGCTGATTTACCCTGCAAAACTATCAGTCATGATGGAGGGAGAAAGAAAAATCTTCCAGCACAAAGACAATTTGAAGGGATACATGTCCACCAAACCAGGCCTTCAAAAAATGCTAGAAATGATACTCAAGCGTGAAGAAAAACACAGGCATATCCAGGAGAACAGAAGGCAAGTATAACACCATTAAAAGCGAAACAATATACTTATAAAAACTACTAAACATAATAAATGTCTAGAATTAAAAATAGTTTTTCCATTATAACATTAAATGTTAATGGAATTAATTCACCAATCAAGAGACACAGATTACAAACTTGGATCAAAAATCAAAATCCATCAATCTGCTGCCTTCAGGAAACTCATCTAACCACAAAAGATAGGCACGCTCTAAAAATAAAAGGCTGGTCAACAATTCTACAAGCAAATGGAAGCAGAAAACAGGCAGGGGTAGCCATTATGCTATCAGACAAAGTGGACTTCAAACCAAAGAAAATTATAAGAGACACAGATGGATACTACATTTTAGTCACAGGTACAATTCACCAGGAAGACTTCACAATACTGAACATATATGCACCCAATACGGGCCTCTCCACATTCATTAAGAAAACCCTACAGTTTCTAAAGCAAGAAATCAACCCCCAAACGATAATTCTTGGGGACTTCAACACCGCCCTCTCAACATGGGATAGATCAACAGGTCAAAAGCTTAACAGAGACACTTTGGAACTTAATCAAACCCTGAAAGAAATGGACCTTACAGATGTCTATCGAACTTTTCACCCATGTACCTAAGAATACACATTTTTCTCAGCAGCACACGGAACTTTCTCCAAAACAGATCACATATTGGGCCACAAAATGAATCTACACATATACAAAATAGTTGAAATTCTAACCTGTGCCCTATCAGAACACCACACCTAAAGCTGGACATCTACAACACAACAAACAAGAGAAAATACACTAACTCCTGGAAACTTAACAATATGATGCTGAATGAGAACTGGATTCAGGAAGAAATTAAAAAGGAAATTCAAGATTTCCTGAAAGCGAATGATAATGAAAATACAACTTACCAAAATCGCTGGGACACAATGAAAGCTGTCCTAAGAGATAAGTTCATAGCTCTTAATGCCTACATCAAAAAAATGGAAACATCAGAAATAAATAACTTAACGATGCAGCTTAAAGCTTTAGAGAAACTAGAGCAATCCGATCCCAAAAGTAGTAGAAAAGAAGAGATTAGCAAAATAAGGGGAGAAATATCTGAAATCGAACTAAGAAAACGATAGAAAAAATCAACCAGTCAAAAAGCTGGTTCTTTGAAAAAAATCAATAAGATTGATACACCCCTAGCTAAATTAACCAAAAGCAGGAGAGAGAAAAACCAAATTAACAAAATCAAAAATGAACATGGAGTTATCACTACTGATACCCAAGAAATCCAGAGAATTATAGCATCATATTTCAAAAACTTATACTCTGTGAAGTTTGACAACACAAAAGAGATGGATGAATTTCTAAGTAAACACAACTTACCTACAGTAATTGCAAGGATTATGAACAGGAGGGATGGGACTGGAGGGCCACACCAGAAACAAGGATAGAAGTGACCATGTTACAGTAGAGAAAATAGGCCTCCATCAAGGACTGCAAGAAAGTAATGTGACACCTAGTTAAGTTCACAGACATTTGTTCCTGATCATTTACAACTAAGGGGGTATGAACTCACCAGAATGGGAGGGCATATAGTCCGGCAGATTAAAAAGTAACCATTTTGCAAATGGATGATTGACCCCTCCCATTGCCAAATGCCATATGACCCTGTGATTCCACTTTTGGGTATAAGTATTGCATCTACCCTTGAATGTGTTCTTATAATAAGACTCCAGTTTAGCAGCTTTCTGTCCCTGGCCAGGGGGTGACATACAGTGCCCATCACTGATAGAGTGAAGGGCATTGCAGGAGCAACAAAACTGCAAAAGAAAATCAATGAACCACTATCCAGAACTTCAGAGACTCTATATCAACCACCTAGAACTAGGCCAGCTTAATCTCTCCCCATCCTGAAGCTCAGGGACATTTGCGGAGGAGCGGGTGGTAAGAGTGTAAGAGCAAAATTATGGGAGGAGCAATGATTTGCAAGATACTCCACACAAGTTAGGGCCGAAGCAATCATAATTGGACATTGCATGCCCGGCGCAATGTCCAACACACTATTGACCTCACAAAGTCTAGCATCTGCTAAAGGCACCAAGATCCTTGGAGGCAAGGGATTGACAGCCACAGTAGTGTTCCTATGCTTAAGGGGAACACAGGAAAGGGTTCAGGGAAATGCCACTGGGTCCTTGTATGTCATCGGAGAGGAGGTCCAGAGGAATGTCAGGCATGCACAAGAAAGTATTCTGGGAATTGGGGCGGGAGGAACGGGGGGATGGGATGGGAGGGGTGAGGGGAGGGAGAGCACAGGGTTTGGGGGCAGGAGAAGGGAGGGGGGAACTGGTGTACCTATTAAGTTTGTATGAGCTGAAATAATAATAAAAAATGTATAAAAAAAAAGAAGTGAGAACAAAAAACATTTAGTTTTTATACTGAGTACATTGCTATTATTTGCAATTTTTGAAACTACTATCTTTGATACCTTTCCTGTCAATGTGATAAAATATGCTAACTAAATAAATGAAAAAAAAATTTTTTTTTGTACAGTTCCAGTCTATCATGGTGGGGAAGGCATGTCAACAAAAGCAAATCGGCTGATATCATTGAATCCATCCTTAGGAAGCAAGAAAAAATGGTAAAATAAACAATGAAACCTCAAAATCTACCCCAACATCTTCAGCAAGACTCAACCTCCTAAAATTTCCACAATGTTGCCAAGTAGAAGCAGCACCTGGAGACAAAGTAGTCAAACATGAGTCAATAGAGACAATTTGCATTCATACCATAGTATTGCTTTTAAATATTATATGCCCTTTATTGTTTTATGTGTTTTCTTTAAGAAAAAAAAAACAATTTTGTTGTAAAGTCATAAAGATACTATAGGGCAAGACAACAAAGCCAGTAGGAATAACAAAACTGTAGAGAAACTGATGAACATAGATGATAAACCTATAATAAAAACCTTGCAAATAAGATTCATCAATACTTTTAAAACATTTCCATTTTTTTACCTTGTTTTGATATTGTGGTAATACTGGCTTCATACAATGACTTTAGTAATGCTCTTTTCCATTTTGTTTTGTCAAGTAATTTGAGACGTATTTATGTCATATATTCTTCAAAATCTGAAGGAATTCAGAAGTCAGACTATGATGAAAACTGTGTACTGCTATTTTAAAATTATTGCATAGTATAGTTTTTAATTACTTTTACAAGCTATTAAAATTTTTCCCTTCAATGATGGAACAGTCATAGACCAAATTTTGTGTAGGTCTTATGGGAGTACACATAGTTGCATTGAGTTCATGGGTGCAGCAGTCTTTCTATGCCCAGAGGATGTTGTCTGGCAGTATCTCTCCCCACCCTCAGGCTTGTATATTCTTACCGCTTGGTATTCCTGAATGATCCCTGACTTTAGGGGTTGGGAGTGTTTTAGATATTCTCTGAGCCTAGGGGTTATAAGATAATTTAGATGTCCTTCTTTTGAACCCAGTCACACATTCTCTGTACTTTGGTCAGTGTTGATTCTTTGTATTCAACACCTTCCATTGAAAAAGGATGCCTGTAGGTCAAGTTCTGAGAGCTTTTCTAATCAATAACCTTAATGCTATATGTTTCAATGTTTAATATCATGTTTGTATGTCAGAATTTTAGTAATCCTCCCTACCCCTGCCCACTGGTTGTTATTTCCACAGGTTCTTTACCAGATTTACAGTATGGAGACATGTGTTCCCTGCTGAGAAATAGACCCTTAAATCCAATCAGGTATTTAGTTAGTTACCTCATCACCATTTATGTTACTGTTGCACTGATCATCACCCCTTGCCATGGTGGTTGTTAGTATCTTCAAGTTTTCGTAACTGAATAAGACTGTTGTTTGTGTCTATCATCTTGCATCATTCCTTATAGTACTTTAAAAGTTGGTTAGCAAAAGATGAAGCTTCCAAAGCAGTCCCAGCTTGTTTTTTTCTGTCCTGTAAGCAGCATATGAAGTATCTTCAGCAATAAGATCTTAACTGTCAGTCTGTGGAGAACAAGAGCTATAACAAAAATCTATATTTTTGCGTGGAAGCATTTCATCCTTTCTAACCAATAGCTATCATATACATGGAGTTATCATATATCAGTTTTCAGGAACTTTTTCTGGTTACCTATATCTTGTGATAGGAACATCTCAGGTTAGTTTCCATTATACCTCATCTGCCTCTCTTTGTGCTACCTTGTGTAAGGCATTTCTGCTCATAGTCTTTTTGCTTTTCAATTTCTTTTGATAAAATATATAAAGTTTCTGTCTGACTGTCCTTAAAACCTTAGTGCTGCTTGTTACTCTCCAATTCTGCTTTGTGTTGGATTAGGGAAGGTGTTTTTATTTTCTCTCTGATTGCTTAATGATGTACTGACTAGTAGAAAGTGTGCATTCTAGTCTATGAATTAGTACATTATTTGTAGTTTCTTTTTCTAGATACATCACACTACTAAGTGAAAAAATACTAAAACTATTTTGTTTTTTCATTTATTTAAGACATGAATTAGGGGCTGGAGAGGTGGCTCAGGGGTTAAGAATCTCTGCCATGCAGGTGGAAGGTCCTGAGTTCGGATCCTAGATCCCACCTATAGACGCCGGCAGAAGCGGGGGCAGCCTGCATTTCGGGTTCTGGTAGGGAGGAGCCCGTGAATTCTGGGACAGAGTAAACAAGGAGGAGGTGCAGGCAGTCCATGGTAGTTCCCGAATTCGTCCGTAGTTCTACACTCACTCTCTCACACACACACACACACACACACACACACGTGTGCGCATGCACACGCACATGCACGTATACACGCACAATTGAATAAATAAAAAAAAATTTAAAAGTTTAAAAAAAAAGACATAAAATATTACATATTTTGGAGGAAATTTTAAGAGATGTTGAGATAAACATATATTCCATAACTATGGATAGAATATTCTTCAAATGTCTGCTAACATTATTAATCAACAGTATAATTTATATTCTCTTCCTTGACTTTTAATCTTACTATTAATAAATGTGAAATATTAATGTTAATTTTATTTTATAATATAGAACTATCTACACATTTATGTATAACTGTTTGTTTTACAAAATTTGAAGTAACCATATTCTATATTCCAAATTTCTATGCCTTTCACTTGGAATTTTACCTTTATTAGTACACAATCATCTCTTTATCTGTTGTAATTTTGGCTTGAAGTCCATTGTTTAATTATGAGCTTAATTTTATAGCTTACTTAATTTCCCTTTATTTGTGCACCATCAATCTCTATATGCCTTGCCTCTGAAGTATTCAGTTTGTATATCTTATTGCGATGCTAAAACATGTACATACAGAATGCTTATTTAAGAATTATGTAATAATTTCTCTGGTTTGTTGTGTTTTCTTTTTCTGGGTTAATTCTAACACTTTTCATTCTGTTCTTTATTTCTTACTTTGTTTTAATAGTATGTTGACTTACAGTATTCAATGTTTTAATTTTTTCTTAAGAATATGATCACACTTGTTCAATTCTTCTGAAATTTGTTTTCTGTCATATCAACTTTTTTATTCATATAAGGAACTCTTTGATATCTTCTACAATACTGACTCAGTAAACTTGCATTTCTTTAGTTTGTTATTACTGAAAAAATATTATTTACCCTTGATGTTAAAAAATAAGTTTTCTGAATGTTTCATTCTTTGTTGGTAATTATTTACTCATAGACTTAGAAATATATGCCTTCTATCCTAAGGATTTTGTTGAAATGTTATTTAATTATGATGAGTAACTAAGTCTGATTTGAAGCAAAGTTGGTAATTTCTTTTAAAGGTTCCCATATCATTCTTTGATCTGTAGTTGATATTGTATCTGTAACAAGAGACAGAGTTTCATTTTCATTATATTTATTTCACTTTTAATGATTTTTTATTTTGATATCAATATTTTCCCTAGACAAACCATTTATTACTTACTCTCATAATTTGAGAGTCATAGATACAGTAGAGTTTTGAGATGTGCCTTGATGCAGATGATTCCATATACTTAGTTTACTTAAAAGCAGTAACTTCTTCCCCCTAATATTCTCCCTTTCTAAATTAAAGAAAAATGAAAATGACTGCATTGGTTTTATTTAATTAATTTTCCATAAGAATGGGAAAAATGTGATCAGAAACGCAGAGGTCAATTGGTGTAAAATTCGTTTTCTGGCTCCTAGATGCCTCTAGAACTATTCTCAGGGATAATAAAACTGATTTTTCATTTTCAAATTACAGTAAAAACTGATATTCTCATGAAATCCTTAAAAATGTGCTAATAATTGCTATTGGACCCTAAAGACATAATAATCATTAGCATTTCTTTTTAGTTATAATGTATATTCTCATTCATACAGTAGGGAATAGATGAGACAATAGATGTGAGTCTTGGCACATACATATGAGTAAAATGCTATTTTAATATCAATTTTAGGAAGTTATTATTCCAAAATGGAAACATGCTTAGAACTTAAGACTGCAGTAAACATTTCATCTAAAATGTTCACTTTATGATGTCCTTATATATAGCATAGATATAAGATATTTTAAAATATTATATGTGAAATTAACATTTTCCATGACAACTAATTTTCAAAGTCCCTTAGAGTTCTCAAAACTATGACATTTAGTAAGCCTTACAAAATTACTCATTTTTGTCCTTTGTTGCACTGTTTAAAATGAAATTTTGGAGTAATTTAATTATGTAAAACTCTTAATAGGATTTTCTGTGTCCATAGATATTCTTTATTTTTTTAAATAGAAATAGTGATTGCATGAACTTTGATTTCCTATTTTGCACGAATATATTTTTGTGATTATTTTCTTGTGGTAAATACAGAAAAAATAGATAAGTTGAAAAAAAATAGAATTACAATCCAGTAGTTTTCAAATTAAAAAAATCTCATATTACAGTCCCTTTCTAAGAAGGAAACCATGACTGCTTCATCTATTATAGAATGATTTTGCGAAAAGACCACCACATTAATTACACAGCCACTAGAAATTTAATAAGATTTCTTGATGTGACAAAGACTGGGAATATGGAGACAGGAGTAATCTCACAGGACTGGGAAAACAAGAATGGAAAATATAGCAATTCTGCTCCCTTTCAAATTTGCATTACCTGGACTACCAACCTTGTCTGGCTCAGCAAAATTTTCTGAGAGTCTTGTTGATAAACTGGACTGTTCCTTCTGAGACATACATTTAATATATGAATCATAGGGCTTTTCATCATACATCTTTCAACACAGTAGATTACTAAAGACCATCAGAATATGTAGTGTACCTTGGAGGCCATTTTATTATTCTTAGTTATTAACAGATTGCTTTCAAGTTTCCCTATGCAAAACAAATTCTGGTCCTATTAAGTAATGGCAGCAGAATATGGACTTACATAATCAAGACTGAAGAAGCCAGTTATCAAAGAAGACTGACAACCCCTTCCTCATCTGTGCTACATGTTACAAATAGTATGTCTGGAAAAAGTTCACAATAGAAGATAATGACATTTTAATGGAGATAGTGGAGACTGTGTGAATCACCTATAAAATGTCACAGTGCAAAAACATGACTCTCACCTAGAAAAGAATAAGAAATTCTTTATTCTGGCGTCAAATGTGTTGTCCATAGCCTAGAGAAACAAATTTATGATGCTGAAAATTCCATATCCCAACCTTATAGTAGATTTATGAATTTTTTATAGCATCAGAACAAGAAAAGTTATAAAGCAACAGACTTCACAGATATATTGATGGAAATATCAGATTTACTGAAAAGTGAGAAAAACTGTTGTATACCTCAGGTACTTATTAAAACATTCTTAGACTTGGGTTGATGAACACTAAAGGGCTTGTTAAAATATCCCAACAGTTTAAACCAGTAATCACATGGAGGCTTACTAAGATGAGCATGAGAAGATATAAAGGAGAATAAAGAGAGTCCCAAGTAAACTTCAGTTAGACTCTGTACCTGCAACATTTCAACCTCTCAACAATCAATGAAATTATAATCAGTTAATCACCTTTACAAAGTGTTAAATGTAGGTGGGGCTTCTTCTGTAAGCTTTTCTTCACAAGATCCTGAGCCTTCTGGCCAGAGCTTTGAATACATGCCTTTACCAGATCACTAGCCTGCTCCCATTCTCAAGATCCTTGAATTGTCTGTCTTTCTACAAAATCTCTTTCTCTTTCTGTTTCTTACCATATGTTCCTCATGAAATTCTTTGTCTCGGGACACAAGAACATGGAAGTGTCAGTAGATGCCTTCAGACGTCAGATTACTGCCTACACCCAGGTCTTCACAAGAAACTCTGAGTTGGATAGTGTCATGAAAATTGAGACTGATTTTACCTGCTTAAATTGATTAGGCATAGCTAATATTTTTGAATGATAGCACAACATGACTTTGAAGACTAAGAAAATCATAGCAATGTATAAGTTTTATGAAATCAGTTCTTAAATAGTTTTTAGCAGAAAAACAGCAGATATGTCATGTCATATTCTACCAATTATTATTTTCTAATGACATTTTAATAAATATTTTGTTATACATCGTAATGAAAAATATTGCTGGAGGATATCAAATAGGCTATAGAATTAAGCTAGTGATATGTTTCATAACTTTTGAGTGACCTAAAGTCAATGATATTTTTAGAATGCCCTTTAAAAACACAAACTGGATAAAACAGCAATTTCTGTTCGATGGAAAAGCAAATTCTTGCACTCTAATATAAATGAGAAGAGGATTTCTCACAAAGCTTTTAATCCACTCTAGCAGTCAATCTTCTTACAGGGAGAGTTGTCCTATTATTTAGACATACTAAATAAAATTTTACCTGGACTAATACTGATTGCATTATTATAAAAATAGCAAGGACTGGTTTATATGTGTGATTGTGCATGTTTAATTGTGAAGGAATTACATTAACATTGTGTATTATAAAGTAAAACTTTTGTCAGTCAGTTCTGATCAGAGTATACAAGTAGAGCCCTTTGGCCGCATAAGTTTATTAGCACAACTCAAGGAACAGGTGAGAATTTGAGATTGACTCATTTCTTCCTTCTCATAGGTGATTGTAAAATGAATTGTAATCTAGATCTGGGGTCCTTGCTATAAGACCTCTATAGACTTTGGTCTAGCTCTCAGAATAGCCTCTGCTTTTTCCAATGTCTTTCTTCTATTCCTTTAAAAAAAAACTGTTAGTAGTACTAATCACTTCATTCTCAACCCTCCGGACCAGGATAAATTTATGTTCAATTATGGTACTTGATATATCAAGTATAAATTCACATAATATGTGTGAGTGATGAGACATACAGGAACTCCTGATAGGTTCCAACTCCATGTGACTTAATTACAGATGAAAAGTATTCTTTGATGCTGCATTTATTTCTTGATGTACATTTTCCTCCTTGGCCATATTCTAGAATTTTCAGTGTTGGCATTTTCTTTTCTAGAGAAAACTACTACAGTCTACTTTTATATAGTCTCTTGGTAAAAGAAGGTTCAAAAAGCAGATATCATGGCTTTTTTTACATGAAATGGATTAAAACAAATATGTCTGTGAAATGAACATTCCTAATATATCAGAAATACTATAAGAGAAATTTTTCTCTTATTTCATGATTATTTTCTAATATTTTATTATTACAGTGATAGAAATATAATATCAGCTTTTGATTATTTAAATATGTAAGCAAGTTTTTAAAAATGTTTTTGTATCTGAAGAAATCAAGTAGATAATTTGCAGTCATAACTAACACTTAGAAACATTTGTTTTCCATACTTATTACTTAGACTTCAGAGAATATTCTGTTAAACTTATTCCAAGTTCTGGACAAGCTTTCCTTTAGTTATCCAATTTTTTAAATCAACAAGCTCAAAATTATTGATGTCTATCAGGTAAATAACAATATCTGAGAGTCAAGTAGGCATAAATGAAGTGTGATTGCAAGAGGAAAAGATAAGGAGTTGATGAAGCAAAGAAGTTTGGGAGGAGGAGCAAGAAGAAGAGCAGGAACAGTAGATCAGGAGGGAGTGGGAGGAGAATCCATAGAAGGAGGGAGGGAAAGCAGGAAAGGAAGACAAAGAGGAGAAGAAAAAGGAGAAGGTGGAAAAGGAAGATCAGGAAGTAGAAAAGGAAGGAGACAAGAGACATAAACTCACTGCTGCATCAAGCAATAAATCAGGATCAATCTGCCAAATGCCTATACAACTCAGGTTTGTCTCGTCTGTAAAGAATAAACCCTTTCTTCTGAGGAGAGTGTTGTAGGGCACAGGGAAGGTTAGCCTGGAGCTTCTGGTAAACAAATGTTCCAGAGCTGAGTAAATGTCACCAGCTCTCGCTTCTGCTTCATTTCCAGGTAGTCTAGCCTTAAAACAACATCAAATTGGACACTGTATCCAGGACAGTGGAAGGCAGGACAGGGGGTCCTAAACAGTCAAGGCTGCCTTGGTCTTCTAATTCTATCAGGTGGCAGAGATGTTAGACAGGAGCTTGAATGTACATAGAGGATGCATGCAGTAAATGTTTTCCAAAATGAACCTGTTGTGGTGATCAGCAGATATATTCTAGTCTATTTTAAGAGCATCTCTTCCACAGCTTTTCTCTTTGGTCCTGAAATCACTTCCTTATCACAGAGAGTTACAGTGTATATTCTTCCTTGTGAACAACATTCCCAGGTTCCTCTCTCCTTACTCCATTCATGTCCATTCATTTGCAAAGACACACACTATTCCCTATATCAGCATCCTGTCTTTCCTTTATACTGTTTATAATTTTTTACCTAAGTATACAAACTCAATGGATAAGTAACTTTCCCCCCCTTCTTTCCCCTCCCCCTCCATTTCCCCTTTGTCGTTCCCTCCCCTCATCTCTCTCTTCCCCTTCCCTGTCTCTCTCTCCCCCCTTTCCTCCTTAATCTTCTTGGTGTTTCCTGCCTCCTCCCTCCCACCCTCCAGAACATCTGTTTATATGGATACTGAATTTCTTTTTGAGTCATCCACACTAATGAGGGTTCCGGACTCAGTGACATACCTTGATCTTTTATCATTTAACTGTCTTCCAATACAAGAAATAGACACAGAGTTATATGAGGAATTTGCAGTGCTTTTTGGATTTCTGTAAGTGTTGAATCTACTACTTAAATGTATATTACAGTGGATGGGATTGGGGGAGAAAGAGGAAAGGAGAGAGAAGGAAAGAGAGAGAAAGAAAGAGCAAAGGAATAAGAATTCATGTACTGGTGGTACTTTTTTCCCTCAGGCTTGTAGATATTGTTAGTTGACATTGTTAATTCACTGAGAACATAGGCTCCAGGATTAAGTTCTTTGTTTATTCACTGAAAATTTTCAGTCTCTGTCCCAGGTTGAGAATTCTGAAATAGAATTTCCAGTGAAGGTTTTCCAGTCTTTAAAGGAACTCTGAAACAGATGGGCTGGAGAGATGGCTCAGGGGTTAAGCTTCTGCCTTGCAGGCGGAAGGTCCTGAGCTCTATCCTAGACCGCAGGTATAGATGCTGGGTGGAACCTGGGATGGCCTGCGTTTCTGGTCCTGGTAGGGCGGAGCCTGTGAATCCCGGGGCAGAGTAAACAAGGAGGAGGTGGAATCAGTCCATGGTGGTTCCCGAATTTGCCTGTGGTTCTACACACACACACACACACACATACACACACACACATATATATACACACACAAACATGCACAATTGAATAAATAAATAAATAAAGGAACTCTAAAACAGAGATGAACTGATGCAGTTTTCTCAGATAGGAGCATGTCTATGGGGGATTTTCACATGTGCACAATTTAGTGTATTTAGACTGACTTGTTATGTGGGGATGCCGTAGGTATGGCAAGAGTTGAACATAAGGATGAATGATGCTAATTACAGATAAATATATAGAAAGGTGCTTGGTAAACTGCTGCTTCACAAAGTTCTGCCCACTTACTACAATATAATACAACTACGAAAAATTGTTTTATCAAGATAATAAGTGTAATGGAAGAGCAATGATATAGACAACAGCAACCAACCAAAAGAGAAAATACTGGTGACTGAAATGCACAGACAGAATCAGGCCAACCACATCTCTTCTCATCCTAAGGCTCAAAGGATCTTGCAGAGGAGGAGGAAGTAAGATTGTAAGAGCATAAAGATGGGGAGAAGGACCACTGCTGGCCCAGACATTCCACTCAAGGCAGGGTTGCTGCATCCAGGAACTTACTGCAAAGAAACTTACCCACACTAGACCTGCACCATGGTTGACATATCAACATTCCTCCACAGACTAACAAGGAACTCAGAAGAAATAATTACATTCAGTAGGAACCTTAATTGCTAGGGCTTGGCAGCTGAAGAGGGGTGCCCCTATCAGCAGGTCTAGCCCAGGAGGGACCACTTAATCAGAGCAAGGAATGAAAATGGGGGGTCCACAGAAGCAGACTGGAGGAGGGAGTGGGATGTATTGATGAAAGGAGAGGAGGGTGTGAGAGTAAAGGGGGAGGAAGAGGAAGGAAAGGAGGTAGGCAGGGATAACCACTCACTGTAGTTATAAAACCACAGAAGAAAAAGATTAATATACTGATGTATTAGCATCTACCAATTTGAATTTACACTTTAGGGTTGACTTTTTCCATTATTTTCCTCCTTAAGTTTCTCTGACTCTTGTTTTATCAACTCATATCTTTTTATAAGATGAAAGCTTAAGGTTCTCTATTTTTAGAATGAGTTTTTTAAAGAATAAATTTCCTTTCAAGTAATGACTTAACTTCCCACAAATTGAGTAATCTGTTATTTGAATTCATTACAAAATATTTTTTGATAATATATATCACTTAAAAAAGAAATCGTTTAATAAAACAGATAGGGGTACCTGGATCAGTTTGTAGTGGGCTACATCATTTGTTTACTTCATATCAATTTTATAATACAGAAAAGTCTACCTAGTAGACTTCATGTGAATTGTTCCATGTGGTTTGGCCAAGTCATTTGGTTTTATCATTCTTACTAAAAGCATGAACTGACACCAAATCTTAAGCACAAATGAAAAATGTAAACTGTGCATGTGAGGTATGAATTTGAATATATTTAATGTTAAAATTAGCTTTAGCTCTCAAAACGAGTGGTTCTGATCTTCAGAGTTCCCGTGTACAATTTATTTTATCTTTATGAAAGAAAAATATTCCACATTTTTAACATTTAACAAGCATAGATTTTTGTCCTCTACACGTTTTATTTTGTGCCTCAGCCTAAACAGACAGAATGATTGAGCAGCTAATTATTTCCATAGTCCCACACAATGTAATTGTTTTCTAAGATTTTTAATCAAATATTTAATATGATTAATTTTTCTGGTCATATTTGATTAGTAGCCCTTTGAATTCCTTGAGATTATTCATAAGCAATTAGATATATTGCTGATAAGAAAATAATGATGTCATTAATATGAACATAATTTGAATTAGAATAATTTCTAATATAATTATTAGGAGATTTCTATCGGCGAGCTTCTTTACATATTTTATCAGTTTACCAATCTACCTTTATAAGTTCAGTATTTCAATGGGGTGAGTCAAGCATATGATTTACAGATGTTTTGTTTGGAACATGGATCATTCCTATCAAAACTCCTGCTGATACTTAATTGTCTGTGGATGAAACTGACATGCACAGAACTTTAAATTTGAATGTTTTCCTCTTGCATAAAAAAAGTTCTTTTTTAGTAACTGCTGTTTTGCCAATAATAACATCAGGTTGCAATACAATGGGATTGCTACTTTTTCTTTTTCTTTCACATACGTTCTTTTGAATTCACCTGCTTCCATTTCTCTTCTGTATTTTGCTACAGCATAGCCCCAATTTCTCTCTATAAATTGAGAAGATCCTAGTCCCATGATCTCAGAACTCCAGTATTAATTTGCAGAAGAGGGGGCGGTTAGATTGTGAGAGCCTAAAGATGGGGAGGAGCAATGATATGCAAGATACTCCATACAAGTTAGGGCCAAAGTAATCATAATAGGACTTTGCATGACCTGTGCAATTACCAACATATCATTGAACCCCCAAAGTCTAGCATGGATCACAGGCACTGTGATCCTTAGAGGCAAGGGATTAACAGCCACAATAGTGTTCCTATACTTAAGGGGAACACAAAAAAGAGCTCTAGGCAATGCCACTGAGTCCTTACACCTCATCAGAGAGAAGGACCCAGAGGGAAGTTTGACATGCACACTAAAGGATGCTCCAGGAATTGGGGGGGGGGGGGAAGAGTAAGGAGCACTGGGAGAAGGAAGGGAGAGGGAGAAAGGAAAGGGAAAAGGGGGGAGGGGGCAAGGGGATCCAGGAAGGAGTGGAGGGAGGGAGGGGAATGAGGTACTTATCAACTTTGTATGAGTGGAAGAAATTTAAAAAAAAGATTTCACGATGCTTCAAAAAAGTGAAATCATTAAAATACATTTTTTTCCTTTCTTTAGAAAAAAAAATAAAACCAATGCAAACCCTTTTCTTTAAAACTCCCTGCACATACACAAATACTCAACAGTATTTTTAGCTGTAAAAAACTGGATTAAAACAAGAGAGAAGATAACAATAATGCATAATCACAATTATTAAAAATGGGAGGACTTAGGAAATGATACTGAAATCAAAGTAATATAGTTTACTTATTCTAGATGAAAGTAATTTATCCTTGATATTCCTATTTCAGAAACTTTAAATGTACAATGTAGACCAAATTATATTCTTTTGCAACTTTCCTATTTAGTATTCTTTATAAACTTCCAAAAATATGTCTGACAACCTGAGACAAAATTTGGAAAGCTTATAACCACTCTCTCATACAGACATGGTTAGAAATGAGTGCATTCATCAGCATTTTTCATTGCAAGTGGCTAATTTGAAAACGAGTTCTTGGAATATTTATACCCATAAAATCTAAACATCTTGAGAAGACATGGTATTTAATGATGTACCGATGAAAGACTGCAATTATAGACTCAATTATATGGTGAAGATTAGGGTAAATATATGTTCCCAGGACGTTATTGAAGAAAATATTAGCAGTAGTATAATTGTGCAACTTAAAGGATCAATATAAAATATTTTAGGCAGCTTATTTCAAAGTTCTGAATATATGATGGAAGATTATTTTAGAAAATTAGAAATTTAAAGAATTAATAAGGCAAAGTGTATTTTAGCTCATGTCATTGACAACAGTAGCTGAAATTTGTACAAGAATTTATAAATTCAATTTTGCTTATTTATAAGACTTTAACTTTTAGATAATGTTCAAACATATTAATAAAAATAATTATATCATCTTTAAAACAGAATATAGAAAAATTAAAAATAATAGATCAATTTGGAAATATTTGACTTTTAGTATTAGTTTTTGCAACATATACAGAATTCAAAAACATTAAAAACATACAAACAAGCATAATTTGGAGACTGGAATCTAATTCATAATTTTTCAGAGGCATTCCCATTATAATCAGTTGATATTTATCCTAATCTACAAATTAATGTTGTCCATCAGTGCCATTCTTTTTGAAAACTTTTGAACTAACATGTACGGATGATTAAATAAAATATATTGATGCTATGGAAAATCAAGTATAATTGTGGTTTTTCTTTACTTCCCAGTAATCAATAATATATGTATAGCCATGTCAGTTACAGAACACACATATACCTGTATGGCTCTGAAAAATAATGGAGATGGGAATTTGTAGCTATTGTAGAATAATGTATTATTTATAGGTTTGAGGTGATTCAACTGTAAAGGAATCTTCTGGCCTGCCAGGGATATGAAAACATTGAACAGTTATATAGAGAATGCAATATATAATAATAATAGCAATAATAGAGATTATTTTGTTATGATTGTTTTTGTAAATGCAGCCTCATTACATCAAGCGACTATTGACCTATAATATCCATGTTTCTACAGTTACAGCCTGATATGCACACAAGAACACATAGTGGAATGATACATTTGTCAATTAATTGACCTATATATTTTTAAATACTATGCCCAAGAAATCATTTGCTTCAAATACAACCCTGTTTGCCATTAGTTACATTTACTTCTACTGAAACTTACGGTATTTACCAGATGGATGTTGTTTTGTAATTTTTTAAGTACTTTACTTATTCTGTGTGTGTGTGTGTGTGTGTGTGTGTGCGTGTGTGTCAGAGGACACTGTGTGTCCTTGTGCAGGAACAAGGACGTCTTAGGGAATCATCCTGAGTAACTTGTACATTCTTCTTGCTTCACTCTGGGATTTCCCAGGATCAGTCCACCAGAGCTGGAAGGGCAGGCCGCTGCCATTTCGACTTGATATTTTTATGTGGGAAGTGGGATCTTAACTCAGGACCTTATGCTTTGCAAGCCAGAATATTAACCCCTGAGCCATCTCTCTAGGCATGTTTTGCAGTTGTTTGTAAGTAAACCCTGCAGCATTTTCTCCATGTTTCAGCATCACTATTTCCTGTTCATTCATTACTTCTTTTGGTGCATCAAGTCTACTTTCAAATCCATCTACCATCTAATCAGTTTTAATGAGCTCAATTCCAATTACTGGAATTCCTTTATTTTCCTAAGTATATGAGCAAAAACGTAACTCAGTATATTTTTAACATCACGAGTATATGTGGCTGGCTCTTCATAGTCTCTATTTTCTCTCTAGATGATGTACTTGCATTATTTAATGTGCTTTCCAATGAAAATATGAACTATAACTCAACTTTATGGATGACATTGGTTTCTCAGGATAGATTATGTCTTGTTTCTTGTAGAAAAATGAAGTATAAACCTTAATTCAATTAGAAAATTTATTTGATTGATACTTATTTTACTTTTAGAAATGTACATCTAGTGGTCCCTACACCTGCTTACCAGAACTTCTGAGTATAAATGCATTGGAATCCTATGTAAATTTCCAATCTTTGCAATTTCTGAGCTTAACATTTGTTTGCTCTACATGGTAAAAGCACTGAAAATATTACTTTTCTTTTAGTGTCCTACAGATTTGCTCTTAATTTAAAGGGTATTGTCACACTGTAAGAGCAATTTAAATTTTAAGTGAAAAAACAGAAAATATGTTTTATTTTTCAGGATTTCATCATTAGGCTCTTGCATTTGCTCCCTGAAGATCTGTTTTTCTTGTCTTTGCATTTTTTAAAAGTTCTACTTTTTCAGTTTTGAAAGCAGGCTAAATTCTTACTGATTGATCCAGTTCTTTCAGCAGTTAGTTTAGTAGGCATCCTTTAAATATTCTTTGATTTTACTTTCAACACATGTCATAAAAAGTAAGTGATCTTTTCTCCTTGTTAGCAGAGCTAGAGCATTGTACAGTCAGACTAAATTGACCTATGAGAGTTAACACCATGATATTCTCAATGTAGGAATATTTAGCTCAGACAGTGGTGGCTTTCCATAGCAGCAAGCCAAAATGGCTCAATACACCTCCAAGTTTTAGTTGACTTTATTGTACAAAATATCGATGAAATTGTGAAATTATGTATATAGATGTATATATGTGAATTAACTTTTTGATATCTATAAAGTTTTTTGAACGGAAATTATGATGTTCAAAATATTACATATTTTAGGTCCATAGGCACAAAATATGCTTCAACGTGCCAACTTCCTAGACAAGGTAATATGTTTCAGTCAATACAGTATCAGCTTATGTATATATAAAATTTTCAGGTCGAATTTTTAGGAGCTGGGGTACAATTAATCACACTGACATTTTTTAATGTTGCACCAACTGACATGATACTAAATTGTGACTGATGTATTTGTGATCAGCTAGTAATAATGATATTAATAAAGTCTCATCTAGAATAAATATGCACATAGCATGTGTCAAAATTTTTTTAAAAAAATTTATTTTTTTTCCACTCATACAAACTTAATAGGTACCCCAGTCCCCTCCCTCCCTTCACCCCTCCCTGGACCTCTTTGCTCCCTCTCCCCTTTCCCTTTCCTTCCCCCTCCCTTTCTCCCAGTGTCTCCCACCTCCCTGGAGCATCCTTTAGTGTGAATGTCAAATTTCCCTCTAGGTCCTCTTTGATGAGATGTAAGGACTCAGTAGCATTACCTAGAGCGCTTTCTTGTGTTCCCCTTTAGAACAGGAACACTACTGTGGCTGTTAATCCCTTGTTTGTAAGGATCCTAGTTCCTGTGATCCATGCTAGACTTTGGTGGTTCAATGCTATGCTGGAACTGTTATGATTACTTTGGCCCTAACTTGTGTGGAGTATCTTGCATATTGTTGCTCCTCCTCATCTTTAGGCTCTTAAAATCTTACCGTCCTCCTCTTCTGCAAATTTCTCTGAGCTCTAGGATGGGGAGAGATTAGGCTGGCCTAGTTCCAGGTGATTAATATAAGGTTTCTGATGTTCTGAATTATGGTTTGTTGTTTTTTTTTTTTTCAGTTTTGCTGTTCCTGCATCTCCCTTGGCTCCATCTTGATGGGTATTGGATGTCTGCTCCTAGCCAAAGATAAGAGGCTGTGAAAATAGAGTCTTATTATAAAAGTATTCAAAGGTAGATGGAATAAGAGTCTTATTATAAAAGTATTCAAAGGTAGATGGAATAAGAGTAGGAAACCGCAGTGAGGGGGGATCAGTCTCCCATTTGCAGATGGTTACCTTCTATCTGCCAGATCTATGCCCTCCCTTCCTGGTCACCAGGAAGGAAAGTCTGTAAGTTTAACCAGATGTCTCATTACTTGCAGTCATTGATGGTGACCTATTTTCTCTGTTGTAGCATTGTTTCTCATTGTTTCTAGTGGGGCCCTCCTTCCCCTTCCCTCCCTGCTTATAATCTTTGCAATTACTGTAGGTATTACAGAGATTTATCTTTGAGTGTATCACTAAGTAGGTTTGGTACTGGGATCCACCTATTAGGGAGTACATATGGCACTTAATTTTCTGTGTCTGGGATACTTCACTCAGTATAATTTTTTCTAATTCCTTCCATTTCCCAGAAAATTTCATTAATTCATCTTTTTGATGGCTGAGTAGTATTCCATTGTATAAATGTACTACATTTATACTCATCAACTTTTGGGCATTTGGGTTGATTTCATGACTTTGTTATTATAAACAGTGCTGCTATGAATATGGTCATACTTGTGTCATTGAGGTGAATTTTTGCTGTATGAGGGATTATTCCCAGAAGTGGAATAGCAGGGTCACATGGCACTTCAATCTTTAACTTTTTTAAGAATTGCCAGATGGCTCGCCAGGTATGAGCCTGCATTCCCACCAGCAATGTAGGAGAGTTCCCATCTGGCCACATCCTCTCCAGCATTTTGTGTTGTTTGTATTGTGGACTTTTGCCATCCTGGTTGGGGTGAGATAATATCTCAGGGAGGTTTTAATTTGCATTTCCCTGATGGCTAAGGATGTGGAGCATTTTTTAGGATATTTTTTAGACATTTCAATTTTGTCCCTGGTGGTTTCTTTTGAGTTCCAAGGCCAATTGGGGCATTCAAATAAAAATCTTACGTTTTACAGTCAGTCATCATTCATTTTGAACAATTTATTACCATTGTGTAACTAAGTTTATCCTAAGTGATATTTTTATCTTATTGATCTCAGTGATTAAAAAGCTATGACACCTATATATTCATAGTATTGTGATATGGGCAAAGTGGGGTTAAGTCAGAAAATTTCTTCTGTGCTTTGTAAGTGGTGTTTCACAGCTGATAATATTTTGTCATAAACAAATTGGGAGTTTTTGTATAGTGATTTAAGCAACTAATGAGCAAGAACATTTTGAGAAAAAATACTAAAATCTTTTTAACAAATTTTTTAAATAATATTTAATTATTTCAAAATAATAGTATTAAATACATTGTGAAAAGAAGTCATACTTCTTCCTATGGGGACATGGGATCTCTGCAAAAAAAAGTGAACATTTTATATTTCTATTGTATTTCTATTGTTTTAGTGTTCCATACATCAATATTATAAAGCTGTTTCATTTTCACACCTTAATCCCCAACCCTTTCCACTGACACCTTTCCCTTAAGACTCTTCTTATCCACTATCAGACTCTCCTATTTTAAAGTCTTTTTCCAAGTGTAGCCCACTGAGTTTCATCTAGTTTGCATTTGACTACTTGCTGGCACATGAATGATAGATCAGTGGATATATCGTTGAGGAAAGCATCTTCTGTTTTCTCTCCATCAACATTAGTCCTCATCAGTTATGGGAATAGAGAGTGGAGAGGATTTTCTTGATGTCTAACCCCTTCCATGGTGAGATGTTTAAAGTAAAATCTCCATCCAAGTTTTGTAGAAAAATTAAAAGCTGCTGTGAACTTATGGCTGCAACAACCTTATCAAGACCAGGAAATAATATCAGACTGAACACCTGTCTCATTTCACATTCATACAATCTGACTATTCCATTTTCTGCTATGTTCCCTGAGCTTTGAGTAGGGATAGGGATGCCTTAGCTGTCATGTTTAGGGGTAAACAGTTTGCAGTCATTTATTTTCTTCAGTTTGGCCAGTTTTGTTTTTCTGTGATAAACACTTTCCATTGCATAAGAAAGAGAAATGAATTTAGAAGTCATAAGTTAATTTCATGGCCATTGAAAAGTAATGATCTTCAATGAAATTATAGAAAATTAAAAATCTTTTCAGTATCAAAGAAGTGAGATAGTAGCCAAAATGTATCTAATAAAGATAAGAAAATAGAAAATATAAAATGTATATGAGCATGGGAATTAAGGAAAAGATTTAGCTCATGAAATTGAGATGCTTGAAGAAAGGTTTAAATTAACTCAAAAGCTATATATTAAACTATATGTGGTAGAGTTTTGTGAATGAAGAGAAAGTAGAAGTTAAACAGGAAAGTAAATTAAAAATGAGTATGATATTCAAAAAACTAAGTACTTCCTGGAATAAATATCTATATTGAAATAAATAGTATTATTTAAATGAAGGTAGACTAAAGCATGATCTACATATGAAAACAAATATTAACTGCTTTTAGAAAAAATGGAACTGGGATAAAGTATCTTTAAGATGTTATTCATATTAATTAATGACCAGGAATCAAGTATGTTACAGAATGGATACAACAAAGATTAGACAACTAATGAATAAAGAAAGTTTAAATTAAACAAGAAAAGCAGTTTAATCTCATCTTTCTTCTCTAAACTTAATATAAAGTATATTCTCTACTCTTTCTGATAACTCTGATGCCTCTAGTATATATAATATATATTCTTATGTATATATACAAGGAGACAAAGAGACAGAGAGAATATGTAGAAGTTAGATAACTATTAACTATATAATACTATGTAATATAACAATATATAACCATATAATAACTATAAGCCTTGTTTCTTCTTCCACCATGTAGGCTCTGAGAATAGACCTCAGGTCAGCAGGTTTGTGCAGTAAGTTTGCAGTCATCTTGTAGGTCTGTCTATGAATTTTCATTCTCATTTATTAGATTTTTTCTTCCTTCTGATTTAGTGACTTCCCTACACAAATATTTATATCCTGAGCAACCCTCCAATCTACAAACTTTATTTTCCATAATTATCACCCTGGTGGTACTATTTCTTAGCCAGTATACAAGTAGAGTGCAGAACTATCTTTTCTGAATAACAATGTGATTGCTGTCAAGCAATCATAAATATCAGCATAATTCATTTTTACCTCTGAAAATAAATCCTCAGAAAACAGTCTGTGAAGATGTGTCTCACAAAAAATTATAAGCAAAAGAAAGCATTGGTAAAAATAGGAAACAGCCCTGAATACAGAAGGACACTGATAGCCCAACAGATATGAAGGGAAGCAGTATGAGACATAGCCCAATATGGTACTCCACAAGACAATTTATCAATGCCAGAAAAAGAGAACTAGTAATGAAATCCCAGACAAACATTTTAGATGTTACATTCAAATAGAATTAACATAAAGATAGAAGACCCAATGAAAAAATAAGATATCAAAGCAGTCTGCAACTCTCAGCTTCCAAGATGTCTGCGGTGACTTAGCCTCCTCTAGCTTTGGCCAGCCAGCCATGCTACCTCTGCTTTGAGAGATTGTACCCTCCCTCTGGAACCATAAGCTGAATAAATCTCCCTTTCTACCTTAAGTTGATTGACTTTGAGTGTTCTCTCACAGCAATAGTTAAGAGTAACTGTTACAGAAATTGGTACCGGGTAGTGGGATATTGCTATGAGATTAAGAACAGCTGGTACCACAATGTGAAGTTGTTTTTGAAGCTAAGGGAAGTTGGTACCCAGCAGTATGGCCAATGCTGTGATGTGGCTAGTGTGCCTTTGGAACTGTTTGTTGGGAGAAATATGGAGAACTTGGGACTTTGTGCTGGGAAAGTTTTTGCCTCTTGGCAAAACTGTGAGCAAAGCTGTGAGAGATGCAGGCAGTGGAAGCCCAGCTTGTGATGGTCCAGAGGGGAACAGAGAATATGTTTGCAAGTGGATAAGTGACACATGTAGCCATGTGTTGGCCAAGAGCTTAGTGAAGTTTTGCCCTCATCCTGAAAGCTTTCCTGAAGTTAAGCTGGAGTGCTTGGCAGAAGAAATTTCAAAGCAATGTGATATAGCTACTTTTTAGTTGTCTTCAGAGTTATGAAAGAGAGTAAAGAACCAGGCAGGAAGAAGCAAAAATTGTAAGCTGATGGTGAAAAATACAATGCCAAACTAAAGAGTTGAACCAGGAAGAAGCAGAGAACAAAATGGCTGTTTGAAAGAGTAGTTCTATTTGTAAATCAAAGCCTGCTCTCAATTTGTATAATAGGAGAGATCCTAGCTTGAGGGCAAGATCCTTAGGGAAAGCTCCCACTTATAAGAATGCAAATCCTTTCAGAAGACTAAAGCTAAAGAGTGGAGTTCCAAAGCTAGAGTTGGTTTCTCTTACAAAGCAACTGCCCAGGAGTAAAAGAGATGGTGAGCATAGAAAAGCAGAATCAGCTGTGATTCAAGGGGGCCAGTCTTGGCAAAGTCATCTGCGTGGTTCTGGTTTTAGAGGCATCAGTGATGCAAGAGGGAGGACATCGTGGAGATTTTAAAAATTGGCAGAATCCAGGAATTATGAGGCAAGAAGCCTGCAGTTTAGAGGCCCAAGAAGGGCAGTTTGTGCTGTGGAGTTAAAGCCTGGTTTGCCATTGAGAAGTAAAGATGTTAGAGATGACAGAGTCAATGTGGGACACCTGACAAGGAAAGCTCTATACCCTGGAGGAGTCAGCTCTAGACAGCAACATATTCTATGGGCAGCTGCATTGGAGGGGTGGAACCAAAGCCCTTTGGAACTGAGATGATTTCACTTGTTGGACTTGGAGCTACAAGATTTTGATTTTGTCCTGCTGGTTTTCAGTATTGTTATGGACCAATCTTTCCTGGATATGCCCCCATTCCTTCCTTTTGGAATGGGGATGTTTATTTTGTGTGTATGTTAGAAGTATGTAACTTGTATTTTGATTTTACAGGAGGCTTGGACTTTGGACTTTTGAACTGTGTTGGGACTAATGATGTAGTCTATGAAGACTTTTAAAGTTGGACTGAGTGTGGTTTACATAATGAGATGGCAATGAGCCTATGGGGGCCAAGAGTGGAATGTCATGGTTTGAAATGTGTCCCTCACAGTCTCATGTGTTAAGGAAGGTCATGTCACCTTGAGAGGTGGAGCCTTGATGGAGGAAGGCAGTCACAAGGGGTGGGCTTTGAGGTGGATTAGTCCCACCCTACCTCCAGGAAAAGTCTGCCTTTGCTGCAAGTAGTCTGCAGCTCTCAGCTTCCAAGATGTCTTTAGTGACTTAGCTTCCTCCAGCTTTGGCCAGCCAGCCATGCCACCTCTGCTTTGAGAGACTGTACCCTCTCTCTGGAGCTGTAAGCTGAATAAACCTCCCTTTCTCCCTTAAAAAAAAAAATAAGATATCAGCTCTCAGTTATAATAATAATTTAAAACTTAGATTAGAAAGGTATGAAAACAAATTAACTAACCATTAGCATCATGGCATATTATAGCAAAAAAGCTTAGGTGCTGAAGAAAACAGGCAATTTATTGGAAAATGAAGAAATAAATAAAGTGACAACCAAAAATCTCTTCAACAGACAGGGCCAAACAAAAGAATGCCAGAATATAAGACAACATAAATGTTAACACTACATACAAACCAATCTTAAGGGAAAAATTAATTCCAAGTGAAGCTTCCAAATTGTCTGAGATAGTTGCAAGTGATTAAACCAAAGAATAAATGGGTTAAAAAATAGATGAGTTAAAATTCAAAGGTTAATGAGATAAAAGCATGCCAAGTTGCCTCTCTTCAGGCCAACCCACATATAAGTGCATTTACCTTCACCTATCCAGTTTTAGTCCCCAAGGTTTCCACTGTATGTGTGTTTCTTTCTTGAGTTCCTTGATAGTCTATGGGGGCATGTTGGTTCACTGATGTATAACTGAAATTTTGTAAAATACTCTAAAAGACACCAAAGATAGAATAACATATCTCAAGCTTTGAAAGAATAGCTCGAAAGCTGTTATTATACCCATAGATAAGAATAACACTTAATATTCAGCCTAGAAGTTTTCTTCAACAACAGAGGTAGAAGATCTCAACACCCTAACAGAATGCAGCCTAGAGCAGTTAAAGAACAGTGAAGTGGACAGCAACAGCCAGCCATAATGCAGAGTACCAGTGACTCACCAACGCTTACCCAGAATCATGACAATCTAATCTCTCCTCATCTTAAGTGCTTTGGGGACATCTCAGAAGAGGGAACATTGAGATTGTAAGAACTTAAAAGATTGGAAAGCTTACCATTGTCAAGACATTCTACTCAAGGCAGAACTTCTGCATCTAGGAACATACTAGAATGAGACTTGTTCTTACAATATCTACATAATGGCTGACATATCAACATGTCCCCATAGACCTAGGAACTGAAAAAGATTAAAAACATACAGAGGAAACCTTAGGGACTAAAACTGAATAGCAAAGGAAAATGCCTCTATCAATTGGGTAGCCCAAAGAGAGGCAAGTTGGTATTCCACAGAAGTTTGAACACCCACAAGAGTAGACAAGCCAGAGGGAACCCTGGAGTCCATAGACACATTCAGGCAGGAGAATGGGAGGAGTGGAAGAGATCATTAAAGAGAAGGAAGGGTATGGGAGGGAAGGGAGTGGAGGAAAGCACAGATGAATGAGTACTCAATATGCCTGCAAAAGTAGAAAAATAAAAAAGTCATATCCTACAAGAGTTAACTGTTGAGATAGGTGGAGAAATAAAATTTGAGACAAATGCAAGTTAAGGTAATTCATGACAACCAAATCATTAGCACAGAAATTTCTTAGTGGAGTACAATACATAGAGTAATGTGATTGAAGGTTTAGAGCAGAAAGTACAGGAAAGAATGTGTTTCATAAGAGGATCTGATGAACAGAAGAGAACTAGGAAGTAATCAATTATCCCCAATAAAGTAAATTAGCAAAACTGTAATAAAGCAAGGAAAGTAAGTAACAAACTATCAATAAACTAATCAAATAGAAGCATGACCTCTCTCAATAATAAATTTTAAGTAAATGAATGACATAAAAATTATCCCCTAAGATTGTGGTGATAGAACCTCAAAGGAACCTCTTATACTGGTAACATGTCAAAAAATGTCTTTTGAAGAAAGAAACAAGAATAAGCAATCCCTATGTAGAGTACCATAGTATGAGGAAGATGAAGGGGTAGGGGGGCACTGAGGTGATCCACTTAGAACCCAGTGACAAAAATTTACTAGAATTAACAGGAATGTGACACTTCCTGGTAAAATGTTGGTCATAGAGATCTCAAGATCCCCAGTGATTTTAGGCTTTTGCTATTTCTATTGATTGCTCTTCAAAAAAGTGTCAGTAAACCCTATTACTGAAGATGCAACACAGAATATAGGCAAAATACATCAGCTAGAACTGGTCTGGACTGAACCTTCTTGCTGGATAGCTTACACAGTACCAAGAAATACTATAGAAGCTACCAGGGTAGAGAAATAATCATGGGGCTCATCAACTCATGAGATCTGCAAGTTGCAATAAAAATCACAATGGTAACAAGTGACCACCAGTATGATAGAAGTATGAGTGTCCAGAAGACAACTAACAGCTTTGTAATTGAATTCAAGACCTGCTTGGAAGAATGGAACACATTCCTGTTACTGTTAACTACAACAGAACCTAAAAAGGAAAGGAAATAGATCAATAGGGAAAAGCAGTCAATGAACCAATAAGTAGGAAGACAGTAAAACAACTGCTCTGTGAACAGCTGCTAACATACCCATAGACTAGAAGAACACTTAACATTCAGCCTGTTGTCTTCAACAGAGGTAGAGAATTTCAACACCTTGACAAGATGTAGCCTACGGTATAAGAAGAGAAGTCAAGTAAAGGACAATGGCCAGATATAATGTAGTGTGTCAGCGATTTAGCAAGGTTCATTAAGAATCAGGCCAAACTAGTCCCTCCCCATCCTAAGGTTTTGGGTACCCTGCTGAAGAGGGTGTGGTGAGATTGCAAGAACATAAATATGGGAAGGTTTACCACTGAAGATATTCAAGGCAGGAGGACTGTAGTATCTTGGAACTCAATGCAGTGAGACTTGTCTTTAGCATACCTGCACAATAACTGACATACCAACATGCTCCCTTAGACTATAGAGGATCTCAGGAGAGATAAGAACATACAGTGAAAATCTTGGGGACGGAAGTTGAATGACTGAAGGGAAATGCTCTTATCAGTGAGAAGGAAGGGTTGAAGAGAAGCAAATTTGTATGCCATAAGAGGCCTGAACCCCCACAAGAGTAGTCAAGCCAGAGGAAACATAGGTTCCATAGAAGCAGACAGGCAGGAGGATGGGAGGGAGTGGGGCAAATTGATGAGAAGAAGGGAGGGAATGACGAGGAGAGGGGATGGATGATACAGGATGAATACTCAATATGCTTGTAAAACTAGATAAATAAAAGAAATATAAAAAAGTAAATGAATAAACATACAAAACCAAAAGATACAGAATAATATCTTCCTTGTCTTAAAAAAAAACATCAAACTATTAGTTATCTTGAATCCAAAATCTGGGAATCATGTTTTATAAGTCGAACTAATAACCAAACGAAAGGCAAAAACATGCTAGACCTGCAAGAAATTCTGAGATATATCCAAGTCAATATCAAGGGGAAAGTTCATATCTGAACAATCAAAGTTCTTCAAATAATTAACCTAATGATATACCTCAAAAGTTGAACAAAGCTAGAAGGTAAATCCAATATACATATCAATCCACAGCAATCAAGAATAAAGATTATGAGAAAATCAGTGAAGTGGATAATAAAATTTACCATGATAGCAGTATCAAGTGAATCAAATCATTGACATAAATAAAATGAAAGCTGAACTTGTGAAAAGAAAAACAGGATTTATATTTGCTGAACCAAATCAAACAAAAAAATACTATAAAATTCAAATGATGAAAATTCAAGGTGAAATGTCCTATAATGGAATGCAGAAAATCATTACTGAAAATTTTAAAACATGTGGCATTGTGCACTAATTTTTACCTGAATGTAACCTATCAAAATATAAGCCAAATGCATAAACAATTTAGGCATATTGACAAGAATCAATAGGATTAAAACTTTAATATTTATCCATTTGGCTCAGTAGATAAAACTGCTTTCTATAATGATGTGAGGATAAGAACTCAAATCTCCGTAACTCACAGAGAGCTAGACACAGTGGTCCTTGCCATAAGGTTCACAAGAGAAGCAGAGAATGTCTGCAGTAGTGATATCCTGGCACATGCAGCACAGGACAAATGATTCTGTCCCAAGGAAGATAGAAGCTGAGGATAAACATCCAGTGTTTTCTTGTGGTGTCCACATGCACACTGTAGAATTCATGCCACATTCACTCTCCTACACAAAAATGCCTATTTAAACATTGTATACATAAACAAGTATTACATAAATAAATATTTCACATAAGCTCAGCACCAAAAAAGTACCCACTGAATTTTACCAAACATTTAAGGCAGACATAATATCAATGATTTTCAAAGGGATCAAGAATATATAATGAAAAATAAACATACTATCAAACTCATTGTATATAACAAATGTTATACTCATAATAGTGTTGGAAAAGATGCAAAGATCAAGCCAATTATAGACTAATTCCCCTGATGAGAATATTGTGGAAACATTCAACAAAATGTGTGTGAACAGAATCAAAGAACATGAGTAAAATATAATCATGGTCATATTACTTCCATCCTAAGAATCAAGATAGATTCAACATACATGAATCAATAGATGCAATACACTCCATAGATCTACAGAGAAATGTCACTTGATCATTTTGATAGATGCAAAAAAGACTTTTGAAAACTATTAATTTGCCTTTATGAAAAATCAGAATTTAGAGTTTCAGCTGTCAACTTGACACTTGAAATTAAACCTCTGGAATTATCTATGAGAAATTATCTGTTTAATGCACACATCTGGACAAGTAATTGCACAATTGACAAAGCCCCAGAACATAGTGAAAGCTGATATGGATTAGTCCTTACCCTTTGTTCTTACAGTTTATTTTGTTTAGCCAATTCTCTTGACTTCTATTGGCAATTATCCTTTCATATTAACCTATATAGCTTCAACTGTGAAAATAAATAGCATCTTTTTGCACTTGTAGATTGCTTGTGTGAGTATCAATTACTATGAAGAAGTTCTGAAACTGACAATAAAATGACGTAAAAAGAAATTATATATGTGCTCATTATATGCCTATATGAAATGCAAAGCTTATAGGTTTTATTATATACAAAAGAAATTCTTTGTAATTATTTAACTTTTGATAACATGCACTGTGTATATTCCCAATGAATACATATGATGCTGGTTTACTACATTTTTATTTTAAGTATACATGTATATGTATCAAAGTTATTTAACCTTTATTATAAGGGTAGAAATACAAAATGATAATAAAATAAAAACAGATTTTATATGCCAAACTTATAGCAAACTAAGTGGGTGTAAATCAGTGAATATTTTCTAAAACCTACATTGAAACAAGGGTGTCCACTCTCTGTACTCTTATTAAATATAGCAGCTAAAGCAATAAGACATATTAAAAGAGTATGAAGAATTCATATTCTTAAATGACATGATTGTATAATTAAATCACTTTGCATATTACACTAAAATCTTCTAAAGTTCCAAAACACTTTACTAAAATTTCAGGATACAAAATCAATATAAGATTCAATTTTTATATTTGCCAGTAATGAACTTTCTGAAAAGAGATACTAAAAGAATCTTATTTGCAAAGCTTTAAATGCAGATATCAAAAAGATGAAAGATCTACAAAATTAAAATTCTGAAGCACTGAAAAGCATTGAAGAAGACACTACACTATGGAAAGCTTTTCCATCTTTCTAGACTGACAAGTGACTTTGAAAAATACTGTACTACAAAAATAACCTGTAGCAGATCATTTCTACATTTTTTGTAGGAATACCAAACTTTTTGGAAATCAGATATCTCAAAAAGCTAATAGTGGAACTAATTTTTGAACTGATTTTACCACTCCAGGGAATATTCACAAAGGATGTACATCATACTAAAAAGATATTTGTACATCTGAGTCTATTGCAGTGCAATTCACAATTGCAGAGAAATGGAATCAGCCCAGATGTCCATTACTAGATCAATGGATAATGGAAACATGGTTTATATTCATAAACAATGAAATTTTGGGATTTGTTGGCAAATGGATGGAAGTGGAAGATTATAATATTGAGTGAAGTATCTCAGATACAGATATACAAATGAAATGTTCTCCCTTTTAGGTAGATGCTAACTTTGAATTTACAGAATGTCACTTTCAAATGTATATTTCTGTAATATACATGGATTAGAAAGAAACATAAATCAGGTGAAATGGAGGATGAACTGAACGCCTCACCTTTACTGTAAATGAAGCCAGATACTGACTGATAGGGAGACAATAGGACCTGAGAGAGAACAAATTCTTAGTGCTAACTATAAATAATTCATTGTAAGCTACCATTTATATACTTATCATTATATTCATGGGTCAAAGAAGTACTTGGCACTATTCCAAGGAGTACCCATGTGAATCAGAAGATTTGCAGTGCAGTGAACCACAATGGGCCAAAGTACAAATTACAAACATCTTCAGAGAGGCCCTAATTATGATATCAAAACTACTTCTCTTCTAATATCAGATAACCTTCGAGAAGAGGGGAGAAGAGCCAGAGAAATGTGAGAAGTAATGTCAGATGTAGCCTCCCTTCATATGATCACTGTAATACCTGAGAAATAAATGTAGTGCTGTCTACTTCCACTTTACCTTTACATCATCTGGCCTAGAAACACTTTGCCAGGGGACAGAGAAGATCCCATGAGACATGACTGTATCCTGAAAGACTGTAGAAAACTTCTGCCAGATAAAAGAGACATTAGGGGACTTGGATACTCTCGAGTTTACCCATTGGTATGTCACTTGCATCCTGTCTGGTGACGAATCACTAACCCAAGGATCACACATGTACAGAGAAAGGGAGGGAAACAGGCTGGATGGGGAGAGGAAATGGATTGCAGTAGAGAGAGAAAAGAGATGGATGAAAGTGCACTAACCCATTGATAATATAAATTAAAATTAAGTTGAAAAATAAATAAAAGGTCTAAGACAGAGTCTGTCAGTTAATGGTAACTAATTATGCTGCTATTCAGAGCCAGACTGGCAAAAATATTAAAAGCACATACTCTGGAGCCAGATTATTAAGACCTTCTGGATTCCAGACCTTCTGTTTATTTGTTTTGTTATTTTAAAGTGTTTCTGTGTCTTGCTATCTTTAGCTATGTAAATGACATATTAATACTATTTAATTACAAAGTTTTGTTTATATCGATTAGTATATTATCATTATTATGGCTATTTAATGTATTAAATATGTTGCTATTAAATAATACTATGTATTACAGTTATTACTAAAGCACACTGAAAACAAAAAGACATGCAATTACACAAACAAATCTCTTCAAAATGTTTGTTTGCATGAAACCATTTCAAAAAGAATTTAAAAATAATTCACTGCTTATACTGGGTTATAGTTTATCAGTAAATATTTGTCATGTACACAAGAAAATCTGAATTCAATGCAAAAACAAACATTAAAAATTCTGGACATGGTTTCATGCCTTTGTAATACCAGTGCTGGGAATACAGAGACAGGAAAATTCCTGGGTCCTCAGGTCAGCCAGCTTAGCATAGCAGGTAAATTTTAGACCAGTGAGAAACTGTGTTAGAAAACACAAGGTGAAAGAAAAGTCAAGGTTGTCTTTTCCTGCTCCCCCACATGCATACCCACAACAAAATTCATCTTGTGATTATTAGAACCATTTCATTAAAAAAAAACTCTTCTTGTATATTTGTAGGAAAGTAAATTCACTTGGATAGTCATTATCAGAAAGACAATGCTAGCACCTAAAGCTTGAAACAGAACAATAATGTGGTCCAACATCCTAGCTGTGAGCAAGAAATACACAAGAAATAAAAATATAAAGCACCTTTAATATCTGCACCTTATTTCTTATTTCAGTTTTCACAGCAGCCAAGCACGGAAACTATTTGTGTGCTGAGGTTTGAATAATAAATCAAATATAATACATATAGAAACATAAAGAAGAACATGATTTGGTATCAACAAAGAAAAAAATTATATGATTTTTCAATACCATAGTTGAAACTGGAAGATACTATTCTACATTAAATAAGTGAGACACGAAAATGTAAATAGTTCAAGAGTCTACAGTATGAAAAATACTGAACTTAACACAATGATTCCCAGAAGTTGGAGAGCAAAAAGGAATGATAGATATTATGGTCAAAGTGTGAATACAAATTTTCATTTTAAAAATGAGCCTGTTTCAGAGAATCAATATAGAGCATAATAATTATACTTACTAATATGGCATTGCATCTTGAAATGTGCTGAGATTAGATTTAAGTGCCTCATTTAAAATATGTGACTATGTTAAGGAATGGATAATGGATAAGCTAATTAGCTTGATTAGAAGAATCATTTCACAGTATATATGCAATGAAGCCCTCAAGTCATGTAGCATAAATATATACAATGTTTATTCATCAACAATATCTCATCACATCATCAATAGAGGGGGAGGGATGCAAAAGTCATAACAAATTAGTCCAAAATCCTGCAGGAATAATATTAAGAGGAAAATTTATTTCATATTTGTTTCTTGTTTGTTGTGTGTGGTTTTCTTTTTCTAATAATATTTTGATAGAAATTCAGTAATGAAAAATTTTCTTCCTTCATGGTTTTCTATTGCACGACATATATAACTTTTTTATTTTAGCACTTTAATCATATTAGTATATAAATCTATGAACTTTATTGTGGTATTTCTATAGACCTGTACTCTGTTTGATCTATTTCCTGTGTCTACTACCTTCAAGCACTCCCTTCTTTCTCTTTTCCCTCACATTTCTTTATATTTAAGTATTAATTTATGTTCTTTTCCCATTTTTCTGAGGTTAGTTTCCACATGTGAGATAAATCATGCAATGCTTATCACTCTTTCCTGTAAATGGCATGATATGATCTTGACTTTATTACTGGGTATTAAACTCCAATTTTTTTTCTGAGTCAATTTTTGTTTTCTCTATTTGTATATGTATACATTCTATGTTTGAATTTGTGTGTATAAAATGTATATAGGTATCTATGAGACTCTGTGTGTGTGTGTGTGTTTCAGCACACATGAGGAACTCAAAGGTCAATATCAGGTGTTGCTCCTTGCCTTCTGCATTGGTTATAACAGGTCTGCTTTTATCTTTGTGGGTTGCCAATGTGGATCCAATACTAACTGGTCCATGAGCATCCAGTGCTTCCCCTGTCTCTGCTCCACTTCACTAGATGGTCACTGGGACTACAGAGGTCCACGACTGAATGGGTTCTAGCTATTTAGTCTAAAGGTCTCATACTTCTATAACATTTTACCCATAGAACCATCTCCATAACCCCACCTATCATTTTTATGACAAGGTTTTGTCAAATTTTCTGTGCTAGTTTTAGCTTTCTCTGTAGTCTTTAACTTTCTCTGTACCTTTGAATTGTGATTACCTGTTCATCCTCACAAATAACTGTTTTGACAGGCTGGCCCTGTAGAGTCCAACACCCACTCACACACTCATTCACACAATTGCACAGCCCACTGCGATGACAAAGAAAAGTTAAGTCTCACCGTCCCCACCTCCTCCTCAGTTCCCTAGAGACGGGGAATGGGATGGGGAGTTTGTCAAAGCAAATCTCAGTTTATTGGGGGTAACCAAGCAACTTATATAGACAAAAGACCATAAGGAGCGAAACGGGCATCCAATTGTGTCAAAGGTCAACATATCCTTCAGGTACCACAGGTCAAGTCCAATGTCACTCAGCACAGAAGACAGGTCAATACCTGGAAGCCGATTAGGCCTTTCTGTAATGTGATCAGGGTTACACCCAGGACACTAGCCCTTAGCGCCATCTTTAGTCCCCTGTGCTTGGCCATGCCCTGGGGCAAATCCTGGGTGGTCCCAACAGGTCCTACCAGTCATGCCTTTTGCTCTTCTTGATTGTAGATATTATTTTATACACACAGTAAATATTCTTAGCATTCATTGATTAATGCCATCTAGGATGGCTTCATATCTTGGATACAAGAAAATGTTGCACAAAAGTGGGTAAAACAGTACTTATACTTTATTCTGTCTTGCTTAATTTAGGTGCTCCTTTTTCCCTATAGTCTTGGTAGGATTAAATTTTTAGCACTAGTCATTCCAACTAGATAGAGACAAGATTTCAATGAAATCATTATTTACATTTTCTTGGATACAGATATTCAACATTTTTCTAATAGGCCCTGACTATTTGACTCACCCTTCTTTTGCATGTTTTTGCTTATGTCTTTTGTCTATTTATTGGTTGGATTACTTGCACTTTTGTGCTCTTGCTAAGGTTTTTGAGTTCTGTATTTCTGAATTTTGATCTTCTACTGGATTGTAAACATATTCTCCCATCCTGTATCTCATTGGTTATGTTGATAATTTTCAACTCAATTCAGTCTTATTATTCATATATTGATTTTATTTCTGGAGCTATTGGGTTCCTGCTCAGGAAATCTGTGCTCAAACCTTTAAGAACTTTGCTTGTTTCTCTCTGGTAATTTATAATTTTAGATCATGTATTAAGGTCTTGAATCTTTTCTGAGTTTATTCTCATGCAAAATGGGAGAAGGTGACTTTTCTCATTTTCTCAAAAAATTGTTAGAAAAGATATCTTTTCTTCAATAAGTTTTGAGTTTTAATGGAAATTAGATGCCTACAATTCTATTCTATTGGGTATGTATGTTTGCTTTTATGCTTAGTGTTGCCTTCCTTTGCTTGAATTATGTGATTCATGCGATCAATTTCTGATGGAATGACTCACATTTCTACTTTGGTTCAGCTTTTCAGCATTGCTTTATCTATTTTGGTTCCATGTGAATTTAAAGTTGATTTTCCACTTCTGTAAAGAAAGCCATTCATGTTTTCAAGAGGAATTCACTGAAACTCGGTATTATTTTAGTAACTTATTCACAAATAAAATTTTCTCAATGCATTAGCATAGGAGATTTTTCATCTCATATTATTCTTTTCAACTACTTTAAAAAATGCTTCATAGTTTTCATTCTTGAACACTTTCACAACTTGAGTTGACTTCAAGGTACTTTTGTAGGCTTACTATGAGTAGGATTGATTATTTTCCCAAGATTTTCTCAGAAATTTGCCAGTGGGTACAAGAAATCTACTACTTATTATATGTTGATTTTTATTCTGCTACTTCACTTGTTTAGCAATTCTAAGCACTTTTGGAAGGGTATTCATGGTGTTTTAAAAAGAAATGCATAACTTTTACAGGATAACTTGACTTTAAACCTTTCTGCTCATAACTCTTTTTTCTTTTTCTTGCTTAATTGTCTAGTAAAAATCCCAAGTACTATGTCTTATAAGTTTTATTAGAATATCCACCCTCATGTTGTTTCTGTTTTCAGGTGAAATGTTTTTTCATTCCCTGTTCAGTATGATGCTGGCTACAGGTTTCTTTTATAGCCTTTAGTACATGGAGGTTATGATCCTATCTACATATTTCTACATATTTCAGGGATTTTACCATAAAGGGATTGCTGGATTTTGTCAATGTATTTTTCTTCATCTTGGAGATAACTAAATGACATTAACTATTGATGTTTTTATGTGCTCTGTCATGTTCTGTAACTTGTGCTCATTGGACAATCTCAGTATCTTGCAGTGACATTGACATGACATGGTAAGTATTGTTTCGATGTGTCATTGAGTTTTCATTTTGCAAATATTTCATCAAGGATAATTGCACTAGCATATGTGAATGGACATGTATGTGAATGTTGGTGAGTATTTTCAACAATGCTCATGTGTTCAAAATAAAATTTTTGCCAAAGTACTTATGTTCTAACTTCTTTGAAGGAAGTCTGTTTGCTGTTGCATATTTTTTGATATTTTTAAGTCCGTTTTGATTTAAGAGGTAGACATTCTACTTTTTGTAGAATGATTTGCAAGTATTTCATCTTGGAATTTTGTGGAGCAATTTGGGGAAAGCTAACAGCACACTATTTCTTCTGTAGAAGTCTAGTGAAAGTCATCTATAAAGCCAGGTACAACTACAGTTTCTCCTCCCCGCTTATGTATTGCACAATCTCACTGCTTGTTAATGTTATTTTGAGGTTTCTTTGAGGTTAGTTAGTTGAATATGATTAAGTCAAATGTTTCTGGGATTTTTTTCCAATTATTTTAAATTTTAAAATGAATTCTAACTTATTTTGTAAGACACTTTCAAAATATTTCACAATGGTTTTTGAATTTCAAAGGTTTTCATTGCAATATCATATACTTCTAACTTCATTTAATTTGTTTTTTCTTCCTCTCATTAGTTCAGAGAAAAATTTAAACATGTCAGTCTTCATCTCTTCAGACAACCAAATTGCTCTTATTGATTCTTATATTATTGTTTTTTGTCTTCCACTTATTTTGTGATGGTCTTCAAAATTTGTTTCTACTGATTTTTGTTTTATATTCCTTGTAATAACAGTAATGTAATAACAGTATTATTAGGCTTTTTGTTTGATACAATTAAGATTGTTAAATGTAAGAATTAATTCATAAATGTATCCTTTAATACAGCTTTTCCTCTAACCCACAGATTCTGATAGATTTCTTTGATTTTCTTTTTTTTTTTACATTTTTTATTATTATTTCTGCTCATACAAACTTAATAGGTAGACCAGTTCTATCCCCCCCTCCCCCCAAACTCTCCGCTCCCCCTCCCTCCCTCCCCATCTCCCAGTGCCCCCCCCCCCCAATTCACAGAGAGTCCTTTATTGTGTATGCCTAACTCTCCTCTTGGTCCACCTTTCCGATGACGTACAAGGACCCAGTGGCATTTCCCTGAACGCTTTCTTGTGTTCCCCTTAAGCATAGGAACACTACTGTGGCTGTCAATCCCTTGCCTCCAAGGATGGTGGTGCCTTTAGCCAATGTTAGACTTTGTGAGGTCAATAGTGTGATGGACATGGCGCAGGGCATGCAAAGTACTATTATGATTGCTTCAGCCCTAACTAGTGTGGAGACTATTCAAATCATTGCTCCCCCCATCCTTTTGCTCTTACAATCTTACCGCCCCCTCTTCCACAAATGTCCCTGAGCTTCAGGGTGGGGGGAGATTAGGCTGGCTTAGTTCTATGTGGATGATATAGAGTCTCTGAAGTTCTGGATTGTGGTTTATTGATGTTCTTTTGCAGTTTTGCTGCTCCTGCAATGCCCTTCACTCCATCCTGATGGGCACTGTATGTCACCCCCTGGTCAGAGACAAAAAACTGTTAAACTGGAGTCTTGTAGTAATAGCACATTCAAGGGTAGATGTAATAAAAGCAGGAAACCTCAGTGAGGGAGGGGTCAGTCACCCATTTGCAAAATGATCACTTTTCATCTGCCAGACTATATGTCTTCCCCTTCTGGTGAGATCATAGCCCCTCAGTTGTACATGATCAGGAACGAATGTCTGTGAACTTAACCAGGTGTCACATTACTTACTTGCAGTCCTTGGAGGCTGATTTTCTCTGCTATAACATGGTCCCCTCTCTCCTTATGTCTGGTATGGCCCTGCAACCCCATCCCTCCTGTTCATAATCCTTGCAATTACCGTATTACATAGGTTTACCCTTGAGTGTCTCTTGTGGGCTGGGTGAGTTTGGTACTAGGAGCCACCTATTAGGGAGTACATACGGCACTTAACTTTCTGGGTTTGGGATACTTCGCTTAATATAATTGTTTCTAATGACATCCATTTCCCAGCAAATTCCAGTAATTCATCATTTTTGATGGCTGAGTAGTACTCCATTGTATAGATGTACCACCTTTTCCTTATCCACTCGTCAACTGTTGGACATTTAGGTTGATTCCATGACTTTGCTATTGTAAACAGTGCTGCTGTGAACATGGTCGTGCTTGTGCTATCAAGGCGAACCTCTGCTGCATGGGAGGTTATTCCCAAAAGTGGAATAGCAGGGTCATATGGCATTTCAACCTTTAATTTCTTTAAGAATCTCCAGATGGCTTACCAGAATGGCTGTATGAGCCTGCATTCCCACCAGCAATGCAGCAGAGTTCCCTTCTCTCCACATCCTGTCCAGCACTTGTTGTTGTTTGTATTGTGGATTTTTGCCATCCTGACAGGGGTGAGATGATATCTCAGGGAGGTTTTGATTTGCATTTCCCTGATGGCTAAAGAAGTGGAGCATTTTTTAAGATATTTGTTAGACATTTTAATTATATCTCTGGTAAAATTTCTTTTAAGTTCCAAGGCCCATTTTTTAATTGGGCCATTGGTTTCCTTGGAGTTTAATTTTCTAAATTCTTTGTGCACTCTGGACAGTAGAGCTCTATCAGATATGTGGTTAGTGAAGATTTTCTCCCATTCTGTGGGTTGCCTTTGAGCTCGAGTTACAATCTCTTTATCTGAACAGAAGCTCTTTAATTTCACAGGATCCCAACTGTTGAGAGTTAGTAGCAGTGACTGTGCCACTGGATGTCTGTTTAGAAAATGTTGGCCTAGCCCAATCAGCTCGAGGGAATTCCCTATCCTTTCAACTATGGTTTTTATAGTCTCTGGCCTTATTTCAAGGTCCTTGATCCATTTGGAATTAAGTCTTGTACATGGTGACAAGTACGGGTCCAGCTTTATTCTTCTGCATGTGGAGATTCAGTTTTGCCAGCACCATTTGTTGAAGATGCTCTTCTTTTTCCATTGGATTCTTTGAGCCCCTTTGTCAAAGATCAAATGGCTGTATTTTTGTGGGCTTATATCTGGGTCTTCAATCCTTATCCATTGATCTGTGTGTCTATTTTGGACTAGGCTGTTTTTACAATTATGCATTTGTAATGTAGACTAAGGTTTGGTATGGTAAATACCTCCAGCAGTGTTTTTGTTACTCAGGATTGTCTTTGCTATCCTGGGTCTTTTGTGTCTCCATATGAATTTTGAGATTATTTGGTCAACTTCTTTAAAGAATTGCTTTGGGATTTTAATTGGTATAACATTGAATTTGTATATTGTCTTTGGTAGGATGGTCATTTTTACAATGTTGATTCTGCCAATCCAGGAGCATGGGAGGTCGTTCCACCTTCTGATCTCTTCAGCAATGTCTTTCTTTAGGGTTTTAAAGTTTTCATTGTAAAGGTCTTTTACCTCCTTGGTTAGGTTTATACCAGGTATTTCATTTTTTAGGGGCTACAGTAAATGGGATTGTTTCTCTCAGGGCTTTTTCACTTCTTTCATTCTGGGCATATAGGAAGGCCTCTGATTTTTGCACATTTATTTTGTATCCTGCCACCCTGCTGAACTTCTCAATTAGTTCCAGGAGCTTCCTGGTGGAGTTTTTGGGATCACTCAGGTATAAGATCATGTCATCTGCAAATAGGGATAGCTTGACTTCTTCCTCGCCGATTTGAATCCCTCTTATGTCCGTTTCTTATCTTATGGCTTCAGCTAAGACTTCAAGTACAATATTGAATAGAAGTGGTAAGAGTGGACAGCCTTGTCTAGTTCCTGATCAAAGTGGGAATGCTTCCAATTGTTCCCCATTGAGCACAATCCTTGCTGTGGGATTGTTGTATACAGCTTTTATTATATTGATAAAGGTTCCTTCCATTCCTACTGTGTCTAGCGTTTTGATCATAAAAGGCTGTTGGATCTTGTCAAAGGCTTTTTCTGCATCTATCGAGAGTATCATGTGGTCTTGGACTTTGGACTGCTTTACATGATGAATTACATTTATTGATTTTCGTATGTTGAACCAACCTTGTGTGCCGGGGATGAAGCCTACTTGGTCCCTGTGAATGATCTTTTTGATATGTTTTTGAACCTTTTTGCTAAGACTTTGTTGAGAGTCTTTGCGTCTGTGTTCATCAGAGAGATTGGCCTATAGTTTTCTTTTTTAAGTGAGTCTTTATTAGCTTTTGGGATTAAGACGATATCAGCTTCATAGAAGGAATTTGGTAGTGTTCCTTCCTTTGCTATTTGATGGAACAGTTTAAGGAGTATTGGTGTTATTAACTCCTTAAATGTCTGGTAGAATTCTGTGCTGAATCCATCTGGTCCAGCACATATTTTGGTGGGAAGATTCGAGATTACTTCTTCAATTTCCTTATATGTTACAGGGCCATTTAAGTAATTCACAACTTCTTGATCCAATTTAGGTAAGATGTGTTTACTTAGAAATTCATCCATCTCTTGTGTGTTGTCAAACTTCACTGAGTATAAGTTTTTGAAATATGATGTTATAATTCTCTGGATTTCTTGGGTATCAGTAGTGATAACTCCATGTTCATTTCTAATTTTGTTAATTTGGGTTTTCTCTCTCTTGCTTTTTGTTAATTTAGCTAGGGGTGTATGTATCTTATTGATTTTTTTCAAAGAACCAGCTTTTTGACTGGTTGATTTTTTCTATCGTTTTCTTAGTCTCGATTTCAGATATTTCTCCCCTTATTTGGCTAATCTCCTCTCTTGTACTACTTTTGGGATCAGATTGCCCTAGTTTCTCTAAAGCTTTAAGCTGCATGGTTAATTTGTTTATTTCTGATGTTTCCATTCTTTGGATGTAGGCATTAAGAGCTATGAACTTACCTCTTAGGACAGCTTTCATTATGTCCCAGAGATTTTGGTAAGTTGTATTTTCATTATCGTTCACTTTCAGGAAATCTTGAATTTCCTTTTTTAAGTTCTTCCTGAATCTAGTTCTCATTCAGCATCATATTGTTAAGTTTTCAGGAGTTACTGTATTTTCTCTTTTTTGTTGTGTTGTGGATGTCCAGCTTTAGGCTGTGGTGGTCTGATAGGGCACAGGTTAGAATTTCAACTTTTTTGTATTTGTGTAGATTCGTTTTATGGCCCAATATGTAATCTATTTTGGAAAAAGTTCCCTGTGCTGCTGAGAAAAATGCGTATTCTTTTGTGCGTGGGTGAAAAGTTCGATAGAGATCTGTAAGGTCCATTTCTTGCAGGGTTTGATTAAAGTCCAAAGTGTCTCTCTTAAGCTTTTGGCCTGTTGATCTATCCCATGTTGAGAGGGCGGTGATGATGTCCCGAAGAATTATCGTTTGGGGGTTGATTTCTTGCTTTAGGCGCTGTAGGGTTTTCTTAATGAATGTGGATGGGCCCGTATTGGGTTCATAAATGTTCAGTATTGTGAAGTCTTCCTGGTGAATTGTACCTGTGACTAAAATGTAGTATCCATCTGTGTCTCTTATGATTTTCTTTGGTTTGAAGTCCACTTTGTCTGAAAGCATAATTGCTACCCCTGCCTGTTTCCTGGTTCCACTAGCTTGCAAGATTTTGGACCAGCCTTTCATTCTTAGGATATGCCTATCTTTTGTGGTTAGATGAGTTTTCTGAAGGCAGCAGATTGTTGGATTGTGGTTTTTAATCCAAGTTTGTAATCTGTGTCTCTTAATCAGCGAGTTGATACCATTGACATTTAATGTTATAATGGAGAAATTGTTTTTAATTCTGGACATTTTTTATGTTTAGTAGATTGTGTAAGCATGTTGTTTGATATTTATATTTTGGTGGTATTATACTTCCCTTCTGTCCTCCTGGATAGGCTTGTTCTTTTCTTTAAGCTTGAGTATCATTTCTAGCATTTTTTGAAGGCCTGGTTTGGTAGACATGTATCCCTTCAAGTTGTCTTTGTGCTGGAAAACTTTGCTTTCTCCCTCAATCATGACAGATAGTTTTGCCGGGTATATCAGTCTGGGTTGGCATTTTTGCTCATTTAATACTTGAAGTATGTCTCTCCAAGCTCTTCTTGCTTTTACTGTTTTCATTGAGTAGTCATTTGTTATTCTAATAGGTTTACCTTTAAAAGCGAGTTGCTTTTTTTCTCTTGAAGCTCTCAGCACCTTTTCTTTGTCTTGAATGTGGAGTGTTTTGACTATTATTTGCCGTGGTGATTTTCTATTTTGGTCATATCTGTTTGGAGTGCAAAATGACCTTGTATTTGGATAGGCCTCTCATCCTTTAGTTGTGCGAAGTTTCTTTTATGATGAATTGAAATATTTCCTCAGGTGTGGTATTTTGGGATTCTTGTTCTTGTATTCCATGAATGCACATGTTAGGCTTCTTCAGGGTGTCCCATATCTCTTGAATGTTCCTCTCCAGTATCTTTTTGGCTTTAACAATCTCTTCCATTGAGCTGGTTGATTCTCCCACTTTGTCTTCAAGATCTAAAATTCTATTTTCTGCCTCATTTGTTCTGCTGATAAGACTCTCTGTTGAGTTTTGGGTTGAAGATAACTGGTCTTTTAGTTCAATTTTAAACTCTGCCTGAGACTGTTTTAATTGCTCCATACCTATTTTTGTTTCTTGAACTGTTTTTCTCAACTCCTCCAAGTGCCTGTTGTGTTCCTGTTCAAAGTGGTTGATACGGTTGTTTAACTCTTCTCGGATTTCCTCTTTCATAGTATTAATCATGGTAATGATCATACTCTGAAAGTCATTATGTTGGGTCTGGCTTTCATGGCTATTTTCTGTGGATTTGTTCTGGTCAGAATCCCTCATTATGGGATGGATTCTTTTGGCAGGAGATTGGTCTTCTTGGGTTTTGTTTCTCATGGATCTGCACTTTGACTTGTACATTGTTGTTTTGTTTTTTAGGACCTTTCAGTTTCTGTGTGTGTTTCACTGAATCCACCTTGTTGGTATTGTTACGCTTGCCAGTTATTACTAGTGCTTGCCTTGGATTGGGTATGTTTGTATATTGTTATTGTTATATCCTAGATGAGGCTACTAGGCTGTTAGTACGTCAGTTAAGTCAGGTTATGTTACCAGGGGGTGAATATTAGTTTGGTAGTGCACTTTTACGATTTAGTATCTTGGTGAAAAGTGGGGGGAGTGGTGTACTCCCTGGAGTTGTATGTTGTGGGGTGACTGTATGAGAAAGTCGATCTACAGCATTGATACTTTAAAGGATCAGTAAGGTGAAAAGAAAAAGTTTACTTTTTTTACTCACCCACTGTGATATAATGATTGTAGTGGAATCCAGATGTATAGCCTGTGTTCCCTTTGTTCCTTAGAATTTTGCATGAGTTTCCTTTGGGCTCTATTGAATTCTGAGTAGCAGTATGTCTTCTGTGCACCACATGCATAGGTCCCCAGTGGGCCAGAGAGGCAGAGGGTCTGATGTTGATGGCAGAATTCTTCACCTGGGACCTGGGGGGGGGGGCGGCCGCACGCGGGGGCGGGAGGGTGCGAGGGGCTGGGGTTCAGGGTGGGGCCCCGGGGGCTAAGCTGGAGGCCACAGCCAGGAGCTGCTGGCCGGCGGCTCTGGGGTGGGGGGCGGGGCTAGGCTGCGCTCTCTGGCTTGCTGGCTCACCTGGGAAGGTCAGCGCTGAGGGGGGTGGGGCCCGGGGGCAAAGCTGGCATGCCGCGTGGCCAGGCGCTGCTGGCCGGGCTGCTCCTGGGTGGGGGGGCGGGGCTGGGCTGGGCTCTTTTGCTCCCTGACTCAATGGCAGAATTCTTCACCTGGGACCTAGGGGGGTGGCGAGGCGCATGGGGCGGGAGGATGCGAGTGTCTTGGGGTCCAGGCCAGGGCCCAGGCCAAGCTGGAGTCGGTCTGGGTGCTCGCTGCCGGAAGGAGTGGGGCTCCGGGGTGGTTGGGCTGGGCTGGGCTCTCTCTCTCTCACTCACCTTGGGCAGTGGGCCGTGGGCGGAGGCAGGGCAGTGCGGAGGGGGCTGGGGTCGTCCCGGCCCGGGCGCAGGCCAAGCCGGAGTTGGCCTGGGTGCTCGCCGCAGGGATGCATGGGGCACTTGGGTGGTTGGGCTGGGCTGGGCTCTCTTTCTCTCTCACTCACCTTGGGCAGCGGGCGGCGGGCGGGGGCGGGGCCTAGATTACTTTGATTTTCTGTTGATTTAAGATTTTCTATTTGTCATTTTACTTATCTAATGATGTAACGATAATTTTCTATTTTTTTGAACAGTAAGAAAAGCAAGCAGATGTTTATTTGCATATTACAGTCCTTATGTACATATAGGAATACTTCCGAAAGAGATGTTTTTGGAGTCCAACTTGTTTTTTTTTTTTTTATTTCCGCTCATACAAACTTAACAGGTACACCAGTTCGTTTCCTTCCTCCACCTCCCCATCTCTCTGCTCCCTCCCTTCTCCACCCTCCCTCCCCATCCCACACCACAGTCCCTCATCCCCATCCCTGGAGCATCCTTTAATGTGCATGCCAAATTCTCCTCTGGGTCCTCCTCTCCAATAAGGTGCAAGGACCCAGTGGCATTTCCCGGAATCTTTTCCTTTGTTTCCCTTCAGCTTAGGAACACCACTGTGGCTATCAATCCCTAGCCTCTAAGGATCCTAGTGCCTTTAGTACATGCTAGACTGTGTGGGGTCAATAATATGTTGGCTATTGCGCAAGTCATGCAAAGTCCTATTATGATTGCTTCAGCCCTAACTTGTGTGGAGTATCTGGCATAACATTACTCCTCCCATCCTTGTGCTCTTACACTCTTAACACCTCCTCTTCTGCAAATTTCCCTGAGCTTCAGTATTGGGAGAGATTAGGCTGGCTTAGTTCCAGGTGGTTGATATAGAGTCTCTGATGTTCTGAATTATGGTTTGTTGATTTTTTTTCAGTTTTGCATGCCCTTAGCTCTATGCTGATGGGCATTGGATATCATCCCCCGGCCAGAGATAAAAACCTTTTAAATTAGAGTCTTGTTATAAAAGTATATTCAAAGGCAGATAGAATAAAAGTAGGAGACTGTGGTGAGGGAGTGGTCAGTCTCTCATTTACAAAATGGTTACATTCAATCTGCCAGACTATATGCCCTCCCCTTCTGGTGACATCATACCCCCTCAGTTGCAAATGATCAGGAAGGAAAGTCTGTGAACTTAACCAGATGTCTCATTACTTACTTTCAGTCATTCATGGTAGCTTATTTTCTCTGTTGTAACATGGTCCCCTCTCTCCTTGTTTCTGGTGGGGCCCTCCTTCTCCATCCCTCCTGTTTATAATCTTTGCAATTACTGTAGGTATTACAGAGATTTAACTTTGAGTGTCTCTAAGTGGGTTTGGTACTAGAATCCACCTATTAGAGAGTACATATGGCACTTAATTTTCTGTGTCTGGGATACTTCACTCAATATAATTGTGTCTAATCCCATCCATTTCCTGGCAAATTTCATTAATTCATCATTTTTGATTCCTGAGTAGTATTTCTTTGTATAAAGGTACCACATTTTCCTTATAAACTCATCAACTATTGGACATTTGGGTTGATTCAATAACTTTGCTATTTTAAACAGTGCTGCTATGACAATGGTCGTGCTTATGCTATCGAGGTGAATTTTTGCTGTATGGGGGGTTATTCCCAAAAGTGGAATTGCAGGGTCATATGGCATTTCAATCTTTAATTTCTTTAAGAATCACCAGAAGGCTTGCCAGAGTAGTTGAATGAGCCTACATTCCCATCAGCAATGTAGGAGAGTTCCCCTCTCTCCACTTGGTGTTGTTTGTAATGTGGATTTCTGCCATTCTGACTGGGGTTAGATGATATCTCAGGGAGGTTTTGATTTGCATTTCTTTGATAGTTAAGGATGTGGAGGATTTTTTAAGATATTTGTTAGAGTTTTAAATTTTTTTAATTATTATCATTTATTCAACTATGTGCATATGCGTGTGTATGTGTGCGCGTGTCTGTGTGTGTGTCTGTGTATGTGTAGAACCACGGACGAATTCGTGAACCACCATGGCCGCCTCCACCTCCTTGTGCCGCAGGATTAACAGGCTCCGCCCTACCAGGACCAGAAGCGCAGGCCGCCCCCACTTCCCCCTGGCATCTATACCTGGGATCTGGGATCCGAACTCAGGACCTTCCGCCTGCAAGGCGGAGGCTTAACCCCTGAGCCACCTCTCCAGCCCTTGTTAGAGTTTTAATTTTGTCCCTGGTAAAGTTTCTTTTAAGTTCCAAGGCCCATTTTTTAATTGGGCCATTTGTTTCCTTGGTGTTTAGTTTTCTAAGTTCTTTGTGCACTCTGGATAATAGATCTCTATCAGATATGTGGTTAGTGAAGATTTTCTCCCATTCTGTGGGTTGCCTTTGTGCTTGAGATACAATCTCTTTATCTGAACAGAAGCTCTTTAATTTCACAAGATCCCAACTGTTGAGTGTTGGTTTTAGTGACTGTGCTATTGGATGTCTGTTTAGGTACTGTTGGCCTAGCCCAATCAACTCGAGGGAGTTCCCTACCCTTTCAACTATGGTTTTTATAGTCTCTGGCCTTATTTCAAGGTCCTTGATCCATTTGGAAGTAAGTCTTGTACATGGTGACAAGTACAGGTCCAGTTTTAATCTTCTGCATGTGGATATCCAGTTTTGCCAGCATCATTTGTTGAAGATGGTGTTCTTTTTCCATAGGATTTTTTGGGCCCCTTTGTCAAAGATCAAATGACTGCAGTTGTGTGGGATTATATCTGGTCTTCAACCCTTATTGATTGATCTGTGTATCTATTTTGGAGCCAATATCAGGCTGTTTTTACAACTTTGGATTTGTAGTATAGATTAAGGTTTGGTATGATTATACCTCCAGCAGTGTTTTTGTTACTCAGGATTGTTTTTTCTCTCCTGGGTCTTTTGTGCCTACATATGAATTTTGAGATTGTTTGGTCAACTTTAAAGAATTGCTTTGGGATTCTAATTAGTATAGTATTGAATCTGTGTATTGCCTTTGGTAGGATGGTCATTTTTACGATATTGATTCTGCCAGTCTAGGAATATGGGCGGTCTGTCCACCTTCTGGTGTCTTCTGCAATTTCTTTCTTTAGGGTTTTAAAGTGTTCATTATAAAGGTCTCTAACTTTCTTGTTTAGGTTTATACAAAGATATTTCATTGTTTAGGGGCTATAGTAAATGGGATTGTTTCTCTCAAGGCTTTTTCACTTCTTTCATTCTGGACATATAGAAAGGCCAATGATTTTTATACATTTATTTTGTATCCTGCCACCCTGCTGAACTTCTGCATTAGTTCCAGGAGCTTCCTGGTCAAGATTTGGGATCACTTAGGTATAGTATCATGTCATCTGCAAATAAGGATAACTTGACTTCTTCCTTGCCAATGTGAATCCTTTTTATGTCCCTTTCTTGTCTTATGGCTTCAGATAAGACTTCAAGTACAATATTGAATAGAAGTTGTGACAGTGGACAGACTTGTCTAGTTCCTGATCGAAGCAGGAATGCTTCAAGTTTTTCCCCATTGAGTATAATACTTGCTGTGGGCTTTTCATAAACAGCTTTTATTATATTGAAAAGGTTCCTTCCATTCCAACTGTCTCTAGGGTTTTGATAACAAAGGGCTGTTGGATCTTGTCAAATGCTTTTTCTGCATCTATCGAGAGTATCATGTGGTCTTTGACTTTGGACTGAATTATGGTGAATTATATTTATTGATTTGCATATGTTAAACCAACCTTGTGTGCCTGGGATGAAGTCTACTATATCCCCGTGAATCATGTTTTTGATATGTTTTTGAATCCGAATTTCTAAGACTTTGTTGAGAATCTTTGCATCTGTGTTCATCAGAGAAATTGGCCTATAGTTTTCTTTTTTAAGTGTATCTTTATGAGGTTTTGGGATTAAGATGATATTAGCTTCATAGATGGCTTGTGGTAGTATTCCTTCCTTTGCTATTTGATGGAACAGTTTTAGGAGTATTGGTGTTATTAACTCCTTAAATGTCTGGTAGAACTCATGCTGAATCCATCTTGTCCAGGACATTTTTTGGTGGGAAGATTCGAGATTACATCATTGATTTCCTCATATGTTATAGGACTATTTAAAGAATTCACAACTTCCTGATTCACTTTAGATAAGTTGTGTTTACTTAGGAATTCATCCATCTCTTTCATGTTGTCAAATTCCACAGAGTATGTTTTTGAAATATGATGTTATAATTCTCTGGATTTCTTGGGTATCATTAGTGATAACTCCATTTTCCTTTCTAATTTTGTTAATTTGTGTTTTCTCTCTCTTGCTTTTGGTTAATTTAGCTAGAGGTGTATCAATCTTATTGATTTTAAAAAAAAAAACAGCTTTTTAACTGGTTGATTCTTTGTTTCATTTTCCTAATCTCAATTTCAGATATTTCTCCCCTTACCCTTTCTCTTCTACTGCTTTTGGGATCAGATTGCTCTAGCGTCTCTACATATTTAAGCTACATTGATAAGTTATTTATTTCTGATGTTTCCATTTTTTTTGATGTAGGCATTAAGAGCAATGAACTTACCTCTTAGGACAACTCTCATTGTGTCCCAGAGATTTTGGTAAGTTGTAATTTCATTATCATTGTTTTCAGGAAATCATGAAATTCCTTTTTAATTTCTTCCTGATTCTAATTCTCCTTCAGCATCATAGTGTTAAGTTAGTGTATTTCTGTTGTTGGTTGTGTTGTGGATGTCAAACTTTAGGTTGTGGTGGTCTGATAGGGTACAGGCTAGAATTTCAACTTTCCTGTATATGTGGAGATTCGTTTTGTGACCCAATATGTGATCTATTTTGGAGAAAGTTCTGTGTGCTTCTGAGAAAAATGTGTATTGTTAGGTGTGTGGATGAAAAGTTCGATTGAGATCTGTAGGGTTTGATTAAGTTCCAAAGTGTCTCTGCTAAGTTTTTACCTGTTGATCTATTCCATGTTGAGAAGGTAGCATTGAAATCACCAAGAGTTATCGTTTTGGGAATGATTTCTCAGTTTAGATGTTGTAGGGTTTGCTTAATGAATGTGGGGGGACCCGTATTGGATGCATATATGTTCAGTATTGTGAAGTCTTCCTGGTGAATTGTACCTGTGACTAAAATGTAGTATCCATCTGTGTCTCTTATGATTTTTTTTTTGGTTTGAAGTCCACTTTTTCCTGTAGCATAATGGCTACCGCTGCCTATTTCCTGTTTCCATTAGCTTGCAGAATTTTGGAGCAGCCTTTTATTCTTATGATATGCCTATCTTTTTTGGTGAGATGAGTTTCCTGAAGGCAGCAGATTGATAGGTTGTGGTTTTTAATCCAAGTTTGCGATCTGTGTCTCTTGATCAGTGAGTTAATTCGATTAATATTTAATGTTATAATGGAGAAATTATTTTTAATTCCGGGCATTTATTATGTTTAGTTGCTTTTGTAAGTGTATTGTTTCGCTTTTAGGTTTTGATTGTATTATACTTCTGTTCTGTCCTCCTGGATATGCTTGTTGTTTTCTTCAAGCTAGAGTATGATTTCTAGCAATTTTTGAAGGCCTGATTTGGTGGACATGTATCCTTTCAAGTTGTCTTTGTGCTGGAAAATCTTTCTTTCTCTCTCGATCATGATGGATAGTTTTGTGGATTATATCATCCTGGTTGACACTTTTGTTCATTCAATACTTGAAGTACGTCTCTCCAAGCTCTTCTTGCTTTTACTGTTTCCATTGAAAATTCATTTAATATTTTAATAAATTTACCTTTAAAAGTGGCTTGTTTTTTTTTCCCTGAAGTTCTCAGCACCTTGTTTTGTCTTGAATGTGGAGTGTTTTAACTATTATTTGCCTTGCCAGGTTTCTATTTTGGTCAAATCTGTTTGGAGTGCAGAATACCTCTTGTATTTAGATTGGTCTCTTTTTTTTTTTAGATGAGAAAAGTTTTCCTTGATGATAATTTGATAAATTTCCTCAAGTGTGCTATTATGGGATTCTTGCCTGGTGTTCCATGAATGCGCATATAGGCTTCTTCAAGGTGTCCCATAACTCTTGAATATTCCTCTCAAGTATCTTTTTGGCTTTAGGAGCCTTTTCCATTGAGCTGGTTAATACTCCCACTTTGTCTTCAAGATCTGAAATTCCATTTTCTCCTTTGTTAGTTCTGCTGATAACACTCTTTGTTGAGTTCTGGGTTGAAGATAACTTGTCTTTTACTTCACTTTTAAACTCTGCTTGTGACTGTTTTAACTGGTCTATGCCTACTTTTGTTTCTTGAACTGTTTTTTTCAACTCCTCCAAGTGTCTGTTGTGTCCTATTTCAAAATAGTAGATGTGGTTATTTAATTCTTCTGGATTTCCTCTTTCATAGTATTGATCATGGTAATGATCATGTTCTGATAATCATTATCTTGGGTCAGGCTTTCTTGGCTATTTTCCGTGGATTTGTTCTGGTTGGAGTCTATCATTATGGGATTAATTCCTTCAGTGGGAGAGTTGTTTTCTTGAGTTTTGTTTCTCATGAATTTGTACTTTGACTTGGGCATTGTCATTTTTTAAAAAAATTTTTATTATTTATTCAATTTGGTTTTTTTTAATAAATTTTTTATTATTATTATTTATTCAACTGTGCATATGTGCGTGTGTATGTGCCCGCTCGTGTGTATGTCTGTAGAACCAGGGATAAATTCGGTAGCCACCATGGACTGCCTCTACCTCTTTCTTTTTTTAAATTTTTTATTATTATTATTTATTCAATTGTTCATGTGTATGTGTGTGTGTGCATGCGTGTGTAGAACCACGAACGAATTAGGGAACCACCATGAACCACTTCCTCCTTGTTTACTCTGCCCTGGGATTCACAGGTTCCGCCCTACCAGGACCAGAAACGCCCGCTTTCGCCTGGCGTCTATACGTGGGACTAGGATCCGAACTCATGAGCTTCTGCCTGCAAGGCAGAGGCTTAACCCCTGAGCCACCTTTCCAGTCCCTGACTTGGGCATTGCCATTTTAACTCTTAAGACCTTCTTTCAATTTGTGTGTTTTTCATTGAACTGAATTAGTTGGCCTGGAGCAGCTCCTGTTCTGGCTGGCTGGTGGGAGGAGTTGGGACTAGTGGGTTTCCTGGGGTTTTGGGGTGAACAGGGGGAGCTTACCCAAGTCACAGTGTGTCCTGGGTGAACCGCACCTGTCTGTAGCGGGTGGGGAAAGGAGGGAGTGGCAGTGGCAGGTGATTAACTTGGGGAGCTGGGGCGTGGCCCAGGAATCCTCCCCAGCCTGAAGCAGCGCCTCCTCAGGCTGGCTTGTGGGAGGAGCTGAGACTAGTGTGTTGCCTGGGGTTTGGGGGTGAGCAGGGGAACTTACTTAAGTCGCAGTGTCTTGGCTGGACTGCACGCATCCCGGGTGGGTGGGGAAAGGGAATTTTCCTTTTTTTTTTTTTTTTTTTTTGGTTTTGTTTTTTTCACGTGGGACCTGGGATCCGAACTCAGAACCTTCTGTTTGTGAGACAGAGGCACAACCCCTGAGCCATCTCTCCAGCCCCTGAAATTTTCATAAATTTTTAAAAATTTTTATTCAATTGTGTGTGAACATGTGTATGTGTGTGTAGAACCACGGGCAAATTCGGGAACCACCATGGACCGCCTCTACCTCCTCCTTGTTTACTTTGCCCTACAAGGACCAGAAAAGCAAGGCATTTCGGATTCTGCCCCTGATTCTGCCCAGGGTCTATATGTGGAATCAAGGATCCAAACTCAGGACCTTCCGCTTGCAAGGCAGAGGCTTAACGCCTGAGCCACCTCTCCAGTCCCAATTTTCCATTTTTTAAATATTTCTGTATATTATTTTGTTATTGGTAGAGTCCTCTTATTTTCTTATGAAATTTGATAAGAAGCACACATTTTCTGTAATTGTTTAAGTTCGCTTTACAGTATAGAAAGTTTATATTCTCCTGAATATAATGTGTATAGTATGAATTTTAGAGGAACTCTTCCTCAAACATCTGTTAAGCTTCTGGATTTATATAGCATGAATTCACTTTGATGTTTCTTATTAAAATTTTTCTTAAATTTTTTTATTTATCAAAGTAGGGTATAGAAATCACCTAATATTGCTTTATTGGACTCTATCTTTTCCTTTTATTGCATTTCTCAGTAAAATTGGGTCCACTACCAAATTCTTCCAGGAACATGTTAAAGATACACATTCAGGGCTAGCAAGAAAAAGCAAAAGGGATACCAGCATGCTATATGGGACAGACAGGGAGTCTCCAGGTAGAGCAAAAAGCAATCTTGACAATTAGTTGCTAAAAGGGAATGGACAATAAAACTCTCAAAGCAGTTTCCTTCTTACTATGAATATGTGCATATTTAATGGTCTCATAATGCACAAGTAAGAAACTGCAGAGAGAAATTTTACCACATCACCAATCTGGAGAAGAACAAAGGCATTCTGACTGAGAAGAGACAGGAGGCAAATGCAAAATTCTCAAAGAGAGGAATCTGCCTAGGACTATCTATTCCAGATGTTATGTATCAATTCTCTAGAGAGCAGGCTTAGTCCTTGATGACCCCATAACTTTCCTGTACACCTGTGTATGCTCACAAACATACAAATACACATACAAACAAACATACATATGGAAAATGAAAGCAAGTCCTGCAAACACTTTCCTAGGCAAGATGAATATATATTCTTATTCAAACTAAACTATTGTGTAAGGAAATATTTTATGTTTTGTGATCAAGCCTTCCCATATACCTTAGATGGACTTTGAACTCTGGTTCTTCCTGGATCCCTTCTCTTCCATTCAGTTATAACCTTCCTTAGTCTCATGAGGTCTTTCCCCTTTGGTGCTATAATATAAGTAGCTGACTAGAGTGCTAAGATTACAGCGTGTGTCCCACCCATGTAGCAGAGGTTTTTAGTGTTTTAGCTGAGAACAAGTCAAAAGGGCATTAGTTGTGTGTCAGATCACACCAGTGACAGGCATGTATGTTACAAGGTACAACTAAGAAAGGGGAGGAGGAACCACTCCTAGAAAACATGCCACTGATTAACAGTACTATTTGAGGTCACACCTTACATATATGTATATGACCCATGAGCTACAGAAAGCACCTCATTTAAACCAGTAACTGGTCCTGCTCATAGTGTTCAAAATATCCCATGTAGTTCCCTTTCACCATCTTTTCAAAGGACATGGTCCGTGATACAAAGACACAAATCCATTGTTGCCAAATGTCTTAGGGATTTTGCCAACATTGTGTTTCTTGCTCCAGAATAGTCACATGATTATGACATGGCCTCCACGGTCTTTTCCTGGGGAAACACATGGTCATCACAGCAGCAACTTAGAAGTTGGAGGAGCTTGTGTGAAGGTCCCTGGTCTTCACTTAGAAACATGGAAAGTTGATGTGAAAGCCATCATGTTCTGCCCGATTCACTGTGGGTATAACTCTGGTGGATTCTATGATCAACACATTTCCCAGTTCTCTTCCTCACCTCTTCCTGGGTAGCCATGGATGATAACTGACAAGTCTTAATGGCAGAAATGTTAAGAATGAAAGTTTGCAGGAACTAGTCACAGAAATGGGCTGGAGAGAAAACTTATTTAGAAAAGCAATTGTATTTCATGGATCTGAATTCAATACCTCAAAATGTATTCCATGGTGCTTTCTCCAGAAAGACTCCACCTCCTAAGGGTTCCATAAATTTCCACTAGCTGGAGATCAAGTATTCATCAAACACAGGAATCTGTTGGGATAGTGTAGTGAGAGCCTGTAGTGAGGCAGTTTTGCTGGACCAAAGGCACTCGTCATGGGACACATGCAGTTAGGCTGAAATTCTGAGTGGCCAAGGACACATGGGCTGCATCAGATTTGGAAATGAAAAGGATAGAGGGTTGCACACTGAACTCTGAACTTGATCCATTTATTGAAACATAGGACAGTGTGTGCGTGTATATACTTGTGTTTTTCAGGTGTGCATGCCTACATGTGCACAGATGGAGGTCAGTATCTAGTGCTTTCCTCTATAACTCTTGGCTTTATTTTCAGTTGACCATATTTGCACCAAACTTAAAGCTTACTGATTGGTGAGATTGGCTGGCCACTGAGCCCGGAATCCTGCCAACTCTGTCAGTCATGTACAGCCTTGCTGGTTTTTTTTATTACACATTTTATTTTTGCATAGTCATACTCTCCTCCTCTCCTTCACCCCTTCGCTCCCTCATTGTCCTCCATTGCACTCTCCCCCCTTCCCTCTCCCTTCATTTACCTCCCTCCCTCACCCTCTCCCTGTGGCTATCACTTCCTCCCTTTCATCTTCCAGAGCATCCATTTGTGGGCAGTGAACATTCCTGTGAATCATATACCCTAGTGAGAGTTCAGGACTCACTGGAATAACTTAGGGCCCCTTTTCATGCTGCCTGCTTAGCTTCTAAGGATCCTACTGCCTGAAGACTTCTCCCCTGTGATCTCTGCAAGACTTTGGGGGGTTGTTGACATGTCAGTCATTGCACAGGTCAGGCAAAGTCCAGTCATATTTTGGGTATATCCTAGCATCTGCAATACCTTGACTTGTGTGTTATATCTTGCATGTCATCAGTCCTCCCCATCTTTAGGCTCTTACAATCTTGTTGCCCCCTCTTCTGCAAGGTTCCCTGAGCTTTACGATGGGGAGAGATTTGCCTGGTCTTGTTCCAGGTAAATAATGTAGTGTCCTTGGTGTTCTGAATTACGGTTTGTTGTTTTCCATTTTGCTGTTCCTGCACTGCCCTTGGCTGCATCCTGATTGGTATCAAAGATCATCTCTTTGAATATGTCATTAAGTACATTTAGAACTAGGGAATACATATGGTGTCTAAATTTCCGTGTCTGGGCTACTTCACTCAATACAATTTTTTTCTAATTTGACCCATTTCCTGGAAAATTTCTTTAATTAATATTTTTGATGGCTGATTTTGATTGCATAAATGTACCACATTTTCATTATCCATTCCTCAACTGTTGGGCATTTGGATTGATTCCATGACTTGCTATTATAAATAGTGTTGTAATGAACATGTTTGTGCTCATGTCACTGTAGTGAATTGCTTAATTATGGGGGATTATTCCCAGCAGAGGTATAGTAGGGTCATATGGCATTTTTATTATTAAGTTTCTTAGAAATAGTTATAGACATTATTTTAGAAATCAGTTTTAGAAAACTGATTGCCGAAGTGGTTGGATAAGCTTGCATTCACACCAGCAATAAATGAGAGTTCCCTTCTCTCCATATCCTCTCCTCTCATTTTTTATATGAGTAATGATACCACGTCTCTTTTGTGTTGTTTGTATTGTGGATTTTTGCCATCCTTCCTGGGGTGAGTTGATATCTCAGGGTAATTTTTATTTGCGTTTCCCTGATGGCTAGGGATGTGGAGCATTTTTAAGATATTTGGTAGACAATTCAATTTCATCTCTGAAAATGTTTTTTTTGAGTTCCAATGCCAGTTTTCTAATTTGGCTATTTAACTCCTTGATATTTAGTTTTTTAAAAATTCTTTGTGCACTTTGGATAACAGAATTCTATCAGATATGTGGTTAGTGAAGATTTTCTCCCATTCTGTGGGTTGCCTTTTTGCTCAGTTTACAATCTCTTTATCTGACAAGAAGCTCTTTAATTTCATAAGACCCCATTTGTTGAGTATTGGTTCTAGTGCCTGTGCTATTGGATTCCTATTTAGGAAATGCTGGCCTAGCCCATTCAGCTCAAGGGAGTTCCCTACCCTTTCAAAGAGGGTTTTTATACTCTCTGGCCTAATACTAAGGTCCTTGATCCATTTGCAATTAATTTTTATGTGTGGTGACAAGTGCAGGTCTAGTAATTTTCTGCATGTACATATCCAGTTTTGTTAGCACCGTTTGTTGAAGATGTTTTTCTTTTTCCATTGAGTTTTTGTACCACTTTGTCAATCACAATATTTCAAGTGGAGTACTTTCCCAAACACTTTTTATACCAATTTGAGGAAGGAATATTTTATACTCCATGCTTGAATTTTTTGTTCTTCTCTTTATACATACAGCTGTTCATATAGAAACCGTATTCCTTATCTTCTATCACACCAAGGTATGATCATCAATCTATTGCCTTACCAAAGGAACACAAACAGAAGCGAGTTCAGCAACTTTAATAGTGTATTAAAATCTTGCATGAGGTCACACTATCCTTTTCCTCACTTGTGGGATTCCAGTTATGCTTGGAGCATTCTTACTAATGGCATGTGCCATATCCAAAAATCCCTTCAGAGATTAATACATTCTTGAATGCTTCCAGTTTTCTTTTATATCAAAGATAAGTAGAATTGGAATAAAAGTTTACCAGGTATTTGAAAGAAGAAAAAGAAGCATTGAAACATTCATGAGGGCTTCTTATAGAAAGTCATTTAACACTTTGTTATTGCAGATTTTAATTTAAATTGCAAAATGTCACCAATCATCTTAACTGAATGACATACAAAGAATTAAGATACCTTAAAAATCATACTGTTTTGCCAAAACCATAATGCTCACACTGGAATGCCTATATCGTTCTTATTTTTGTTTGGTTCAAATTAAGCAATATTGAATATTTGTTGAATAATTTAATATCCAGCAGTATAAATATGGAAATATCTGTGATTTGTTGTAATTATACCAAATGAAATTCATTGCAGTGAGAATATATGCCCAGACAGACTTTGTTCTTTTCCACGTGTATTACTTTCATTATAAATAAGTAACTCAAAATTGTTGTAATTAAGTCAAATTTGTGTTAGAATTGTTATTAAATCAGACAGTAAGTATGAACATCAATGAACAAAGTGTTTTTATTTTAACAGCATAATATTTAATATAATTCCATAAATGGTATCAATAACCTTTTATTTGCTATCCTTCCTAATGTCATTAGGATTACTAAATCTTTAACTGATATAATGCAACATGAAGCACAAGCCACAATAAGATGCAGTATTTATATAGCAAGCTCTGCACTGTTCCTACACACGCCTCTGAAGCCACATGTAATGCCACAGCACAAGAATGCCTTGGTATGAGACAAACATATGTCTCTTTCTGATTTTATTTGAGAAAGATTTTAAATCTTCATGCCCACTTTATAACATAAAGAGATATTATTCCGTAAAAATATATAGGAATCTTAGTGAAGGATCAGAAGACTACTGATTCAGGTGATTCATTTTAGCGAGATAGAGTGGTGGCTCCACATATTCCAAGAAAGTAATTTGGCATTGCAGTAGGAAGCATGACCTTCTGAATAAATCAGCTGATAAGGATGCACAGCTAAAACTGAATTTTCTAGAAATCAGAGAGCACAGGCATGAAAATCACTACAAAGGATTTCAGAACTAGAAAATTGGTGGCTTAAAAGCAATATAGGGCAGAAATTTAACTTGGTGATCTTTCCTCAATGTGGGCAGAAGTTTAACTTGGTGATCTTTCCTCATTGTACATGAGGCATTCTTTTGGAACATCCGGACATTCTTTGCATGGCTGTACAGAATTATCTTAATAGACCCTGAAATTCTACAGAGAGAGGATTTTTCATTCTTAAAAACTTTTGTTTACACTGATGCATGTTTATATTTCTTAATTCCTCAGTCTTAAATTGTAACATTGAATTAAAGGCTGTTATCATTATAGAGATAGTTGGATGCACAGTTTTCTTAATTTTATAAAATATGACACTGCTTCTATATATGTCTAATGAAAATTAAAATTACACAGATTTCAGGCTTAAACGATCCTGGTATACTCTATTCTAGGGTTTCATGCATCAGTTTATACAGATAATAAAAAATAACCTTTGTGTTTAAGATGATTATATCAAAACAGAGGATACAAATAAAAATTTCAAGGTTTGGAAAGAATTATATTACAACTCATATTTAGATAAAAATACAAAAATATGCATATTATGTGGGAATGAAGCTGATCTAGTATTGAAACATGAGAAAGTTTTTTGATTAAAAGAATAATGTAAAGCAGACAATTTTGTTAGATACTTTATTAGATTTTATCTTTTGTTTAATTTGCTTTATTTGCTTTTGTAGTTTTAAAGTTATCCTAAAATGCCAAAATTGTCTGAAATTTTCCTCAGTTTAAGTCTAGTAATTAATTAGTAATAATGGAGGCACAAAATTTCCAATTCATTCACCAGATATAAACTAAATAACCTATTTTGTTAGTGTTAACAGATATTTAGCTAAACTTTTAAGTCTCAAATGGATAGAATTCTTGGGAAGGAAAATGTAGTTCATGTCTGCCATGGGCACTATGAAGACATCAGAAAATTAGATTATTTTCTTAGGTTACCTGTGACTTTCACCACTATGAGTAGCATCATTGATGAGAGCAAAGCTTAGGGAGTTAATATAAATGAAGAAGAGAGGACAAAGGGCTCATTAAAAGTGTATGCAGGTATGAATTCAGGTATGAATTCTCTCTCTTGTAAGCAAAAAGAATTGAGTTTGTATCCCAGATTTCACCTTAGAAAGTCAGGTATAAATACCTATGGCCAAACTTCTGTCCTGGAAGACAGAGATTGTAAAAATTCCAGAGCAAAGAAAAAGGGAAGTAGAAGAATTCAGGATGATTTACTAAATCACACTTGGGCCTCTACAGACATACACAGTGCCCTTTTTTACACATCCACACCCATCTATACCCACATCCATACACACATCCACATGCAAAGTTGTGTATGTGGGTTTTGGGCTTCAGGCCAGGGAAGGGCACTTCTCTAAGCTCCAGAACACCAGAAGCCATTGGCACATGGTATTTCCCTCTCTGGGGAATCAGTGATAAGTTGCAGATAACCATTTGGACATGCTCTTAGGATCTGGGTCATCAATAGGCTATAGTATATAGGAGGGCCTTTGGGTACTCCTCTGAGACACAAGCAGACATTGACAAATTGTATTTCCTTTCTTCAAGGAGACCAGCCTTAACCAACAATAGAACTTTAAATAATAGAACCTCCAAAATTTTAATAGAGCCCACAGATATCACAAACCTGGGATCAAAGCACCAACAATTTGCTACTGGGGGCTCTAAAGTTCCTCCCATCAAATAAAAGGGAATCTTCACATCCAACCAAGATAAATAATCCTTTTTACTTTCCCTCTTATCAGAGTTGACAGTCACCTCTGCTTCAGACACCCTAAACCCCACCCACCCACCCCATTAACTATTCACCCTCATAAGTTTGGAAGGAACTAATAGCTGGCATGTACTCTAAGCCTTAACCCCTGACTACTAAACCCATTCTATTTCATAATGTAAAGCTGATATAATACTTAATTCAAACTACATATAACAATCCTTGACACCAAATCTGAAACATTCACGCAAATCTAGACCTAAACTCTCTATCACCCCCAGAAATGAGTAGGGCTTTCACATTTGCTTTTTATTGGCAAAATATTGCCTTACCCACAAAATAATAGCAAGGAATACTACACTGAGTCCTTAAACACTTAGGTAAACAGTGGCAATAACAGTCCATGTGCAAGAATTCGGTCTTATTCATAACAATTTGAAACACACACCAAGAAAGATTCTAGAAATCAAACACAAAATGACCAAGTCACACTATAAATCCACAAGGAACAACAAAAATCATGACAATAACTCCCCCTCAAAAATGCTGACCTCATAACAATGTATCCTTATTAGAATAACCACTGAAATATTAGTCAAGAACTCTATAATCAAGACAAGGATTTTCAAAGTATCATCTTTGCCATAATGAAAGCAATAAAGAAAGAAACCCAAAAGGAGTTAAATAACCTCATAAACCAATGTGAACAAAACCACAACAACCACCTAGATGAAATGTAAAAAGCAGTTGAAGAAACAAAACTAGCCATAGAGCTAGTTAAAAACTCATACAGATATTAAGCTTGAAATTAAAAATAAGCTAGCTATTATAATGCAAAATTGGGCAGAATCAATGAAGCAGAAAATAGAATATCAGAACTAGAAGACAAAAAAGCAGAACAAAAGATATTGAAAAAATCAAAACATAAACACTAGAGAGGAATATTCAAGAGTTATGGGACTCCTTCAAAGAGATCCCCATCCAAGTACAAAAGGCATATTGAATATCATTCAGATATGACCAAAATAGAAATCACTAAGACAAACTATAGTCAAAATAAAATAAATACATGAATGAGACAATGTACTGAGAGTGACAAGAGAAAGAAATTCACATTTAAAGGTAAACATTAAAATAACAGCTGATTTTTTTAATGGAAGTAATAAAGGACAGAAGAGCTTGGAAAGATGTACTTCAAGTGATTAATGAGCATAAATGCTAACCCAGACTAATATAACAATCAAAACTTTCAGTCATGATTGACTTTGAAAAATCTTCCACTATAAGAACATGCTGAAGGCTTATATGAACAACAAACTAGGCCGACAAAAGAAGCTAAAAAAGATATACGGATAAAAAACATATCTCAGAGGATTAATTATACCAATACAACTTCCTAAGAAAGAAAAACACACATAAAAACCACAAAACACAGAAAGTAACAGGATCCAGCACGCATTTCTCAATTATAATCCTAAACGTTAATGAAATTAACTGTCCAATTAAAAGACATAAACTACAGTCATGAATCAAATATCACAGTCCAGCAATGTGCTGCCTTCAGGAAATAAATCTCATCATGAAAGTGAATGATAGGCATATTCTCAGAGCAAAAAGCTGGTTGGTCAAAGCTAATGGAAAAAGGAAACAAGTAGGAGTAGCAATTCTGACAACTGATAAAATAGACTTCAAACTCAAAGAAATCATAAGAGACACATAAAACTATTACATATTATTCAAAGGAACAATTAATCAGGAAGACTTCACAATATTGAATGAAATATGCACACCTAATGTAGGCTCAGCCACATTCATTAAATACACGTTATACAATTTAAGATGACAAGTCAACCCAAACATGAAAATTTTTAGGGGATTTCAACATCGCATTCTCACCATTGGATCGATCAACAAGCCAAAAACTGAAGAGAGATACACTGGAGTTTAATCAAACCATAACCCAAATGGACCTGACTGAACTCTGCAAAATTTTCCATCCCAACAATAAGGAAAACATATTTTTCTTCTGCAGCCAATGGAACTTTCTTCACAACGGACCACATATTTAGACACAAAGCTTACTTCCATATATATAGGAAAATTGAAATAATACCCTGACCCAATATGACCACCATTTAATAAATTTAGGCATTCACAACAAAACAAACACACAAATTTTTGGAGATTAAAGCCCATGATACTGAACAAGGAATGTGTTCGGAGAGAAGTCAAAAGGGAAACTAAAAAATTTCTAGAAAGTAATGGTAAAGAAAGTACATGCTATCAAAATCTTTTGGATATGATGAAGGCAGTTCTAAGAGGAAAGTTTATAGAATTTGATGTTTGTATAAAAAATGGAAACATTACAAGGAAACAGCTTAATAATCCAACTCCAAAAGACGAGTAGAAATTAGTAAAATCAGGGGAGAAATATTCAAAATTGAGATGAAGAAAATTATAAAAAGAATCAACAAAACAAAAAGCTGGTTCTTTGAAAAAATTCACCAAGATTGGCAAACCGTTAGCCAAATTAACCAAAGCCAAAAGTGGGAAAACTAAAATTAATAAAATTAGAGATGAAAATGGAATCATTACAACTGATACCAAGGAAATCCAGAGAATCATAGTTATAATTCAAAAATTTATGCTCTACAAACTTTGAAACTCAGAAAGAAATGGAATTTTTAATATGCACAACTTACCGAAACTGAATCAGGATGGAACTGAAATATTTAAACAGTCCTATATCAAGTGATGAAATTAAAAAAGCAATTACAAATCCCCCACCAGAGAAAGTCCAAGACCAGATAGAGTTAGTGCAGAATTCTACCAAACATTTGCACAACAACTAACACCACTATTCCTTAAATTATTCCAAAATAGGTAGAAACACTACCAAATACTTTCTAAAAACCTAATATTATACTAATCCCCAAACCAAATAAAAAATAAAGGAGACAACTATAGGCCAGTTTCATTGATGAACACGAATGCAAAGATCCTCAAAAAAAATTTTAGTAAAGTGGATTCAAAAACATACAAGAAAAATCATTCACTGTGATCAAACAGGACTTATTCCAGGAACACAACAAGGTTGGCTCAAAATATGTATATCAATAAATATAATCCATCACATAAACAAATCCAAGGAAAAAAATCATATATTCTCTAGATAGATACAAGCTTTAGACAAGATCCAACATCCATTTATGATCAAAGTCCTGGAGACAATCAGAATGGAAGGAACTTACACCAACTTAGTAAAGGTTATGTACAAGAAGCCTATAGCAAAGATCATTATAAATGGTGAAATTCATAAAACATTCTCTCTTTGATCAGTAACTAGGCAAAGTTCTCCACTCGTACTACTTTTATTCTGTTTCATACTGGCTGTCCTAGCTAGAGCTATTAGACAAAAGAAGGAAATAAAATGGGTATGTTCAAATAGCAGCAGCAGAAGTCAAGTTATCCCTATTTGCAGACAACTTGATCTTTTACACTCAAGAGCAAGTTGTCACAGGATGATGGAAATACACATCATTCCTTATACTTCCTTTTACATGGTCCACCACTGGAAAGCACCTGCTATGAGTCGGGTCTTTCACACCAATTGAACAATCACCTGTAGGCTTCTTTTTATATATATATATATATATATTTATTATTATTTCCGCTCATACAAACTTAATAGGTACACCAGTTCCCTCCCCCTCTCCTCCTCCCCCCGAGCCCCCTGTTCCCCATCCCCTCATCCCTCCCTCCCCATTCCCCAGTGCCTCCCGCTGCAATTCCCAGAGAGTCCTTTATTGTGCATGACTGACACTCCTCTGGGCCCTTCTCTCCAATGATGTACAAGGACCCAGTGGCATTTCCCTGAACCCTTTCCCGTGTTCCCCTTAAGCATAGGAACACTACTGTGGCTGTCAATCCCTTGCCTCCAAGGATATTGGTGCCTTTAGCCGATGTTAGACTTTGTGAGGTCAATAGTGTGTTGGACATTGCGCAAGGCATGCAAAGTCCAATTATGATTGCTTCAGCCCTAACTTGTGTGGAGTATCTTGCAAATCATTGCTCCTCCCATTCTTTTGCTCTTACAATCTTACCGCCCCTTCATCTGCAAATATCCCTGAGCTTCAGGATGGGGAGAGATTAGTCTGGCCTAGTTCTAGGTGGTTGATATAGAGTCTCTGAAGGTCTGGATTATAGTTTGTTGATTTTTCTTTTGCAGTTTTGCTGCTCCTGCAATGCCCTTCACTCCATCCTGCTGGGCACTGTATGTCACTCCCTGGCCAGAGACAAAAAGCTGTTAAACTGGAGTCTTATTATAAGAGCACATTCAAGGGTAGATGTAATAAAAGTAGAAAACCTTAGTGAGGGAGGGGTCAATCATCCATTTGCAAAATGGTTATTTTTTATCTGCTAGACTATATGCCCTCCCCTTCTGGTAAGATCATACCCCCTCAGTTGTAAAATGATCAGGAATGAACGTCTGTGAACTTAACCAGGTGTCACAATACTTACTTGCAGTCCTTGATGGAGGCCTATTTTCTCTGCTGTAACATGGTCACTTCTCTCCTTGTTTCTGGTGTGGCCCTCCTACCCCAGCCCTCCTGTTCATAATCCTTGCAATTACTGTAGATATTTCATAGATTTACCTTTGAGTGTCTCAAGGTGGGCTGGGTGGGTTTGGTACTAGGAGCCAGCTATTAGGGAGTACATACGGCACTTAATTTTCTGGGTCTGGGATACTTCACTTAATATAATGGTTTCTAATGACATCCATTTCTCAGCAAATTCCAGTAACTCGTCATTTTTGATGGCTTAGTAGTACTCCATTGTATAGTACTTTTCCTTATCCACTCGTCAACTGTTGGACATTTGGGTTGATTCCATGACTTTGCTATTGGAAAGAGTGCTGCTATGAATATGGTCGCACTTGTGCTATTGAGGTGAACCTCTGCTGCATGGGGTGTTAGTCCCAGAAGTGGAATAGCTGGGTCATATGGCATTTCAATCTTTAATTTCTTTAAGAATCTCCAGACGGCTTGCCAGCAATGTAGGAGAGTTCCCGTCTCTCCACACCCTCTCCAGCATTTGTTTTTGTTTGTATTGTGTATTTTTGCCATCCTGACCGGGGTGAGAAGATACCTCAGGGAAGTTTTGATTTACATTTCCCTGATGGCTAAGGAAGTGGAGCATTTTTTAAGATATTTGTTAGACATTTTAATTTCATCCCTAGTAAAGTTTCTTTTAAGTTCCAGGGCCCATTTTTTAATTGGGCCAGTGGTTTCCTTTGTGTTTAGTTTTCTAAGTTCTTTGTGCACTCTGGACAGTAGAGCTCTGTCAGATATGTGGTTAATGAAGATTTTCTCCCATTCTGCGGGTTGCCTTTGAGCTCATGTTACAATCTCTTTATCTGAACAGAAGCTCTTTAATTTCACAAGATCCCAACTGTTGAGAGTTGGTAGCAGTGACTGTGCCATTGGATGTTGTTAAGGAACTGTTGGCCTAGCCCAATCAGCTCGAGGGAGTTCCCTATCCTTTCAACTATGGTTTTTATAGTCTCTGGCCTTATATCAAGGTCCTTGATCCATTTGGAATTAAGTCTTGTACATGGTGACAAGTATGGGTCCAATTTTAATCTTCTGCATGTGGAGATCCAGTTTTGCTAGCACCATTTGTTGAAGATGCTGTTCTTTTTCCATTGGATTCTTTGGGCCCCTTTGTCAAAGACCAAAATGGCTGTAATTTTGTGGGCTTATATCTGGGTCTTCAATCCTTATCCATTGATCTGTGTGTCTATTTTGGAGCCAGTACCAGGCTGTTTTTATAACTATGGATTTGTAGTATAGACTAAGGTTTGGTGTGGTGATAACTCCAGCAGTGTTTTTGTTACTCAGGATTGTCTTTGCTATCCTGGGTCTTTTGTGCCTCCATATGAATTTTGAGATTGTTTGGTCAACTTCTTTAAAGAATTGCTTTGGGATTTTAATTGGTATAACATTGAATTTGTATATTGCCTTTGGTAGGATGGTCATTTTTATGATATTGATTCTGCCAATCCAGGAACATGGGAGGTCTTTCCACCTTCTGGTGTCTTCTGCAATTTCTTTCTTTAGGGTTTTAAAGTTTTCATTGTAAAGGTTTTACCTCCTTAATCAAACCCTTAACGAAATGGACCTTACAGATCTCTGTCAAAGTTTTCACCCACGCACCAAAGAATACACATTTTTCTCAGCAGCACACGGAAATTTCTCCAAAATATATCACATATTGGGCCACAGAATGAATCTACACATATACAAAAAAGTTGAAATTCTAACCTGTGCCCTATCAGACCACCATGGCCTAAAGCTGGACATCCACAACACAACAAACAAGAGAAAACACACTAACTCCTGGAAACTTAACAATATGATGCTGAATGAGAACTGGATTCAGGAAGAAATTAAAAAGGAAATACAAGATTTCCTGAAAGCGAATGATAATGAAAATACAACTTACCAAAATCTCTGGGACACAATGAAAGCTGTCCTAAGAGCTGGAAACATCAGAAATGAATAACTTAACAATGCCGCTTAAAGCTTTAGAGAAACTAGAGCAATCTGATCCCAAAAGTAGTAGAAGAGAGGAGATTAGCAAAATAAGGGGAGAAATATCTGAAATCGAGACTAAGAAAACGATAGAAAAAATCAACCAGTCAAAAAGCTGGTTCTTTGAAAAAATCAATAAGATTGATACACTCCTGGGTAAACTAACCAAAAGCAAGAGAGAGAAAACCCAAATTAACAAAATTAGAAATGAACATGGAGTTATCACTACTGATACCCAAGAAATCCAGACAATTGTAATATCATATTTCAAAAACTTATACTCTGTGAAGTTTGACAACCCAAAAGAGATGGATGAATTTCTAAGTAAACATAACTTACCTAAATTGAATCAGAAAGTTGTGAATTATTTAAATAGTCGTATAACATATAAGGAAATTGAAGAAGAATCTCGAATCTTCCAACCAAAAAATGTCCTTTACCAGATGGATTTTGCACAGAGTTCTACCAGACATTTAAGGAGTCACCTGAGTGATCCCAAAAACTCCACCAGGAAGCTCCTGGAACTAATTGAGAAGTTCAGCAGGATGGCAGGATACAAAATAAATGTACAAAAATCAGAGGCCTTCCTATACACTCAGAATGAAAGAAGTGAAAAAGCCTTGAGAGAAACAATCCCATTTACTATAGTCCCTAAAAAAATGACTTAACCTATAGGCTTCTTTAAAGGCCCATTCCAACCACGATTTCTTCACAGCTATTCCCCAAATAGCCTGAAACTGTAAAGTCGACAACTAAAGCTAACCATCATAGTACTCCCTAAAGACTAGAACTCTCTCAGAATGTAACATCAGTAGTCAATAGTTTGATCATGCATGGATGTTGACCTGGTCAGTTTGAGGCAGGATGAATACATATAACCATAACTGCTCTTAAGTACATGGGAGCAAAGTTTCATAATCGCCTTAGGATGATTTTTTATGGCCCTTTTAGTGACCTTCTGGCTCTCACAATGCTTTTCACTGTTGGGCAGGGCCCAGGATTTGCCCTAGGGCATGGTCGAGCATACAGGGACTAAAGATGGCACTGAGGCTAGTGTCCTGGGTGTAACCCTGATCACATTACAGAAACCCCTAATTGGTTTTCAGGTATTGACCTGCCCTCTGTTCTGAGTGACATTGGACTTGACTACTAGCACCTGAAGAATATGTGGACCTTTGACACAATTGGGTGCCCATTTGGTGCCTTGTGGTCTTTTGTTTATATAAGCTGCTTGTTACCCCTAATAAACTGAGATTTGCTTTTGACAAACTCCCTGACCCATGGCCGAGTCTCTGGGGAATTGAGGCAGAGGTGGAGACAGCAGGACCTACTTTTCTTTGTCTTTGCAATGGGCTACACAATCATGTGAATGAGTGTGTGAGTGGGTGGCGACATGCCATGCAGTGGGTGTTGGACTTTACATTTCACTCCATTTCCACAACATTCCCTGAGGCTCAGGGTTTTGGTATAAATATTTAGGACTGAACCCTCAGTTATGATTTCTTCTCAACATCTTAGACAGCATTGCATCTACATTTATCATTGAAATACAAGCATATAAGCTTCTCTGTATGAAATTGAGAATAGCTTTTCAGGCTATGTTTGGAGAAGAGGAAGCCTAGATGGAGGGGTAGAGAGAACAGAACAGGGATAGAGAAAAGAAGAGGATAATAGGAAAAAGAAAAAAATACTTAATTTTTCTCCTCCATGTACAATTGGATTCTCTCTCTCCCTCACCTGCTGGAGCATGCACATGCACTTTTATGTGTTTTCATGTGTGTGTATGTGTTAAGAAATAATACCGGGGACTCTGTGGATGGTATCAGGAAATGCATATGTATATATATGAAAACACTTCAGTGAAATCTATTATTTTCTATAGCAGTTAAAATGTAATAATGTAGAAAATTACAACTATAAATTTAATCTCTAATGAATTAACTAACATCTTGTAGAGTTGTATTTAATTTATATCTTTTAAAAATAACATATTAAATGTACATTCAAAGAAACTCTCACATTCTTTTTAACTAGAAGCTAGTTAATGACAGATGGTGGTTTTATTGATTACAGATAAGAAAATAAGTTGGTTCTACAGATAAAAAATAAGCCTGCTGTCTATTCTTATCACAGACAATTTACTTCTAGGCATTAAGTAATTTCCTTCTAGCCACATCATCCTTAATGTCAGAGTCCTTATGCTAGTAAAGATGGAGAAACGGACTCTGGAAAATTCTAGCAGCTTCTAAAGTCAATACTGAAGAAAGTTGTTTCTATTGAAAGCTTGCTTTTCTGTTCCCAAAGCAGATTGCAAATCACTGTCTGAGAATCACTGGAGATCAAGGTTTGAGACCACTAAAAGAAAAACATTTAAGTTCTGAAATTATGCAAAGTTAAAGAAAGAAGTCAAATAAAAGTGAAATCAAATGATAATACTGCTGAAAGTTGGTCAGAGAATATATAGATTGAGAAATTAAATATTTTATTTTCTGTAAGCTTGAGACCTTGATGATAGTTTGAGTCATAGACATTCACATTGTTCCTTGAGGTCCACCTAAGATTGAAAGTTGGCAGATGGAAAAATATATTAGATGTATATTTTTACAGATCTATACTTAATCAGAACCATCTCAATGAATAAATAAGACATATCAATGCAATGTTCTTGCTGTATAAACTGTTCTTGATACATCCATATGGAAAGACACACAACATAAATATAAAACTTGATGCTTTGCAGCACAATGGCATAATCAGATCTAGGAGCAAAAGAGGAAAACACAATAGTCAGCAATCCACACTATGTCTCCTCACGATTGCTGCTCTCTCCCCATCCTTGATTTCATTCCTATTGGTAATTTTTGCTTTTCTTTAGCTGTAGAAAATAAATCTTTTACTGGATATTCTTCCTAAGATTCATACATATTTTTGAATATAGCAGAAGTGTATTTATATTGCATCATATTGTTCTGAAAAATGACTGCTCTACAATATTTTAAAATCAATTTGTGGTTTTTGAACTTTTGTTGTTGAAACTTATGCAGCTGTGAAATTCCTGTATTTTTATTCACATAGGTGCATATTATTTTTCCTTATGATAAAGTAAGAATTGATGGGCCACTGTGCTTTAATGGGCCACTGTGCTTTAACCTGACAATTTTCCAAAGCATCATACCAATTTATACACACATATTCAGCTTTGAACCTAAGAAACAATTTTCCAAAGCTTCATGCCAATTTCTGCTCCCAATGCATGCTTGTGGATATAAACACCCTGCAGATTCTGTCAGTATTTCATTTGACAGTTCAGTGTGTACATGCAGACTTCAAACTGCCAGTATCTGAATTTTTATTCTAGTGTGGAGATAGTGAGGACAGCCTCATGGGGTTTGGTTAGACTCAAAGCACACACACACACACACACACACACACACACACACACACACACACTAATTCTATTATATTATCCCCTTCATGATAGCTCTGAAGAAGCAACATAATAATTCAAGTTCTCTGGCCTCTTAACAAAAGTAGTTTTGATGTGTAAAATTCTCCCAGTGTTTCTCGGTGCTCTGGACAGGACATTCAATGGAAAAAGATTTATTTTAATAGCTTTCTTCTTATACAGCAAAGCAGAAACTGTATCGTTTGACTTTTATCCACACCTAAAATCACTCCTTAATACTCACTTCTAATCCTGCATCCAGAATCTTAACCAATCCTGAACTAATCCCTATTTCTTTTAACTCATATTCAAAATCTTTTGGAACAATGCACATCTCACTTAAGGTATTACCTAGTCTGTCCTCTTGAGCATCTGTTTTGGACTTCTTTCAAGATTTTTTCCTTATTGTCCAGACTCAATTAAATGCACAGTGTTCAGCATGGACGTTCAGTACTCTGGAGGCCATCTACATTTATAGGCTATTTATTGGGTATTTCCTTTTCCTTAGTTACTTTCTCATTGTTTGATTGGTGTATTTTGATAACAAACTAAAAATCCTCTCTCCTAATACATTTTTTTTTGAGATCAGAGAAACAGAGCATTCACACAAGAAAAGACCAAAAACTGCACGGGACTATCTTCCTTAGCAACCAATGAAAGGTGCACTCTTATAACTGTGGGAAATGGATAATGAGAATGGCATCACATGTAGGTGATCAGACTGAGATAGACAATATATACATTTTAGATGTAATTTTTAGACTATTGGCAAGTGTGGCATGGAATGAGTGAGATATATAAATCATGGAGGCATCACATGATGTAGACAGACATATTCTGTGTATGTGGCTGTTTGCTGTAGGTTAATGTATTACTAGGGAAGCCACAGAGGGAGAAAAGAGACTTTATAAGCATGGCAGATTAGCAAGATAACAAATAATAGGTAAATGATCTATCTTTCTAATATAAACTATGAGCTACCACAAACATTTTATTTTAAATTAAATTTTAATTAAAATCTATGGCATCTAGACACTGACCAATAAGACAACAGGTAAATAAGGCAAGTGTCTTGTTTTCTTGAGTGTAAGTTAAAAGATAAAGGTTACGAGTAACCATGAGGCAGGTGTTCAAAGACAGACTCGATGAAAATTTAATCAGTAGATCAATTTAATAATTTTATATAGCTGAATTTCTGGAAGTATGTGTGTGTGTATCTTCATATGTACATATGTATGATTTTGTGTATGCTTGGGACTGCACTGCAGGTTCTTAGTACTTTAGGTTACGATTAATTTCCAGGTTTTTGAGTCAATGTGTTGGCCCTGCCTTGAACACTATGATTTCTTCATTAAATTTGCTTTTAACTGAGCAGCTTCTAGCTGCTTCTTCTATAGCATGAAAATATTTATAATGTTTCTGTTTCCCAGAATGATTTAGAGAACCATGGCTATCCCTAATTTTATTGTAAAAGTATACCTTAGGCCTTCATACAAAGTGAATTCAACAAAAGACTGGTTGACCCTTTCAGCATTCATTTTATAAGGTTAAAGTACAAAGAAGCAGTTGACTTCTGTGTGTGCTGTGGACCCCTTACTTCTAAGTCTCAAGCAGCTTGTAACTACCTCTTGCATTTCTCTCCCATTTTCTAATTCCTTTTCTGGAAAATGTAATTATTAATTAATTAATCAACTGGAAGGCCTATCATGCCTTTGCTTTGAATATATGTTTGAGTCTACACAAACACAAAAACATGATTTCAAAACAAATACATGCTGATATGCCTATCATTACTTCATAGTCAAAATAAAGGAAGTTTTACTTATGAATTGCATTACATCTCACTTAATATTGTACTATTAAGAAGACAGTGTTAAGTTTTACTTTTGTTGGAATTCTTTTGCCATTCTTACTATGTCACCCTACAATGGTGTGGGCATTGCTTTGTGGTCCAGGTTGTGGTGATTATTCTGCCTCTGTCTCACAAAAATTGATAGTACAGGATAACACTACCACACCTGCTGTATATTTTACTTATTTGTAAAGACACTATTATGTTCCAAATCTGTTGATAAATATTTGTTTATGGATTTTATTGTTCAGGTTACAGGTACAGAAAATAGAAAATTTACTATGCTCCCATAACTAGATTCAGGCAAATGTAGATACTAAATTTCATCTAGCTAAATTAAAAAAATGAATGTTAAAATATATTTATATACCAAAATTTGACATAAAATAGCCATATATTTTTTAAGTATAAAGTTCAGTTCCAGAAAAAATTAGCATGAAGCAGGTGAGTTTGTTGAGCAGGTATGGCAACTACCCAAAAACCTAGAGATTGAATTTGATCCTTAGAAGCCTATTAAATAGAAAAAGATGACTGACTTCTGGAAGTTGTCCTCTGACTTCCATCTTTGTGCCATCACATGCCTATGTTTCTCTCTCTCTCTCTCTCTCTCTTCTCACTTTTGTATCTTTTTCTTTCCTTTCTGCTTTCAAATAATTGAATAAATAAAATATTACAAAAATGAGAAAATTAGAAATTTAAATAAAAATCTGGATTTTGTATTTCAAGCATATATTGAAAACACAATATCTATGACATAATAATGTAATAAATTCACATTGTAAGTAGTTTTGTAAATAAATATAAAATGTTAAAATTTCTAATATAATAGCAAACTGAAAGTTAAAATTACTGATGTAATATCCTTTCAATGCATTAAAGACAGCATGTATTACTACAGTCACTAAAATTAAGAAGAAGCAAATTTTAGCAGTGCATACTCTTGTCTTAGTGAAACAGATTTTGATGCAGTTAATTAAGTACCAAATGTTGCATGAGCTGATAGCCACTGGTTTATAATGAAATATGTGTTATGATTAAAAAACACATGATTAAACGTGTTTGGATAGCATTCTATTTCCAAATATTTTCTTTATACTATTCTGATTGTTTAATTAAGTATAAATTCATCATATGCTATACTGAGGTATAAATGATAGTTAATCATTAATTCTACCCACAATAACAAAAGGGAAAATGATCATTAAATTTAGTAATAGTTAAATTTAAAAAATTAACACATCAATATGTTTCTGTAATTGGTGTTATTCCAGATATAGAATGGTTCAGAATGGCCCACCTCATCACAGAATAAATACTGTATTCACAGCCTGAGAAAGGCAATGGAAAGTGAAACATTCTGTTTGTATTCAGAAAGCACATGTCTTACATGGAAATGATGTGCTAGGCTCTTGCTTGTACCCATTGGTCTTCTCCATTGGCAGCCTGTTCATAGTGGAAGTTGAAAAGTATCCAACTGAGACTTAGTTGAAATATTTTCCCCATGTCAAATAGAGTTCATTATGAAGGGAGCCTGCTGAATAAAACTTCATTTAATGGGTACAGAGACAGGTTTATGCCAAACTTATTTCAGATTAATGTGGTCATAAATATTTTGAGCAATTTGAAAATAAAAAAGGAAGTAAACTTCAAGTTTTATTGGATTATTATCATTCCTTGGAGATCACTGAACAAAATTCAAAATTACTCAATTTAAAGTTAAATTCCTTGCTTTCATATTTGTCGAATTACCAAAGAAATACTATGTCTACAAATCAGAATGCTTCTTATATATTTTCAAAGAAATTTTATTTAGATTTTGGGTTTTTTTCAGGTATAATAATTCGTCAAACTCCATGTAAGTAAACTATTTTGACTCTGTATTATGATTTTAATCAATAATTTTATACAATATTACTGGAGTGTTCTTATCAAATTCATTGCTTTGTTAAATCATCTGAATTCCCCTAGATTTTCTTTCCTAAAATGGAAAAGTCAGCAGTTTGTTCCATTTTCATAATGAACTACAATTATCTTACATTAGAAAAAAAGATTTTTCTTTGTGATGTCAGATTATTTTTAATGAGTGGTTTTCTACTGCATGCAAGGCTATAATTTAATTTTTGCTGACATCATAAACTGTATGAGTTCAGCATAAGTATTTTGTGAATGACAAAAGAACAATTTATTTCAATTATGAATTTAAGATTTATTTCAATGGAATAAAATTGATTTTTTAATCTTATTACACTAGTGCATTTTCTTCATGAAGAGACATGAAGAAGAATGTGTTCCATATGCAGTGTTTCTAATGAATTTAAGCCTTTTAATGATAATTATGTTATAAAGAATTTGTTTTGACATAATTATTCATTTTCAAAAGTTCTAATTTTTATGTTTTTCTTATCTGTTTATCTTTTGCCTTACCACTCATATATCCTTGAATGCACAGCATTCATTTTCACATTGCTTCTGGCAAACAATACATCATAATACACATACTTAGTAATAATGACAGCATCTTTTATTGTGATGAATTGAGAATAAATCACATTAGATCAAGCAAAAACTTAAATTAAATTATCATGCTCTAAGTATTACAAGCTCCTTGACTATTTCAGACTATATTAAATCTGTTTTTTGTAACTAGAATGAATATGATACCATATAGAAAAGATGGTTATGTATGAACCTCCTCCATATTTTATATGTAAAAATTCATCCTTCACATCTAAACAGAAATCTCATATGCAAACTGACTACATACACAGACACACATGCAAAAACACTCATTCACATATACACTAACAAGTATACACACACACAAGTATAAAATAATTATTTCAAACTATAGCATAGCTTTCTTTGAAAATTCTGATGCATTCTCTTTATTATTGCCTTGAGTATTTTGTCTGTATAAAGCTCATCAATGTGGTATTGTTTACCATATATTAACCTAATAATGACATTAGTCATGAGAAATATAGAATTGTCTATGGAGTGCTTCTGGCAAACTTACAGGATACAAATTCGGCAATTTCACAAAGGGAAATAGCTCTCCAAAAGTAAAATGATCATCAATATTTAGAGTCCTGATTGTGAAGTGGTGAGTGCTGCTGCTATAAATTGCTTGTAAAATGTCATGGGAATGGTAGATTGAGAATAAGTTAACATAACTACAGAAAGTGTCCTCATATATAATCTAATATCCCTTATCACGTTCAAAATATATTTTTGTATTGTGAAAAGACTTCATGAATATAACAAGCATTTTACAATGCTATGCCGTATTTATATTGCTCTAGTGGTTCAGTTCACAGACACTTTGAAAATGGAGGGTACAACTTTAATTTGGTAGCCTACTGTAACATAATTACCAATGAAGGTCACAATGAGATGAACAATTTTTTTAGAATTTCAGTCTTAACTTTTTTCTAAGATGTATATAAGGAAATATGTATTATTTTGCTCCATAAAAATCAGCATTTTGTTTCATAATCATCACCACCATCATACCCCACATATTTTATAATTGTGATAGATTGTGCAACATTTTATCTATATTATAATTATGTGGGAGTCAAGAATCAAACTTGGAAAAGGATATCAATATAATCTTCAAAGACACATCTCCAGTGAAGTACTTCCTCCAACTTATCTACCACCTATCAATACAGCTAATGGAGTTTGAAAATCTGGGTGACACTCCAGATCTAAGCCACAGCAGCTGCCAATACCTAACTGAATAGAGTTCATACTTTGCATGATGCCCATTGTAATGCAATTGTGAATCCATCAAATAATCAAATAATATATTAGATTATAATTTCATTCACAGAAAGGCAAAATTCCTCTAAAATCTTTCACTTTTCATTCTGAAAACTAGTAAAAACATAACTTGATTTCTATATCTTTCTTATTGTAAATACTTGTCTACAATTTCAAAACAATTCTAAATTGCTACCCACATTGGGTGTGACTTGCACTGGAGTGTTGCATGGATTTTGAGCTTCCATCTCACTCCAGCCAGAAAGGTGGTCATTAGGAAAACAAATACTGAAAATTCTGAGGAGGATGTATATGAAATGGGATCCTCTTCCTGCTGGTGGTAGTGTAAACTAGTCTACCCATTGCAGAAATCAGTATGGAGATTTCACTAAACAATAAAAACATATATATCATAGTATCTAGTCATACACTCCTGGGTATCTACACAATGAAATCCTACTTCATGTGTCATGAATCCTTGCATATCAATATTTATTTTAGCACTTTTCACAAATAGTCAATTTATAAAACTAACCAATAGGTCCAATAACAGAAAAATGCATAAAGTATAGGGCTGTGTATACATATATCACTTTTATACATCCTAAGATATATAGTATCTTTCACTGGTAGTAAAGGCATGTTGTTTTAGGAAAGTTGATGCACATGAAGGCAATTACACCAAGTGATTAATCCAGTATCATAAAGACAGATATTTAATGTAATCTCTCATTTTTGTTTCCTCAATGAACATAACATGTGTGTGTGTGTGTGTGTGTGTGTGTGTGTGTGTGTGCATGAACAAAGTTGAAGGGAGGAAGGGAGAGGAAAAATAGTGAAAGAAATCTCTCATTTGTGTTTCCTTGATGAACATAACATGTGTGTGTGTGTGTGTGTGTGTGTGTGTGTGTGTGTGTGTACATGAAAAAAGTTGAAGGGAGGAAGGGAGATGAAAAATAGTGAAAGAAGTTATAGAAGCAAAAATAGGAACTGTATATTATATGGTTGTGTGAAAATGTCCTTACATAAAACTGTATCATGTATAAAAATTATACACAAAATAAAAAAGGGTAAAAGTAAAGAAAAATAAAAATGTACTGTGAAAAAGAAATATTTTAAGAATTTCTGCTGTTAGTCTAAAATAATTTCAGAAAAATCTTACCTGCAGAACATGAGCTTAAACATAAAAACTAAATTTTTACTCAGAGTTAAGAAATACAAAATATATACTATATGAATAATGTACATCTAATAAACTTACCAATCATAACTACTGTATTGTATGGTTTTAGTTGGGTTTGCTATAGTCACAAACATAAGCTACAGTTTAAATATTGGTTAACACTTTACTAAAACATTCCCTTACATCATTTATCTTCAGAAAAGAGAATTCAATCATGGTAATCACAAAGAATATTTTTCATAAAGTTCTAAACTCTATCGGTCAAGTCTGCAAACATTTCATGTGTTCCAATATAATATTGTGATAGAAAAGGAATGATGCTCCTTTTCAAAAACTGGAAAGTCTTGTGTGAACAGAATCCTTTATCTCTGCTTAGTGTACAGGGAAGTATTACAATGATGAATGACTTCCAATTCTCTGCTTTGCATTACAAATTTTCATTCACTACCCAATGTTCTTCTCTGACAGAAAAAGTCCCATTATGGGAGTATTTGAAACTTCTTGTCAGTAGTAAATCAGAACAATTTTAGTCAGTTTATAATTTCTGTCATTTCTGACTTGCACAGTACATCAGTGTAACTAATGTTTCTACTTAAATAAATAGTGTCTGTATTGTCATTGCTGAAAGTTGCTTCACTTTAAGCGGCTAATCTGTCATTACAAACACAGGAAATTGCCTTCTGAACAGCTATGAGTCCTTAAGGACTACAATCTAAACATGTAAAATTTTGAATTTTACTCCCTGAAGTTTAATTTAAATTTGCAGTGAGATATTTTCACTAACATCGAATGAGTCAGATGTATTTGTCCAAACAAAAACATTCTTCTAAAAAGTTTATCCCATCTGCCAATTTTTTAAAAAAAAATCTGATGAGGAAGACTAGACACGCAATTACCTTACTTGAAAGAGCCTCATTCCTGGTATGACATTTATTATACCTCTTAAGTCTCAAGGTCTTTTGAAGAAGAGGTAAAATTAAAATATATGAGTCAGGGCACAGGAGAGCTCAGTGGTGCCTACAGGAAACCTGGATAGCCAAGACCAATCCTGGAAACCCACATGATAAAAGGAGAGAACTAACTTCTGAAAGTTGTCCTCTGACCTCCACCTCTGAACCATGCCTTACATGCATATATGTGTTCTTTTCCCCATCTTATAAATAAATTTTAGAAATTTTAACAAAATATATGAGTCAGAAGATAAAGGAACTGTTCAATGCCATCTTCTAAACTAGATATATCCATGCAAGCATGAACTCACCATTGATGTGGTTACAGAAAACACATCTAAAAGATCATCCTGGCTAGCTATTAACAGGAAGGAATTCTTGAGGCCAAATCAAATGCTGATGAAAGATGGGTAGCTAACAGATTTTGAGGATGCAACTAATTGAGTATGCAGCTAATCTCCAAGAGATAGTCCCAAGCCAGGAACACACAAATGGCCCTGATTAAATCTAGTAAAAATCAAGACAAAAAAGGGAGAGGGGAGAGAGAAGAAGGATGGTACATACTGAGCTTGTATGATTAGGCAAAAAAGATAATAGTAAAAAAGATAAAAAAGATAAATAAAAATTTATTTAAAAATATAGACATATGCAAATAGGAGGAGAATTTTGAGGAAGAAGAGGGAATGACAAGGTTAAAGAGAAATGAGAGACGGAAAGGAAAAAGAAGGAAAGAAAGGAAAAAGGAAAGGAAAGGAAAGGAAAAAGGAAAGGACAATGTCTTGTATAACTATGAAATTATCAAAGAACCAAAACTGAAAATAATAATTTCATGCAATCTCAGAAAAGAGCATTTTTTAAACTTAAAATGTGCTTAAAATATGGATCTATCTTTAGTCTCTAGTTTTAGCCCTGAAATCAATAAAATATATTTCTTGAGTCATTCATGTCATGGAACCTATGAATTCTGTATAGATATTTGTAACAGCAATTTAAGCAGTAGATTTTAAGGTAATAATTTTCATGGAAATAGAGAGGCCAATATCTCTAAAGCAGGAAGTACTACTATCTCATCCTAAGATATAATATTTAAAATTCCACTTGATACCAACTTCCTTAGTGAAGAAAAAAATAAACAAAGAAGGTACATGGACTGCCAGAAGTTAATTTCCAATGAGACTATTAAAGGAAAACTTTTCTATATAGTAGTAGGTTTACCAAATATGAAAAGTTGAGAGAACACATGCTTATATGGAAAGTAACTTGTTGCAAGGTCCAACATAGGTGAGTAAACCATGTTTTACTATTCATATTTGTGTCTCCAGTTTGAATCATGCCTGGTTTCTATATAGAATATCTTATATTCAATGATCTTACATATATAAGCTTATAGTTAATTAGATAAAGATTACAGCATACTGTCTATTAAAGAGAAAAGCAGATTACTTTGTTTAGATTTCTTTAAAATCTTTCTACTATCATCTGTATCTGTCATTTACATATTTATATATCTGTCTATCTGTTTAATATCTATCAGTATCACTTATCAATCAATCTATCTACCTACCTATTTATCTATCATCTAATATGAAAAAATTTCTTATTGCTCAGGCCAGTCGGTCCCCAACTGATGATCTAACATTTTTCTGCCTGCTAAATACTGGGATTATCAGCTTGAACCAACACCCTGACTACAAACACTAATTCTGCAGCCAGATCTCATTAGCTCAGTGAGTGGTGCGCAAAAGCTGTCATGGAAAAACAAGAAAGATGGTAATTACAAGCTTCCCCTGATCTGTGAAACAGAGAAAGAAAGTTTAAGTGAGATATAACGACTTCTGTGATAAATAAATGCCTGGTGGTTCTACTGAAACATGCCTCTGCTGCCTACCAGTGTTTCAGGTCACATTCTAGAAAGAGCAGTACCCATAGATCTTTAATGTATCAGGAGAACTTTCTGGTCTTGATCACTATGACATCAGGAAAATAGTACATTAGAAGGGTAACTTTTTCTTTTATTTATTTTATTTATTTATTCATTCATTCATTTATTTATTTATTTAATTGTACTGTGTGTGTGTGTGTGTGTGTGTGTGTGTGTGTGTGTGTGTGTGTGTAGAACCACGGGTGAATTCGGAAACACCACGGACACCTCCACCTTCTCCTTGTTTACTCTGCCCCGGGATTCACAGGCTCCGCCCTACCAGGACCAGAAATGCTAGGCCACTCCCGCTTCTGCCCAGAGGCAGAGGCTTAACCCCTGAGTCACCTCTCCAGCCTCTAGAATGCTAACTTTTTCCCACAAAGCAACAAGTGCCTCTGGACTAGAAACTCAGAATAGAGTTTAACACACTTCTGTACAGGGTGATTAATGTATAGTGACAGACTAGTCTGAGTAATTAAACCTGTGTTCATTGCTCTACTAAAAGCCTAAAAAGGGATTTTGACAATTTACTTTAATAAGCTTACAAATGCCACTTCTTTATATTTCTATATGTAAGGCAATGACGAAATGTGCGAGTATAGCAGAGACAATTTTAAATAAGAAGTAGTAATGAAACTCTGAGTTTTAAAATTGGACAATAAAAAATCTATGATGATTTAAAATGACAAATTTCTTTCAGATAACTGTATGTTTTCATCACTATTAGTGCACATACATAAACTAACCATTATTACAGCTTGCATCTGAAATAGGTATGAACCCTAGTTTCTACAGAAATCCTGCAGAAATCCTTTATTTTGGTTACAGGTATAAATCACCATAGATCTATGACTGTTGGTTATTTAGAAATAATAATTTTGTTAATGCGTATTTTCACACCCATAAGTTTTAGTTAGAAAGTAAGTATTATGAATATCTGTCAAAAAGAATTTTAAAAAATTATACCTCAAGTTGTTCCAAACAAAACACTTAAAACCAAATCAAAGGATTAAAGGTGTGAAGGGTTATTATTTGAAGTGATGATTTTTGGTGTCAAATTGACTAGGGGAACAGTTGTGATAATTAGCCTAAGTTGTCAACTAGATTTGATCTAGAATCACCTGACAGAGGTGACTATGTGCACCCCTGTAGGGGATTATTGTGGTCAGGAAAACAGGTGAGAAGTCCTTTTATTTGTGGGTTGCTTCTTTCACTGGATTGGATTCTGCACTAAGTAAAAAAAGAAAAGAGGACCTAGCACTAGGACACATGCATGTATTCATTGCTCACTGCTCTTGTCTGCAACAATAAGGAATTCTTCTACTGTGACATTCCTGCTATATGGACTATTCATAAAATTCTGAGAAGAAAAATCCTTTCTCCCTTGAGTTCCTTTCCAAAGATATTTAATGAAGAGACATAAAAGAAACTAAGACAACGAATGTATAAGAGCTTAAGAGAGGATTCTTCACTTCTGGTCAAGTTTTTATATGACTGCTGTTCTCACCAGCGCCTGAGTACAACATGGAGGAGATTGAGTCAGAGGTGCATAAGGAGCCACTCTTTTTCTCTGATCCACTGAATTATGAGATGATATTCACTGTTTTAAATTGTTACATGCCAGGATTGCTTGATGCGCAATAATAGATCCTTAACATACCATCAACACATAGTTATTGTGGATGTTAGAATATATGGCTTATGAGCCAAGTATATAAACAATAAAAGCAATATATTTTTTACAACAATAGATTGCTATACAAATGATTAAAACCTATATGTATTGCTATAAAATTTTGGTATTGTCATGTTAATAACTCTCTGAGGTATAAGGAGTTAATGAAGTTATAAAATCTCCGTAATGCCTATACATTGCTCCTTTGTATTCTTATTATTAACAGTGAAACCTAAACTATCAAAATCAAAATAATGTATTTTCTCATACATACATATGTACATACAAACTACAAACATTTATGCTATAATATATTCAGATTGAAGTATATATAATGCTTATCTAAAAATTGGAAAAAATATTTTCAATAGAAGCAAAACCGAAAAAAAAATCAACAAATCATAATTCCGAACATCTGAGACTCTATATCAACCACCTGGAACTAGGCCAGCCTAATCTCTCCCCATCCTGAAGCTCAGGGAAGTTTGTGGAAGAGGGGGCGGTAAGATTGTAAGAGCACAAGGATGGGAGGAGCAATGATATGCAAGATACTCCACACAAGTTAGGGCTGAAGCAATCATAATAGGACTTTGCATGACCTGTGCTATGTCCAACACATTATTGACCCCACAAAGTCTAGCATGGACTAAAGGCACTAGGATCCTTGGAGGTTAGGGACTGACAGTCACAGTAATGTTCCTAAACTTAAGGGGAACACAGGAAAGGGTTCTGGGAAATTCCCCTGGGTCCTTGCACCTCATTGGAGAGGAGGACACAGAGGAGAGTTTGGCATGCACATTAAAGGATGCTCTGGGGATTGGGAGGGGAGGCACTGGGGGATGGGTAGGGAGGGGAGGGGAGGGGGGAACAGGGGGTGGAGGGGAGTTGGAGGGAGGGAGGAGACTGATGTACCTGTTAGGTTTATATGAGCAGAAATAATAAAAAATTTACAAAAAAAAGGTATGATAAAAGACCCATTTTTAAATGTAAGCAAAATCTCATTACACAAAACATCACAAGTGTTTAAGTATCAAACACATGAGAAACTGTTATTTACAAGTAAAACTTTATATTTATTAGCTATGTATATAATCAGCTTAAATAGTAATAATTTATTTCATTATTTTTGAAAAATAAATGGGGGATGGAGGTTTGAGATGTAGTTCCCAGAATCACAAAAATAAGGAAAGTAAATAACATGTGTGAAACAGAATGTGTGATTTTTCCTTTTAGTTTCTTTTTTTAAAAATTTTTATTATTATTATTATTTATTCAATTGTGCATGTATGTGTATGTGTATATGTATGTGTGCGTGCACACATGTGTGTATCTGTGTGTTTGTAGAACCACGGACGAATTTGGGAACCACCATGGACCTCCTTCTTGTTTACTCTGCCCGGGATTCGCAGGCTCTGCCCTACCAGGACCAGAAGCTCAGGCTGCCCCCGCTTCCTCCTAGTGTCTATACGTGGGATCTGGGATCCGAACTCAGGACCCTCCACCTGCAAGGCAGAGGCTTAACCCCTGAGCCACCGCTCCAGCCCTCCTTTTAATTTCTATACACATTTGGGGCAGCTTTCTGACCATATGTACCTCAAAAAATCCTTACATTCTACTCACATGGAACTCTCCATGTTTATTTATACTTTTTTATTATCCCCATGATGGTTACATTGAATTATCAACCTAACACCTATAGGCAGGACTCTGGACATAACTGTGATCGACTCTCTAAATTAATGCAATAATCTATAAGAAGGGGCGTGCTTTAATCTCTTTAATTGAGGTGGGATGACCTGCCTATTTTGGGAACTCCTGCTCTCTGTGCTAGGGAACTGTGCAGGAATAAGAATTGAACTCTTTCAAGCATGCATGCACTGATTTTCTCCACTTTAGCAGTGGATGAAAAGTGTAGATCAGTTGCTTCAGTTTCCTTCCACTGAGTGTTCTATACAATGATGAAATGAAACATGGAATTGTAAGCCAATTAAACACTCCTGATTTGGTGGAGTACATTTTGCTGCAGCAATGTGCAATTAAAGTTAAGAAAATGGCTGCAGGGAAGTGAAGATATCACTAATATGATAAGCCTGATTTTGTGCCTTTTATGCTTTTGGAACCATCATGTGGGAGAAATGTGGAAGAGTTTGGGAATTCAGATTAGAAAAGCCAATGGATACTGGAATCAGAGCTTCCTTGTCCATTCCTGTGGGGCTTGGAGAATAATAATGCTGGGAGAGATACCGATTCTCGAGGCTTGTCCCTTAGGTTTTTCAAGGTAACAAGAATTTTGCTCAGGATCCATACTGAATTGCAGTTGTGTGATATTTTGGTAAAGAATCTTATGTCATTATTTCCATTTGTTGAGAACCTGAGTAAAGGTGAATTTGAATATGCTTGACCTAAGGAAATTAAGGGACAACTGGTTGTGAAAGCACACTGTAAATATTAAAGAAATCAGAAGCAATCAGAGAAATCTAGGTTTGTCTCTAATGCAGATATTAAAAGCCAAAACTTATAAACAAGAATGCCAATGCCAACTGTAATAAAATTCCTTACAAGTTGTTGATCAGTGAGGCCCAAAGATCTCTCAACACCACAGAATCTTGCTTTTTTTTCTTTAGTTGCCCCACAGTGCCAGTTGATAAGATCATATTACTGAAGACATAGCACAGCTGGATGCTTTATGGTAAGTTTTTAGGGGAAGAAGTAGGCTATGCATGCTGCAAGAGGAGAATTAACAGTTTTAACACATTGAGAATTTTATGAACTATAATATTAACCTGCCAGACAGGATGTTTATACTGATGTAAGCAAGGCATAACTGTTATGGGCATAACCAACCATTATTGGATTGGATTGTAGACCTGTTATACAACAGGGTACATATCTCTGGGACTAAAAATTTCCTGAAAAAAGAATAGGGCTGTTGTCTCAGGATATAGGTGTGAATTTAGATAAATTAAAAGAACATCCAGGAATGGGGTGGTGGTGGTGGAGGAGGGACTGGGAGAAAAGGAGGGAGGGAGGAAAGGAAGGGGACAAGGGGGAAGGGAGCAAGAGGATCCAGGGAGGGTTGGAGGGAGGGAGGGGAATGGGGTCGTTATCAACTTTGTATGAGTGGAAAAAATATAAAAAAAAGAGCAATGAAAAAAAAAAGAATATCAAACTGCATCCTAAGTATCTTGTGCTAATACTCAAAGAGAAGTGCTACTTTAAGCATTCATTAATCAGACAAGTTTCCAAGTACAATATTTGGAAATGGAGATACCTGGATATGTAAATGTTTATGTTGGTGAGGATAAGTGAGTGAGTGCTGAGTGTGCAGCTTCAAACAGAATATTTATATTACCCTCTAAGTCTCAGAGAACTCAATGGAAGAAGATGCAGAAAGAGTGTAGGAGAATGCTTGGGAGAAAAAGTATAGAATGCAATCTTCAGAGCATAGTGCAGACAATGTAACCTTGTTCTCTCAGCACATGCAGCTCTCTTCACTGGGTCTCTCAACAGTCAATCTTACTTCAAGGAGGGTCTCAGGTGTCCCCACACTGACCTGCAGAGCAACTGACTACTGATAGATTCTAAGAGAGTCATCAAACTCTTTATCTATGTCCACTCAAGTCCACCAGACCCAAGTGGACAATTCTCTACCTATGGTCACAGAGGTGACCTTGTTTAATCTTAGTAGATGTGGAAACAAAGCAAAAGACAGAAATGAGGAAAGGGATTTGTATGGAGAAGGATATGTAACAGGGAGGATAAGAAATGAAGAGGTTACAGTAACCAGAATGCACCATGTACTTACATGATATTATCGATCACAAATTCAATAAAATTTTTAAAAATGGAAGGAAAAATAGGAAAGGTGGTTAGGATCATTACATCCACATACTAGATTTATGTACCAACCAACTATATCTAATTCTGATCTAGCTGCATATAATCTTGGGAGATTCTAGAATGTGGGAGCTCAACTGAAGAGGATGGTCCCCAGTTATGTAGCTATGGGAAATCACCATCCATGCTGGGGTGAAATATTTTTGTGAAGCAATATGTTTAGTTTCACTCATACTTCTCTAAGTGATTCCTCAACTATGTTTCTGAGTGAGCCAAGTAAAGTCACTGGTTTACAGAATAGTAATTTGGAGAAATGCCAACTAATTCTGTAAATGGTACCCTATCTGGTGAAAGTAAAATTTTGGTCAGAAAAGGGTGGGAGATTATGATGGACTGCACAACTATCTTCACTCAAATAAAAGGTATTAAAATTTGAAGAGCAATGTATCAGAGAAGTTTATAATAATTTATATTTCATATACAATGCTTTATATATAATATATAGAGATAGATTTAACATAGGTAACTAAGGGCATATGATACAAAAGCCAAATATTCAGAGTAAGTAACATAATAAAACACATTCACCTGAAGCAAATAAGACGTAAGGATGTATATTAAGAAAGAAAAATAAGGGGCTAGAGAGGTGGCTCAGGGGTTAAGCTTCCGTCTTGCAGGCCAAAGGTCCTGAGTTCGGATCCTAGACCCCACACATAGACACTGGGCGGAAGCAGGGGCGGCCTGCACTTCTGGTCCTGGTAGGGTGGAACCTGTGAATCCTGGGGCAGAGTAAACAAGGAGGTGGAGGTGGGTCCATGGTGGTTCCCGAATTCGCCCGTGGTTCTACACACACGCATACATACACACACACACACACACACACACACACACACATACACACACACATGCACAATTGAATAAATAATAAAAAAAATTTTAAAAAAAGAAAGAAAAATAAAAGTTGGGGGAAAAAGAACAGAGATTTCTTTACCCATTCATAACTGAAATACATATGGAAGTTTTAAGGGAGCTAAGGATATCAAATGTATACATGTCATTAATACATGATCTTATCATCACTTTCCTCTCCTGAAAAGACTTTGTGAAATTCAAAATTTTCCTCAGGGTTGAATTTCTCATGGGAAAGACATCTTACTTTTTAGATGGTATTGTCTTATTTCATTTACTTCTAAGATAATGTCCATCAAATACTCAGGCCAATTCTTGAAATATTTTTGTGAGCATGGATTCTTTCAAAGAAAATGGTATTTATTAAATGATCACTATTTCTGTTCATTATTTAAAATGGGCTGGGAATATGGCTACTCAGTATAAGATCTCATGTGAAAATCCAGATGTAATGGTTTCTGCCTAGGTTGGGTAAATAGAGACCAGGGAAATGCTGAGCTTGTTGACAGATAATCTAGCTAAAGTTTCCTGAAAGAACCTATTTCAAAAAATATGAAGGAAGGTGCTAGAGGAAAACATGAAATGTCAGACAACATAATTCACACATACAGAACAGGACTCACTCTCCATCTCAAGGAGTGACATCCAATACCTATCAGGATGGAGCCAAGGGCGGTGCAGGAGCAGCAAAACTGAAAAAAAAATCAACAAACCATAATTCGGAAAATCAGAGACTCTATATCAACCACCTGGAACCAGGCCAGCCTAATCTCTCCCCATCCTAAAGCTCAGGGAAATTTGCGGAAGTGGGGACAATAAGATTGTAAGAGCCTAATGATGGAGAGGAGCAATGATATGCAAGATACTCCATACAAGTAAGGGTCGAAGTAATCATAATAGGACTTTGCATGACCTGCGCAATGACCAGCATATCATTGAACCCCCAAAGTCTAGCATGGATTACAGGCATTGAAGATCCTTAGAGGCAAGGGATTAATAGCCACAATAGTGTTCCTATACTATACACACAGAAAAAAGAGCTCTAGGCAATGCCACTGAGTCCTTACACCTCATCAGAGAGGAGGACGCAGAGAGAAGTTTGACATGCACACTAAAGGATGCTCCAGGAATGGGGGGAAGGGAGGGGCATTGGGAGAAAGGGATGGAGGGGGGGAAAGGAAAGGAAAAAGGTGGGGAGGGAGCAAGGGGATCCAGGGAGGAGGGGAATGGAGTACCTATCAACTTTGTGAGTGGAAGAAATAAAAAAAAATAATTCACACATACATATGCGCAGATATATAGACACAAATATATAAAGATGTTTTTCTTGGAATAATTATTTTACGTTTGTATTCATCAAAAAAGTTTTGATATATTCTTCATTTCATCATACGTAATATTACAAAGAAGCATATGAAGGGAATATTCACTTTTGCATATTTATTACTTTGCATATCCTTTATTCCTTGAAAATTTATGAAGATGCAGAATATGCTGACTATCTTTATAATTGGAGACTATCCATTTCTGGAAACATTATCAGCATTAATTCAAATGTCAACATAGGAAATAAAGGCCAGTATTGCGTTAGTAACAGTATTAATTAAAAATTTATTTTCTTTTGTATTATATGGTGTTGCAAAGATCCCATATATCTAATGATTACATTTTGAGAGCTATTATGCTAAAAACGTGTACTGAAATGTACAATGAAAAAATTTCTTCTCTTTACAATGTAAACATAGACATGGACATTGTTACCTTATTTTCTAACTTAGAAGCTACACAGTAAATTACTTAGTAGCATTTGTACAACACACACTTTAATATATATTCCAACCAGTTTTTGCAGAGAAAGATCAAGAGGTTGAAAGAGAGAAGAGAGTGAGAGAGAAAAAGAAGAAAGAAAACGATTATGGATATAAGGGCAAATGTAGGTAACTCTAGTGAGAATGAGTTTGAAAGTTCTTTATATAATTCTTGCATATTTTGAATCCTTGAAAAATGTTAAAATTTACATTGTGTCTGATAAGCACTCAATGTGAGACAAAATCATGAATGCTAATAACTTTTAATCTGATGTTAAATTCATGCTATGTGCATAAATATCTGCAAAACACAGGAAAAGCACTGGATCTACTCATCTTGGATTGCTTGTTACAATATTTGAATGGGTTCTAGCCCAAGTTAATAAGAGTGAAGTTCTAACTGTCTCGTGGGTAACTATTTATTATAGAGTACCTATTTTGCTATAATAATTATGTGACTCACATAAAAATTTCAGGATGTAATCTACAAAATTAATAAGTTATAAGATGGTTTAACAATCTTACCTAGAAAGGACAGATAAGGACTCTTTGTTATTGAAGAACATTTGTACATGTTTCTCAGAAGCTGCATAATTACCATCTTAGAAGGGTATTCAACTAGATCATCTTTCTCACTTTACCTGGTTGTCCCTGATAAAAAAGGAGAATGGATTGCAGTGTCTTCTCTAGTCCTTCCCTTCCTAAGTGTGAAGAAAGATGGAAGATTTTAGCTAATCTTTAAGAACAAGTAACCCTTACATTAATAAAACTAATCAAGACTAGAGATGATTTATAGGAAGCTTTGTAGTTGACTTTATAAAGTGATATTTTGTGTAATCATAAATGTTAGCAAAAATATCTCACAAAGGGAAAAACAACTGAATATGTATGGCTAAACACACATTTTTATGTGTATGTGTTTAGTATTATTGCCTGTAAGCAATGATTAAATAATTTGCAAAACAGAAAAGAAATTGTAATCTGTGTATATAACTTTCGAAGTAGAATATTAACAAATATATATATAATACCAAAATATATGCATATCATACATATGACATATATGTGATTCATATACATGTGATTTTATATATACATGTGATTCATATACATCATATGCATATATATCCCAGCTTAGGTGCTAACTCTGTTTTCCTCTTTTGGCACCATAGTAGCTTAGTATTAGGATGCTTGTATAGTACATGTGGATTGAGAATACAGTCTCCACTGCCGCCAGAAAAAAAGCAATATAAAGAAAAGTATTTTTCTTCAAATGTGTTTATTCTAAGATGCAGATCACCTTTGCTCTTCAATTATGTAGTTAACATACTTTTCAGAATTACAAAAACATCACATACCTACATCTATAATAAATCAAGACAAAATAAAGTAGTAAATCAGCCTCATTTCTGAGTTAAATTTTTTCAAGAAACTGATCAGATTCTGAATTGAAGTCAGCAAGGTAATGCTAATGGAAAGAAGTGTGTAAGATCTGCATGGGTAGTAGGGTGCACATGTAATTGAGGATTCAAAGGAGGATGGTTCAGAGGCAGCCAACTCCTTTATCTTAGTAAAAATGGCTCACGAAGTTTTGCTTTAAAGAGGATGAGGAAAGCATGAGGATAAAGACTTACAGGGTTTTACCTCAGTGGAGAATAAGATTTCCTCCTATTTTGATGGGAATGATCCTATTGGAAATAAAGTTGAAGTGGATAAAGAAAACTCTGTGTACATACAAAGAATGATACTTGGTTCAGAGAAGAAAGTATCAAGAAGGAAAATCTATTTGAAGGAAGAAAGAGTGAGGGAAAGTACAGGAAAATCTCTAATGAAATGATCTGTGTTTGGCAATTATATTGAGTGAAGTATCCCAGACAGAAAATTAAGTGCCGTATGTACTCCCTAATAGGAGGATCCTAGTACCAACCCACTTAGAGACACACTCAAAGATAAATCTCTGTAATATCTACAATAATTGCAAAGATTATAAACAGGAGGGATGGAGAAGGAGGGCCCCACCAGAAACAAGGAGAGAGGGGATCATGTCACAGCATAGAAAATAGGTCACCATCAAGGACTGCAAGTAAGTAATGAGACATCTGGTTAAGTTCACAGACTTTCCTTCCTGATCATTTGCAACTGATGTGGTATGATCTCACCAGAAGGGGAGGGCAAATATTCTGGCAGATAGAAAGTAACCATTTTGCAAATGGGAGACTGACCCCCCCCCTCACCACGGTCTCCTACTTTTATTCCATCTGCCTTTGAATATACTCTTATAATAAGACTCTAATTTAACAGCTTTTTATCTCTGGCCAGGGGATGACATCCAGTACCCATCAGAATGGAGCCAAGGGCATTGCAGGAGCAGCAAAACTGAAAAAAAAATCAACAAAACATAATTCAGAACATCAGAGATTCTGTATCAACCACCTGGAACCAGGCCAGCCTAATTGTTCCCCTTCTTGAAGCTCAGGGAAATTTTCAGAAGAGGGGGCGGTAAGATTGTAAGGATGGGAGGAGTAATGATATGCAAGATAGTCCACACAAGTTAGGTTCTAAGCAGTCATAATAGGACTTTGCATGACCTGCCCAATGATCAACACATTATTAACACCTCAAAGTCTAGCATGGACTAAAGGCACTAGGATCCTTACCGCGATAGTGTTCCTATACTTAAGCAGAACACAAGAAAGAGTTTTAGGAAATGCCACTGAGTCCTTACACCTCATCAGAGAGGAGGGCCCAGAGGAAAGTTTGACCTAAACATTAAAGGATGCTCCAGGGATGGGGAGAGGAGGCACTGGGAGATAGGGAGAGGGGAAAGGAAAAGGAAAAGGGGGGTGGGAGCAAGAGGGTCCATGGAGGAGTGGAGGGAAGGAGGGGACTGGTGTACCTATTAAGTTTGTATGAGCGGAAATAAATAAATAAATAAATAAATAAATAAATAGATAGATAGATAGATAGATAGATAGAGAAATAAATAAATAAATAAATAAATAAATAAATAAATAAATACATAAATACATAAATAAAAGAAAAGAAATGATATGTGTTTGGTTTGAGCAGGTTTCTGCGCACCAGATAAATGCAGAGATCTGGACCCTGAAGCTTAAGAGGTGAGGAGAGGGTGGATACAGACTGAATAAAAGAGAAATTTGCTCAATGACCTGTAAGAAGCCAGGCCCACTGCAGTCTCATAAGAGGTTTGCTGTCACACATAACAGACATGGCATGGCTGCATCCTTCAGCTGCTCCTGCAATACCTTACCTGACTCATTCTGTTCTGAAGATCCATTGTGGAGCTTGCCAAAGTGTTTCGTTTAAATATATTATTAGAAATAAATAGAACTATACTTACCTGGCAGGGGAGATACCATGATCACGAAGGTGGTTTTCCCAGGGCAAGGCTTATCCATTGCACTCCGGATGTGCTGACCCCTGCGATTTCCCCAAATGTGGGAAACTCGACTGCATAATTTGTGGTAGTGAGGGACTGCGTTCGCGCTCTCCCCTTAAAAAAAAAAGAGAAAGAAAGAAATAGAACTTCAGAGAAACTGCAAACATAAGAAAAACTGAACACTAAAGAAAATTTACTTAAAAGAAAAAAAAACCTTGTAGAATATCGATGCATTTTTTAGAAAAATCTGATCATAATTGACTTAGCAATTGTCTCATGAAGAGATTGAATCTACTTTTGTCATAAATAAGCAAACATAATTTTTGACATGCAAACATATTATTGAACTGACGTGGCCTGGTTTTTGCTTACTAGTTAGTCAAGAAGTGAGAACTTTTGTTTGGCACTCTAGAATATGTGTTCTGAAGTCATCAAGTAATCAGCAAGCAATTGAACTGCTCTTAGGGGCCCATGAACAGAAGACACTAAACTAAAGGCTGTAGAATAAGTTCTGAAAGAGGGGCTGAGATGTGCAACCATTGCCAGCCTGATGCTTACATCAGAAATACCCTGTCTGACAGCTAAGATCTTATCCAATTACCTCAGAGATTCTGAGTTAGCAAGATCAGTAAATAGCCACTAAAACTTCTCACTCAGAAGTGGAGTTGTAAAAATAAATGACTTCTACAAATAATTTAGACAAATAGAAAAAGTTGCTCATAAAGCTGTGCACAATGACAACAATAGAAACTACTAAATGAGACAGTATCTTGTTGATCATTTTGCACACTTAAAATGGTAAAAGGTTTTTATAAATATAGGTTTCTATGTACAAATATATTTGTATGTACACATGAAAATGTACATGTGAATTTACATATCTATGCACAAATATATGCATAAATGTATCCTCACACTGACAACACAGGAGATAACTTCCTATTTCCATTATTCTACCTGGAGCTTATTGTGGTTATTATGACTGGAAAAAAATTACATTCTAATCATGGAGCTTCTGTCAGCATAAGCATTGATAAGATAAATGCATTTCAGGAGAAGCATTACATGTATTTTATTCATAATTATATCATATGTATTTCTCAATATTGATATCTGTCTAGAAAAAATTATATTATGTCTTTCTTGAAGTTATCTGAATTTTTCTCTTATATTATCTTAAACATTATCTTAAATAGAAATCTGAGATAAATTACCAAATAGTGTGTGTACATATATATAAAAATATATATATGTGGGGGCAGGGCTGTATAACTGTTTTTACATTATATTGTATATCAGTTATTTGAATTGCCAAACAAATTTTTACATATTTCCAAAGAAATACGAATGCATATATTTAGATAAAGGGTCATCAATAAACTTTAATATCTTTCATGAAGTTAAATATCTTGATAAATATAGTTGAATCCATAATAAACATAGAAGAAGAACAAGTTTCAATGTATATGTATATCAGTAACTCTTTTTCTTTCTATCCTTTTCTGTAAGAGATATACAATAATAATGTGCTACATTAATTTAAATGATATTGACATATTTTTAATAATGAGAATAGTAATAAAATGTATGCTTTTGGTCCATGTCAAAAATATGCTTTCCATTGCACAGTCAATAAACTGCCCTTAGGACTGGAGAGATGTCTCAATGGTTAAGACTCTGTCTCACAAGCAGAAGGTCCTTAGTTCATATCCCAGGTCCCATGTAAAAAGGCCAGGCACAAATTGCATTGGCCTGCACTTCCAGCCTTAGTGGGTAGAGCATGGGAAATTCCAGAGTGACGCAAAAAAGATGTAGAAATAATCCAGGATGATTCAGAAGTCAACCTTGGTCCTCCAAAGGAACACATAGTGCTTTCTGACACACACATACACACACACACACACACACACACACACACACACACACACACACACACACATACACACACAAATAAATAAAATATTAATAAAGAAATAGATAGATAAATAAATTGCCCTTATATACACTTATAGATTTGAGCTGGTAAAATGCAATTACATCCAAAACAGTGCTATTGTAGAGAAGGTATATGATCATAGGGGTTAATTTGCTTCTTGAATGGCAATATAACTTTAATGAAAACCACCAAAGAAATATTCATGAATTTAAAAACACAATAATTTGAATTCTAGTGTATTTTTTAGACACCACACTTTATAACAACTAAATCACAATTTGGAAATGCGTATTTTGTATCTTGTTTTATAACACAGAGTGTTTTATCATTTACTTTTAAAATTAATTTCATTTTTAACAATTTTCTTCAGGTATACAATGCATTTTGATTGCACTCACCTTTCTAGTCTCTCCCTCTCTTATCTTCCTCCACTTCCACAAGCATGCATTTCTTCCCCACAAATCTGCCACCCATTATCATATTCTTGCTTGTTGTTTTGTGTTACTGTGTTTTGTGATTTGTTCATTTTATCCAGAGTCATCCTCATCCTTGTGGGCATGGGTGCTGTCCACTTGTAACATGGAAAAATTCACCACAGGCTACATCACTGAAGAGGCTTCTGTGACAACAGTAACACATACAAAGCAGTAGATATCTGAATGTCACTGTGATTTGAATATTTAGTAAACAGAAGCAGTATGTTACTCCCTATGGCCTATGATGTCACCATTCTCTCTTTATTCAATGGTTCTTAGGAAAATTTTACCAAGTTTTAATCTTTTCATAAACGCAAATCTCTTTAGCAAAAGCTGGACATAAGTCAAACTTTTGTGACATATATGATTAATAAACCAATAATTTTGGAGTTGTGTTGCTTGATCTATATTCATGTATTCATCCATGCATTCACTCAGTATTTTTTGTTACAGTTTATGCTACTGATTGTAAATGACATTCTTATGATTCATCAGTTAGTTTTATAAACCTGAGATGTAAGAAATAAGATAACCAAATACTTGTAGAAACTCTAAAACCATAACTGAACAAAACCATGCTTTCAATTTCAACCATTTTTGCAAAAAGTATCCCATCTGGAAATGAACCTAACTAAGGGAATGATGATGGAGTGCTTTTCTTGTATGACAAACTCATTTCTTTCTAGAATTCTTGTTTACCAGGTTCAAATTTAGCTTGAACTTATATTCATTTATAGAAAACTCATAGAAGACTTGCTTGTACATTATTTATATGTATTCAGGAGGGGAAGATTTTTCCAAAAGGGGGACACAGTGAACAATGAACTAGATATTTCCTCACCAATATCAAGTATGATAAAACTGTCAATCAGTTGTTTTTAAGAGATCTCTATAAGTGCTTTTATTATGAGCTCAAAATTATTGGCAACATATTATACAATTTAGAAAAATGTTCTAACATATTTTAGTGTTTTCCATTTATATGTATAATTTTCTGTGGACAAATGAATAACCAAGGATATTCACTGAGAATTGTTTAGTATTGCAGATTCTGAAAGAACTCAAATATGACTCTTTGAGACATTTGTTTCTGTCTCTGTGTGTCTCTCTCTCTTTCTCTCTTTCCCTTTCATCCTCCCTTTCTCTCTGTTGTGAAAAAATCAGTATGAATATATAAAGGAAAGAAAATAAGTTAATAACATTTCTTTGCAAGATATTATCCTGAGTGTTGCTTTCCTGACTAGTATCCAAGAGGTTATTCTGATTGGAATATGTTTTGGTGTGTTGTTGTTTTCTTTGTAGAGGACGTGTTTTCTTAGTGCGTAGTGAATTTTGTGGTTTTGCTATGTGACTTTGGGATCTTCTCTTAAATCTGTGACTGATGTCTTTCTGGGTTTATTGAATCAGAGGAGGCTGTCTGACTTTGTCTGTTGTTGGTTAAGCTTCTCTGGATTTATATGGGATTTTCTGGTTTTTTGATATGGTTGTCCCCTGGTCCTGGGGTAGAAACCTTGAGTGGTCTGAGACAGGTGGGCTGTCCCCCACGTGGCTCTGCCAATTCTTACCTGGAGCTAGAGTTGGTCAAAAGAGTCTGGTACATGTGGATGATCCCTCCCATGACTCACAACAGCTCTTACCTGGTGTGGGATTTGGTGTCCTAAAATCCTTATATATGTAATAATTATGTCTTGGAATATTTGTTATTTCAACTATGGCTGTCAAATATGCTTTTTTTCTGTGAAAGTTGGATGAGTTTTGGCATTTCAAAGCTAAATAAATGTCTTCCCTGTGAATATTATATATATGAACCAAAAATTGATTCTCTCATATTAGTATCAAATTTCAGTATTTGGATTTTCAAAATAATATGTGAAATCATAAGCTATCATTAAGGAAAAAATAACAATTTTATTTCTTCTTGTATAAAATACCTTAGGAGAAATATCAAACCTGGGCTGGTGAGGTACCTCAGCAGGTAAACTATATGCTCACAAGCCTAGTGACTTGATTCTGAAAAACACACATGGAAGAGTAATAATGACTTAAAAAAGTAGTCCTCTGACTTCAGCATGCTCACCATGGCAAGCATGTGCACATATACATACACCTTTCTCTCTCCTCACTGTTTTTTTCTTTGTTCATCTCTCACATACACACACATATGTACAGAATAATAAATAAATAGATAAATAAATAAATAAGTAAAATAATAAGAATCTTAGAAAAAGGATGACAATTTCAGCAGTTGTTCTCTTTGTGTGAGTATAATAAGATTGCCTCTGAAGGTAAAACTGCATTACTTGAAACCAAAATTTTACACGTTATTCAGTTTCACAGCACAAGTTATAAAAGTAAGGATATTTGAATACATAGGACTTCAGATGTAAAGAGAGATCAGAAATCAATTGCCTTTCATATTTTTCTTATCCATTGTTAAATCCGATTACAAAAAATCAGCTTAAATGAATGGTGAAACAGAAAAGCAATTGCTTCTGATGTTAAAGGGATTTGCTTAATTTTGAGGTGATCTGGTAAAATTATTATCAGACTTGTGATTATCTGTTATATAGTCTCTATTCAGTTTTAAAAGAATCACTTTAAAGGAAATCTTGAAAATTATTTTTGAATATAGAAAATTTATTGATGTATTTTAATAATACAAACATATATGTATATATTGATGTATATACTTATTATTAAATGTAAAATGTATCTGAGTGATGGAAGTTGAGTTTTCTACATATTAAAATATACAGCTCAATAAAATTCTATATCACCAATGTGCTTGAGGAATAATTATTCATGTTTATTGACCTCTTTGTATTTTCTAATAATATTCTTCTATATAGTTAGGAGTATGAAATGGACCTAAGCTAATCTAGTCCCTAGAATACATATAGTTTGTATTGCATTTTTTACTTCATTAGTGCTGGTAGTCAATTACGTACATTAAAACACTACAAGCTAATATTTTCAGATGCTGAACTGATGAATGATAAGTTAAAAAATACATTAATAGCTAAATCATCAAAAATGAGTCCACACAATATAGAATAGACTCTTCTGAGCATTGTATGAAATACAAATGTCTATAGTAATTTTTTTTCAGCATAGAGTTTGTAGTCTGGGTAAGAAGACAGGAATTATTAAAAAAAATAGGGAACTGTTGTAATCTGAGAGAAAAGAAAAGGATAACAATAGCCAAAAGTTTTCAAAAGTTTGTATCAGTTTTATCAATGTGTACTTGTATTGTGACTGATGATAGAGGGAATATACTGATGTCTGAATTTCAAATGCAAACTTTAGTTCACTTACAAAAAACAAAGATAATAATATGTATATATGCATACATTAATAAATTATTATTACTATTTTCAAAAATATTTTTAAAAACACCAACTACCCAGAATGCAGAGAATCAGCGATCTCGAAATGCTCTGTAATAATCAGGCCAACCAAATCTCTTCCCATCCTAAGACTCTGGAAGCTTTGCGAAAGAGGGGATGGTAAGATTGTAAGATTCTTAAAATGTGGAGGTCTATCGCTGGCCAAAATATTCCACAAAGGCTGGGCTGCTGAATCCAGGAACTCACTGCAATGAATCGTATCCTCATCAGACCTTCACATTGACTGAGATATCAACCTTCTCTCACAGGCTCATAATTACATACCGTGGGAAACTTAGGGGCTAAGGCTAGCGGATGAAGGGGAATACCCCTATCAGTGGGTCTACCCAAGGAAGGGACATTTAACATACCAGGGAAGCCTGAGCCCTTACAACAGACAATGCAAAGGGAATCCTGGGGTTCATAGAAGCTGATGAATAGAAGGCTGGGAGGGAGTAGGATGGAATGATGAAGGAAGGGGAAAGTGGGTGAAGAAAGGGGGAGGAAGAGAAGGGGAAAAGAGTAGCAGAGATAACTACTCATCATGGTTGTAAAACTAGAAAATATTAAAACTAAAAATTACTATTAAAAACAAATGGAGTAAAGAGGAAAATGTGGAATGGGAGGAAATATTAACAAAACATGTACCTGATAAGGGATTGGTATATGGATATTTTTACTATATTTGTTTAGCATGGTTGGTGTGTGTGTGTGTGTGTGTGTGTGTATGTGTGTGTGTGTGTGTATCAGAGAGCACTATATGTCCTTGTAGAGGACCAACGATGACTTTGGGAATTATGTTGGATTGCTTCAATCTCCTTTTTGCTTTAATATTTTCCAGGTTCTGTCTACCAGTGTTGGAAGTGCACGCCACTGCCGGGGTTGTGGCTGGCATTTTTACGTGGGACTTGGGAATTGCATTCAGGATGCTTTTATTTTGAGGCAGATTCTTAACCCCTGAACCATTTCTTTAGTACTAGTATATGGAATTTTGAGGAGTTATAACTCAACAGCCAGAAAACATTGTAGCTACTAAAGTCAGAAATCTTCTAACCATCTAGTGAATGGCATAGTGACTAAATAAGATGATAATGCACTTGGTAAGTAATGACACTTCTCTCACTGTCAGCCAAGGTAGGTGTGGTTCCAGGAGCTTATATTTGCTCAGTAGTGTCATGACTATCTTAACCTACATAACTGTACACCATATGATTTGTGAACCAATAAGGAAAAAAATCATATAACTATGTGATTGAGAACTATGTATGGGTTCACTACACTCCTATTTATCAAAATATTTGATGTTTTTCAAGAGCATGTTATTGTTTCATCCTGACTTTGCACATTATTTAAAATCAGTGTGAAAATACTCCCAGCATTATGATTTTGTTCATGATTATTTCGTTGATCTGGTGTATTCTGAGCTTCTATATGAATTTCAATGTTCATGAAATTCTCTCCTTATGTGTTCATTGTGAATCTGTTTAGAAGCCTAATATTCTTTTTTATGCATTGTTGCTTTAATCCATTTGAAATGCTGTTTTGTCTTCTGATTAGTTTTTGTTTACAATGTATTATATTGGTTTAAAATCTGTTTTTCTGGATATTAGGATAGATGTGCAAATATAAAAACTAGTTAAATTTACTTGGAATGCCTTTAATATCTTTTTAAGCCTAAGGTAGCATCTGTGGTTGATGATGTATTTCTTCAAAACAACAAATAGATCATTGCTGCTTTCTGGTAAAATCTGCTAATATGTCTCTTCTGATTATGGAATTGGGACATTTCATATTCACATACATTATTGAATGATGTGTATTAATATTTGTCATTCTATTGACTATGTTGTGTGGTCATTTTTATAATCTCATTCATTCAACTATTCTAACATCTATCTTTATTCCTGTAGCATCTTCAATGCATATATTATTGAATAGAGTCCAATATCTTCTGTAGAATGGACTTCATGATAAAAAAATTCATTAGTTTTTGTATAATGTGGTAATTTTTTTCTTTCTCTCTTGATTATGACATTAATGTTTGCTGGCATAACTTAAACTGTTAGATTTTGTTTCACAGCCTGAAATAGTCCACCCTATGCTTTTCTGAATTTTAGAATTTGTTTTTGGAAACAAACTGTTATTCTGACACTTGGAGATTTCTCTCAATATATTTTCTGTATTTTTTAATTTGTTTTTGGGGGGGTTATTTTTGAACAATGGATGATAGCTTCTTTTGTAATCCTGTATATTTAGTGTTCTACATAACTCAAGGTGTTTGGCTTGAACTTTCTTTCACACTTTGGAAAATTCAATTTATGATTTTATTGAAGATATTTTCCATATGTTTGATGTGTATTTTTACCTTTTATTTACATTTATTATATGTATTTCTTCATTTCATAGTGTCTTAAAAAGCTTTCATATTTCTGTTCATATATTAAGAATATTACTCTTAAATGCATCAATTCCTTACTTTGTCTTTAAGTTTTAATGGTGTTTTTCCTGTGATCACTTCTTTTCATGATGTTTTCCAATGAGATTTTATGTGACTCATTATACTTTTAATTTCTATCTTCATTTCAGCTTGTTTTTCTTCCAAAATTTCTCCATATTGATCTCTACTTTTATATCCTGCATTAGATTCATTATTTTATCACACTGTTGGCATTCTCTTGGACTTCCCTCAAGAGTCCAACTATGAGGTCTTTCATTGACTAGGTCATTCTCATTGGAGATTTTTACTCGGGTAATGGTGTATTTTGAAGCAGACTTTACCTTTTTATGTTATTTGTGTTTTTGTATGTCAGGATTTGAGTTGTTCCTGGAATTATTTACTTAAACCAGTGGAAGTGTTTGTATTTAATAGGAATCTAAGTATAATAAATTTAAGATGTAGTTTTCTTGTTAGACTAATGCTCAAGGCACCATGCCTCCTGTCCTTCTAAACAAGTAGAACACTACCAAAAAAAAAAAAAAAGGCCATTGTCTAGGTGTAGAAGCACTGTGAAAACAGAGTAACATGCAACTATGAAACAATTACCCCTTCATCAAAAATTAACAAAAATAGTAGCACTAGCTATTAGTATAGTGGTGGTAAAGGAGAAGAATGGAATGCAAAGAAAATAGCTACTTCACTGTGATGATTACTCTCAAGTGTCAACGTGACATGATCTAGAGAGCCTCTCAGATCTAGAGAGCCTCTCAGAAGACAGGCTAAGTCTGTGAAAGATAATCTTGATTAAGTTGATTGATCTAGAAAGATCTAAATTAGTAGTTTGTGAGAAAATTCCATAGCATATGATAGAGAGCTATATAAAGACAGAGAATAATCTAGCAGGCAAGCATGTATGGATACATTATTTGTGACTGGTTGTAATGTTAGTAGGTCTCTCAGTCTCCTGTGCCATTACTTTCCTACTATAATAGGCTGTATCCTTATATGATGAGCCATGAAACCTTTCTATTCTTCCAAATTGTGTGGGTGAGGGATTTTGCTGTATAAATGAGATACAAAACTAAACAGTGGGAAAATTTGGATAAATTTAGACTGAATAGAGAGGGGCAAACATAAAATAGGAATAATGAAGTGTATACATCAGGTGGCTAAATAATGCCGTCCATATCAAGTATAAAGTATTCTTAAAGTATTCTGTATTCCAAAACTAAAACCTTGTTATATTACAAAATTAAAAGTTTATTCATGTTTCTAAGTCATATCATATAAAATATGTTATTTTTCACAAAAGGAGTTGGAATTAAAATATCTAGTACAAAACATTCATTAATACTGAAGAAGGCAGAATTAAACAATTCATGTTGGTTAATAATATCATATTTTTATTCTTTTATATTTTTAAATGAATATAGTGAATTTATGGTGATTTCACACTTTAATTTCCAATCTGCCTCCCATTCTTTCCATTGGAAACCTTTCATCTCTCCTGTCAGATTCTTCAGAAGTGTTTTTGCATGTATGGCCACTGATTTTAAACTGGTTTGCCTTTGATGACATGTGCTTGAATATTTGTTAGAGCATGAATCACATATTGGTGTATATTTCATTCAGGAAAGCATTTTGCATTTGCCATATATTATCGTTAGACTTCATCAGTCAGTCAGGTAGGTGTGAAGCCTTTTGAGTTATTTCCCCTTTCACAGAGAAACACTAACAGGACAATTCTTGTGCAGATCTTGTGGAAATATGTACAGCTACAGTAAGTTCATGAATACAACAATCTTATCATGTCTATATTGATAGTATCTAGTCATTCCTTTGTACCACTTCAGGCTCATATAATATTACCACTCCTCTTATAATATTACCACTGTGTTTTCCTAGCTTTGAAGTAGTGTAGGGATAACAGATGTCATGCAAAATGCCAAGCAGTCCACAGTGATTTATTTTCTGCATTTTGACCAGATATGACTTTCTGTGATAAATGCCTTCCACTGCAGAAGGAATCTCGTAGATTGAGTTCTGAGTCCTCCTCCAATCTATGAGTATAATAACAGCTGTTTAAAAGACAGATTGATATAGTGTCATTAAAGCTAAACATTTACAGTTTGCACTCTCCCTAAGGCTTTTATCTTCACCTTTCATAGGTTTTTCTTCAGTTTTCAGTTTTAAGAATGTTATCATTATGAAAAAGTAGGTCTCAAATCCTATCAGAAAGGTATTCCTTACCCCCTCCATATTATGTCAGAATTGTACTGGTGATCTCCTCTTTGCAATGGTAGATAGTTATTGAAACTTGTTGTTTTCAAAGATACATGAGACTGTTCATTTCTTTTCTCCTCTAGTGAATTGAATACTACGTTTTTGGTACTGTGAAAGCTGTCAAGTGAGGAGGAATCTTCAAGACCATTGCAATTTGATTCTTTTGTTCCACGTTACTTCCACCTACCCTATAATCTTATTTCTCAGCTAGTTTTTCTCTGAATTGCTGAACAGCATACATTCTAACACAAAAAATGAGTACAATGCCTGAAGTCTTCCCCAATCATGAGCTCCTCACCAGGGTATTTCCTAGGGAATGTAAAGTCAAAGTTTTCTTTCTTGAAATTGTTTATATCTAACTAGTAGCATGACATTTTTATAACCAACACATTGAAAAACTAATTGTGATAGAAAACTAGCAAATGTTTCTCCTCATATTAGTTACTTTTCTGTGGATTTATGACAATAGAATGTAGTATCTCATTTCTTGGCAAATTTCCACTATAATGTAAAATATTATTAACTATTGTCAGCATGATTAATATATTAGACTTTATCAGAGAAAATATTTCAGAATATTCAGGGTGGCTAAATTCATCTATTACATGTTGCCTGGAACTCCTGATTCATTGTAACAATCCACAAATTGTCATCCTTTCAAATAATATGATCCATATAAATAGACATTTGTATTAATGCTCAAAGGCATCCTCATTTTATAATCAATGTTTGCTAGTCAGTTCAGACTGACCTAAATCTTCTTGCAATGGAAGTGATGCTTCTCCACTAGAAGTTGAACATCTCTAACAAAACTTAACCTGAATTTATCCCAATAATCATAAGATATGTTTTCAGTATCCATTTTTATTATTATTTTTTATTATGTATTCAATTCTGCATGTATGTATGTGTGCATGTGTGTGTATGTATGTATGTGTGTGTGTGTGTGTAGAACCACGGACGAATTCGGGAACCACCATGGACCGCCTCCACCTCCTCCTTGTTTACTCTGCCCGGGGATTCACAGGCTCCGCCCTACCAGGACCAGAAACGCAGGTCACCCCCGTGTCCGCCCAGGGTCTGTAAGTGGGGTCTAGGATCTGAACTCAGGACCTTCTACCTGCAAGGCAGAGGCTTAACCCCTGAGCTACCTCTCCAGCCCCTGTTTTCAGTATCCATTCTGAACCAGACATGGCAGCACATGCCTACAGACTTAGAACTCAAGAGGCTGAGTCAGGAAGATTGTGAGTTAAATACTAACCTTGTCTTACTGCAGAGATAAGCATATAAATAAACTAATGGCTAAAGTAATGTTCATGTTAGAGAAAAAGAAAGTATTAAAAAAGATAAAACTTTACAACTGTTTCCCTACTACATAAAGTTGCATGCTGTATTTATTAATTTTTAATAGGACTTCATGTGATACAAGAGACTAGCCTTGAAATACCCTGGGATAATCTTTAACTTCTAATTTTCTTGTACTACAGCTCCTAATATTAAAGATATATTCCTTTTTTTCCATAATGGTAATGATAATCTTTAACAATTTTACTTTGTCTATTTTCTATGTTTTAACTTTTCATGTTTATATTTTGTCCTATAAGCATCTGTTTATGAAATATTACTCATTAATTACATAGATTAATTTTTATTTGTCATCTTTTATCCAGTCAAACTTGTCACCCTTGAGCATTCCCCCAATTATTTTTACTCAAAAGATAAAATGCAACATTCAATATGCAATATGCATAATATAATAATTCAATTGTGGCAAAATAATAAGATACAATATAAATGTTTGCATGAAATATATTTACATTATTACTATTTATGAAACATATTAAATATTTGTTTGGACAGACCATACATATAAATAATTAAAATTAAAATTAAAATAATGTTCATTAGCTTTGAAGTAATATCTGTCAATGACACTCACACACCAGTATTTCTTTATACTCAAGCATTTAGAAAAAAACAAAATATTTTTATTTCTTTTTTTTATTTTTCTATCTTTACTTCCAATACTTTTTTTTTTTTAAGGGAGAAAGGGAGGTTTATTTAGCTTACGGTTCCAGAGGGGAGATTCACTCTCTCATGGTGGAGGCGGCATTGCTATGGCTGAAGCTGGAGGAAGCTACTTCACTGCAGACATCTTTTTTTTTTCTATATTATATTTAATTTTTTTCCCAATCATACAAGATTAATAGGTACCCCCGGTCCCATCTCTTCCTCTACCCCTCCCCAGTTCCTCTTGCACCCTCCCCCTTTCCCCTTTCTTTCACCCCCCTCCTTCCCTTTCTCCCAGTGCCTCCCCTGCCCAGTCCCATTCTCTGAAGCATCCTTTAACTGCAAATGTCAAACTTCCTTCTGAGTTGTCCACTCTACTGAGGTATAAGGACTCAGTGGCATTTCCCAGAGCACCTTCTTGTGCTCCCATTTAGTATGGGAACATTTATTTTCACTGTTAATCCCTTGCCTCTAAGGATCCTAGTGCCTGTGATCCATGCTAGACTTTGGGGGGGTCATTGACATGTCAGTTATTGTGCAAGTCATGCAAAATCTGACTGCGGCCCTAACTTGTGTGGTGTATCTTGTGTATCATTGCTCCTCTACTTGTTTGATGTCTAAAGTACAGTGGCCAGGATAAATTATCAGTTTTTGTGACTGAAAAATGAAAAGGATAAAAATGTGTGCTGTTAATATTATCTTTGCATTTTTATTTGAAATAGCTGCATTCTCTTAGCTATGGTATGATAGATGCAGGAAAGAAAATAATTTCTTAGATTACTGAATGAAGAGCATCATTCAGATGCATTTTTAAACAGGTAAACTTGAGGTGAAAATTGATTTTATCCTCCTTTGTACCAGTCATTATTATTGATAATTTCCATCTACATAAATATTCACTTATTGTTTTATTTTGCTTCATTTTTTTGCTTTGTACATGAATGAGTAGTTCTACATGTGTGCCATATTTATTTGCAAATCTGTAGGTGCACATGTGTTTGTGAGTGTCCAGGAATTTTGGACATGTTTATGTGGACCCCTAAAGAAAGCAGGTGTTTTCTTCAGTCAATCTCTACTTATTTTAAGTCTTTAATCCACAGAAAGATTGCCCATCTTTGTCACACAAGTATTGGGTTTACAGTTGAAAAACTGAACCTGCCTTTTCATCTTGGTTCTAGGTATCCAAACTCTATTTCTTAATCTTATATAGAAATTGCTTTACCAATGATGTTATTTACCTAGCCTACAAGAGCAGATTTTTTTGTCAAGTTATTGGTCAATAGTAACTATCAGTGAATGATTTATATAAATTATTTTACTTGGAGTTGGATTTAAGATACCATAATATTTGAAATATAGTTCACAAAAAGAAATGAAAGACATCTAATATTATCTAGACAGCTTAGTAAATATTAAAAGGTAAAATTTATTTTTAGAAAAATCATATATTAAAATCTAAAGAATAATATTTGATTCAAATAATGTCTTTGGTGAGAACATAGGCTTAGGTTTTATCATACCATACTTAAATTATGACCATAAAAATAGTCAATAGAGCAAGAATCATTAAATTTGGTCATAGATATTTCGAATAACTTTTTATTTTTTCCAGAATTACAAACACAATAAGTGGTCATCACTGCCCCCACTACATTTCTCTCCCACTTCCTCTTTTCACCAATCCATCTTTTGAGTTCTTCACTATCCTTGATTGCCTCATTCTATGGATCCCAGGGTTCCCTTTGGATTGTCTGCATTAGTAGAGCCCCAGGCATCTGTGGCAGATCAAGTGGTCCATTCTCTGGTAGACCCACTTACAGAGACACTTCCTTCACCTGTTTGAACCAAACTCTTGAGGTTCTCATTGCTTGTAATTATTTCTCCTGAGGGCTTCTCTAGTTTTATGAGGTAGAAAGATGCTGATATGTCAGCCATAGTGAAGGTCTGTTGAGGATAGGTCTTATTGCAGTTAGATTTTGGGAGACAGAAGACCTGTCTTGAGTGGAAATGTTTTGGTCAATGGTGGATGTCCCCATCTTTAGGCTCTTACAAATCCCTTCTTCCATATGATTCCCTCACCTTTAGAATGAGATTTTTGGTAGGCGTGATTAGGGCTGAGTGTTTCAGGATCATCACTGCTCTGCATTCTGGTTGGTTGCTATTGTCTATTTCACTGCTTGTTCATTGCATTGGACAGTGACTTGCTTGGGTGTTGAGATAATTTATTATCTAAAGATAAAATGAAAGGTGTTTAGATGGCAGTTTACTTTCAGGTTTACCATGCTGAACATATCTTCCCTATCATGGGGGTGGATGATAAGGGCTAGTAAGCAGGTGGTTGGTTACCTAGAGGCTAACCCTACACTCTATGATGTCCTATTCCTGTTTTTCCCTATCCAGTTAGTCTTTTCTTATGTAAAAGCCTCTTTTTAACTGTTTACTCATGTTCTATTGTTTTTATTCTTTTGTTTTCTAATCATCTTGCACTAAACCCCAGGCTCCTGTTCCTTTGCCTTTAGGAGTGTTGTAAGAGTATCCCTTTGATTACATCAAACTGAAGGATTAATCTTGGGATCTGTTTATAAGGGAGAACATAAGGCTTATGTCTTTCTGTATGTAGTATATTTCAGTCAGTATGATTTCTTCAAGTTCCATCCATTTACTGGCAAATGTCATAAGTCCATCTTTCCTGACAGCTGAATAGTAATCCATTGTACATATCTTCCACACTTTCATTAACCATTTGTCTATTTTTGGACAACTGGAGTGATTCCATTTCTCTGCAATTGTGAAAAGGGCTGCTATAAAGATGGCTGTACATGTGTCATTAATGCAGGCTGCAGTGTTCATTGAGAATATTTCCAGGACTGGTACAGAATGGTTGTATGTAAGCTTAATATTTAACTTTTTAGGTCCCACCAAATTGATCTCCAAAGGTATTGTATGAGTTTACATACTGATGGAACCAGCAATGTGTGAGGGTCCCTTTCTCCCCACATTCATGCCAGAATTTGTTGTTTGCATTTTAGATCATAGCCATTCTGAGTGGAGTAAGATGATATTTCAGGGTGGTTTTAATTTGCATTTCCCTAATGACAAGGGAGTTGAAATTTTTTTAAAAAATTTTGTTAGATATTTGAATTTCATATTGTTAGAAGTTTCTTTTCAATTCTATAGCCCATTTTTTCATGGGTTTGTTTACTAGTATTTAATTTTTTTCTGTACTCTGGATATCCTCTATCAGATGTGTACCAAGTGAAGATACTTTCACAGTATGTAGGTTGTCTTTTTTCTCAATACACAGTATGATTTGCTAAGCAAAAGCTTTTTAATTTCAAATATGTCCACTTGTTAAGTGTTGGGCTTGTCATCTGTGTCTTTGGGGCAAATTGAGGAAATGTTGGCCCAGGCAAGTCAATTTGAGGGTATTCTCTATTTTTTTCTAGGAGTTTTATAATATCTGTTCTAACATTGAGGTTTTTGATCCATTTTAAGTTGATTTTTATGCAAGGAGACAAATATGATTCCAGTTACATTCTTCTGCATATAGATATCCAATTATGCCAGCACCATTTGTTAAAGATAGTCTTTTTTCCAATTGACTTTTTTAGCATCTATGTCAAAGATCAGTTGACTTTAGGGTAAGTTCATTTCAATTCTGATCCATTGGTCTACATCTCTTTTTCTGAGCCAGTTCCAAGTTGTTTTTATTACTATGGCTTTATAGTATAGTTTAAGGGTTTGTATGGTGATACCTTCCACAGAGTTTTTATTACCCAGGAGTGCATTTGCTATTATGGGAATTTTGTGTTTACATTAGAAATTTGAGATTGTTTTACAATTTCTATGAATTGGGCTGAAATTTTGATTAATATTACATAAAATCTGTATATTGCTTTAAATAGAATGGTTATTTTAAAAATGTTAATTGTGCCAATCTAGGAGCAGTGGAGGTCTTTCCATCATCTGATGTCTTCTGTAATTTCTTTTTGTAGGACTTTAAAATTTTCATTATATAGACATTTAACATCCTTGGTTTGGTTTATTCCAAGGTCTTTCTTTTTGTAGGGGAAATGGTAAATTGTATTGTGTTTCTCATGTCTTTCTTGCTTTGTTTGTCCTTGGTGTATGTATAAAAAAGCAACTGGCCCCCCTTCCCCTCTACTCACGCCGCCCTGGACGCGCATGCATGGTCCAGCCTGGCCTTACCATGCCGCAAACCAGGTAAGCTCGGTCCCCGCCTGCCCCCAGAGCTCCAGTCTGCCCGAGTGGACCCAGCTCCCTCCCACCATCCAGCCTGAGCCGCGGGCACGGCCTGGGAGGGAGGAGAGGGCACCCCCTCTGTGCCCGGCCCCGCCCTCGGGTGGCCCGAGTTTAAATAGCGCCCGCCGACGCCCCATCCACCCTTCCCCTCCACTCCGCTGCCCGGACACGCGCGCAGGGTCCAGACGGGCCTCACCGCCGCGACCCACGTAAGCTCGGTCCCTGCCCGCCCCCAGAGCCCCAGGCCAAATAATTCAGTTTAGTGAAAAACGCACAGAAATTAAAAGCTCTTAAGAGTTAAAATGACAATGCCAAAGTCTAAGTGCAAATCCATGAGAAACAACACTCAAGTGGAAATTAATCCCATAATGTTAGACTCCAACCAGAACAAACCCATGGAAAATGGCCAAGAAAGCCTGACCCAGGATAATGACCTTCAAAATATGATCATTACCATGTTCAATACTATGAAAGAGGAAATCAGGGAGGAATTAAATAATCGAATCAATTGCTTTGAGGAGGAACACAACAGACACACGGAGGAGTTGAGAAAAACAGTGCAAGAATCAAAAACTGGCATAGAGCCGTTAAAGCAGACTCAAGCAGAGTTTAAAAGTGAGCTAAAAGACAAGTTATCTTCAACCCAGAACTCCACAGAGAGTCTTATCAGTAGAACTAACGAAGCAGAAAACAGAATTTCAGATCTTGAAGATAAAGTGGGAGTATTAACCAGCTCAATGGAAGAGATTGTTAAAGCCAAAAAGATGCTTGAGAGAAATATCCAGGAGATATGGGACACCCTGAAGAAGCCCAACATGCGTATTCATGGAATACCAGAGCAAGAATCTCAAAATACCACCCCTGAGGAAATGTTTCAAAAGATCATCAAGGAAAACTTTCCTCATCTAAAAAAAGAGAGGCCCATCCATATACAAGAGGCATTCCGCACCCCAAACAGATATGACCAAAACAGAAGCTCGCCACAGCAAATAATAGTCAAAACACTCCACATTCAAGATAAAGAGCTGGTGCTGAGAGGTTCAAGGAAGAAAAAAACAAGTCACTTTTAAAGGTAAACCTATTAAAATAACAAATGACTTCTCAATGGAAACAGTAAAAGCAAGAAGAGCTTGGAGAGACATACTTCAAGTATTGAATGAGCAAAAATGTCAACCTAGGCTGATTTACCCTGCAAAACTATCAGTCATGATCGAGGGAGAAAGAAAAATCTTCCAGCACAAAGTCAACTTGAAGGGATACATGTCCACCAAACCAGGCCTTCAAAAAATGTTAGAAATGATACTCAAGCGTGAAGAAAAAAACAGGCATATCCAGGAGAACAGAAGGCAAGTATAACACCATTCAAAGCGAAGCAATATACTTATAAAAACTACTAAACATAATAAATGTCTGGAATCAAAAATAGTTTCACCATTATAACACTAAATGTTAATGGAATTAACTCACTGATCAAGAGACACAGATTACAAACTTGGATCAAAAATCACAATCCATCAATCTGCTGCGTGCAGGATACCTATCTCACCACAAAAGATAGGCACGCTCTAAAAATAAAAGGCTGGTCAACAATTCTACAAGCTAATGGAAGCAGAAAACAGGCAGGGGTAGCAATTATGCTTTCAGACAAAGTGGACTTCAAACCAAAGAAAATCATAAGAGACACGGATGGATACTACATTTTAGTCACAGGTACAATTCACCAGGAAGACTTCACAATACTGAACATTTATGCACCCAATACGGGCCCCTCCACATTCATTAAGAAAACCCTACAGCATCTAAAGCAAGAAATCAACCCTCAAACGATAATTCTTGGGGACTTCAACACCGCCCTCTCAACATGGGATAGATCAACAGGTCAAAAGCTTAACAAAGACACTTTGGACCTTAATCAAACCCTGCAAGAAATGGACCTTACAGATCTCTATCGAACTTTTCACCCACGCACCAAAGAATACACATTTTTCTCAGCAGCACATGGAACTTTTTCCAAAATAGATCACATACTGGGCCACAAAACGAATCTACACATGTACAAAAAAGTTGAAATTCTAACCTGTGCTCTGTCAGACCACCATGGCCTAAAGCTGGACATCCACAACACATCAAACAAGAGAAAATACACTAACTCCTGAAAACTTAACAATATGATGCTGAATGAGAACTTGATTCAGGAAGAAATTAAAAAGGAAATTCAAGATTTCCTGAAAGTGAATGATAATGAAAATACAACTTACCAAAATCTCTGGGACACAATGAAAGCTGTTCTAAGAGGTAAGTTCATAGCTCTTAATGCCTACATTAAAAAAATGGAAACATCAGAAATAAACAACTTAACAATGCAGCTTAAAGCTTTAGAGAAACTAGAGCAATCTGATCCCAAAAGTAGTAGAAGAGAGGAGATTAACAAAATTAGGGGAGAAATATCTGAAATCGAGATAAAGAAAACGATAAAAAAAATCAACCAATCAAAAAGCTGGTTCTTTGAAAAAATCAATGAGATTGATACACCCCTAGCTAAATTAACCAAAAGCAAAAGAGAGAAAACCCAAATTAACAAAATCAAAAATGAACATGGAGTTATCACTACTGATACCCAAGAAATCCAGAGAATTATAGCATCATATTTCAAAAACTTATACTCTGTGAAGTTTGACAACACAAAAGAGATGGATGAATTTCTAAGTAAACACAACTTACCTAAATTGAATCAGGAAGTTGTGAATTATTTAAATAGTCCTATAACATATAAGGAAATTGAAGAGGTAATCTCAAATCTTCCCACCAAAAAATGTCCTGGACCAGATGGATTCAGCACAGAGTTCTACCAGACATTTAAGGAGTTAATAATACCAATACTCCTTAAACTGTTCCATCAAATAGCAAAGGAAGGAACACTACCAAATTCCTTCTATGAAGCTAATATCGTCTTAATCCCAAAACCTAATAAAGATTCACTTAAAAAAGAAAACTATAGGCCGATCTCTCTGATGAACACAGACGCAAAGATTGTCAACAAAGTCTTAGCAAATCGATTCAAAAACATATTAAAAAGATCATTCACAGGGACCAAGTAGGCTTCATCCCCGACACACAAGGTTTGTTCAACATACACAAATCAATAAATGTAATTCATCATGTAAACCAATCCAAAGTCCAAGACCACATGATACTCTCGATAGATGCAGAAAAATCTTTTGACAAGATCCAACAGCTTTTTATGATCAAAACGCTGGAGACAGTAGGAATGGAAGGAACCTTTATCAATATAATAAAAGCTGTACAAAACAAGCCCACAGCAAGGATTGTGCTCAATCCTTGGAAGCATTCCCACTTTGATCAGGAACTAGACAAGGCTGTCCACTCTCACCCCTTCTATTCAATAATATACTTGAAGTCTTAGCTGAAGCCATAAGGCAAGAAAGGGACATAAGAGGGATTCAAATCGGCAAGTAAGAAGTCAAACTATCCCTGTTTGCAGATGACATGATTGTATACCTGAGTGATCCCAAAAACTCCACCAGGAAGCTCCTGGAACTAATTGAGAAGTTCAGCAGGGTGGCAGGACACAAAATAAATGTGCAAAAATCAGAGGCCTTCCTATATGCCCAGAATGAAAGAAGTGAAAAAGCCTTGAGAGAAACAATCCCATTTACTATAGCCCCTAAAAAAATGAAATACCTTGGTATAAACCTAAGCAAGGAGGTAAAAGACCTTTACAATGAAAACTTTAAAACCCTAAAGAAAGAAATTGCAGAAGACACCAGAAGGTGGAAAGACCTCCCTTGTTCCTGGATTGGCAGAATCAACATCGTAAAAATGACCACCCTACCAAAGGTAATATACAGATTCAATGCTATACCAATCAAAATCCCAAAGCAATTCTTCAAAGAAGTTGACCAAACAATCTCAAAGTTCATATGGAGGCACAAAAGACCCAGGATAGCAAAAACAATCCTGAGTAACAAAAACACAGCTGGAGGTATTGCCATACCAAACCTAAGTCTACACTACAAATCCATAGTTATAAAGACAGCCTGGTACTGGCTCCAAAATAGACACACAGATCAATGGATAAGGATTGAAGACCCAGATATAAGCCAACAAAGTTACAGCCATTTGGTCTTTGACAAAGGGGACCAAAGAATCCAATGGAAAAAGAACAGCATCTTCAACAAATGGTGCTAGCAAAACTGGATCTCCACATGCAGAAGATTAAAGCTGGACCCGTACTTGTCACCATGTACAAGACTTAATTCCAAATGGATCAAGGACCTTGATATCAGGCCAGAGACTTTAAAAACCATAGTTGAAAGGATAGGGAACTCCCTCGATCTGATTGGGCTAGGCCAACATTTTCTAAACAGACATCCAATGGCACAGTCACTGCTACCAACTCTCAACAGTTGGGATCTTGTGAAATTAAAGAGCTTCTGTTCAGATAAAGAGATTGTAAAATGAGCTCAATCTGTGGGATTGTAACCCACAGAATGGGAGAAAATCTTCACTAACAACATATCTGATAGAGCTCTACTGTCCAGAATGCACAAAGAACTTAGAAAACTAAACACCAAGGAAACCAATGGCCCAATTAAAAAATGGGCCCTGGAACTTAAAAGAAACTTTACCAGGGATGAAATTAAAATGTCTAACAAATATCTTAAAAAATGCTCCACTTCTTTAGCCATCAGGGAAATAAAAATCAAAACTTCCCTGAGATATCATCTCACCCCAGTCAGGATGGCAAAAATCCACAATACAAACAACACCAACTGCTGGAGAGGATGTGGAGAGAGGGGAACTCTCCTACATTGCTGGTGGGAATGCAGGCTCATACAGCCACTCTGGCGAGCCGTCTGGAGATTCTTAAAGAAATTAAAGATTGAAATGCCATATGACCCTGCTATCCCACATTTGGGAATAACCCCCCATACAGCAGAGGTTCACTTCGATAGCACAAGCATGACCATGTTCATAGCAGCACTGTTTACAATAGCAACGTCATGGAATCAACCCAAATGTCCAACAGTTGACGAATGGATAAGGAAACTGTGGTACATCTATACAATGGAGTACTACTCAGCCATCAAAAATGATGAATTACTGGAATTTGCCGGGAAATAGATGTCATTAGAAACAGTTATATTAAGTGAAGTATCCCAGACCCAGAAAATTAAGCGCTGTATGTACTCCCTAATAGGTGGCTTCTAGTACCAAACCCACCCAGCCCACCTAGAGACAGTAATTGCAAGGATTATGAACAGGAGGGATTGGGTAAGAGGGCCACACCAGAAACAAGGAGAGAAGGGAACATGTTACAGCAGAGAAAATAGGCCTCCATCAAGGATTCAAATAAGTAATGAGACATCTGATTAAGTTCACAGACTTTTGTTCCTGATCATTTACTACTGAGGGGATATGATTTTACCAGAAGAGGCATATAGTGTGGCAGATAAAAAGTAACCGTTGTGCAAATTGGTGATAGACCCCTCCCTCACTGTGGTTTCCCACTTTTATTACATGTACCTTTGAATGTGCTTTTATCACAAGACTCTAGTTTAACAGCTTTTTGTCTCTGGCCGGGGGTAACATACAATGCCCACCAGGATGGAGTGAAGGGCATTGCAGGAGCAGCAAAACTGCAAAAGAAAACCAACAAACCACAATCCAGAACTTCAGAGACTCTATATCAACCACCTAGAACTAGGCCAGACTAATCTCTCCCCATCCTGAAGCTCAGGGAAATTTGCGGAAGAGGGGGCGGTAAGAGTGTAAGAGCAAAAGGATGGGAGGAGCAATGATATGTAAGTTACTCCATATAAGTTAGGGCTGAAGCAATCATAATTGGACTTTGCATGCCCTGCGCAATGTCCAACACACTATTGACCCCACAAAGTCTAGCATCTGCTAAAGGCACCAAGATCTTTGGAGGCAAGGGATTGGCAGCCACAGCAGTGTTCCTATACCTAAGGGGAACATGGGAAAGAGTTCAGGGAAAGGCCTCTGGATCCTTGTACGTCATCGGAGAGGAGGGCCCAGAGGAAAATCAGGCATGCACAAGAAAGGACTCTCTGGGAATTGGGGGGGCGGGAGGCACTGGGGGATGGGAAGGGAGGGGGTTGGGGAGGAGGAGCAGGGGGTACGGGGGGAGGAGGAGGGAGGGAGGGAACTGGTGTACCTATTAAGTTTGTATGAGCTGAAATAATAATAAAAAATGTATTAATATTAAAAAAAAGCAACTGATTTTTTAGGGGCTGGAGAGGTGGCTCAAGGGTTAAACCTTCACGTGAAGGCAGAAGGTCCTGGGTTTGGATCCTAGACTCCACATATAGTCGTCAGCTGGAAACAGGGGCTGCCTGCTTTTCTGGTCCTGGTAGAGCGGAGCCTGTGAATCCCAGGGCAGAATAAACAAGGAGGAGATGGAGACGGTTCATGGTTGTTCCCGAATTCACCTGTGCTTCTACACACACGCACAAATACACAATTGAATAAATAATAAATAATAATAATAAAAAAGATTTTAAAAAGCTACTGATTTTTGAGCACTCATTTTGTAACTTACCATTTTACTGAACTTGTTTATTAGTTCCATGAGTTTCCTGACAGAATCTTTAGGGCACTTGAGATATAATATCAAACTGGCTGTGAATAGGAACAACTGGATTTCTTCTTTTCCAAATTGTATCCCTTTTGTCTGCTTTGCATGTCTTATGGATCTATATAAGACTTCAGATATTATGGTGACTATAGGTGGTGACAGTGGAGAGTCTTGTCTATCACTCTCTCTGAATGGGAATGCTCCTAGCTTTTCACCATTTAGGGATATTTTTTAACATGGATTTGTTGTATATACTTTAATTACATTGATACATGTTTCTTCAAACTTATTTGCTCGATGGTCTTTATCTTAAAGGCACATTGCATTTCATCAAAAACTTTTTCAGCAGTCAATTGAGAGAACCATGTGGTTTTTGTCTTTGAATGGGTTTATATGATGAAGTACATTTATAGATTTAGGGATGTTGTGCTTCTGGGATGATCCTAAACTGGTGATAATGGATGACTTTTCTTTAACATTTTTGAATCCCTTTTGCTAAATTTCATTGAGGGGCTTGCATCTGTGTCCATTAGTGAGAACTGGTCTATAGTTTTCTTTTTGTTGTGTTTCTATTTCATTTTGAAATCAGTGTAATGTTGGCTTCATAGAAGGAGTTTGGAAGTATTCCTTCCTTTTCTACTTTGGGGGATAATTTAAGAAACATTGGTGTTATTTGTTCTTTAAAAATCTAGCAGATTTCTGTGCTGAATCCATCTGGTCCTTGGCTTTTCTTGTTAGTGAGATTCATAATTACTTCTTCTGATTCATCCTTCATTACAGTATTATTTAAATAATTCACTTCATCGTAGTCTAGCTTTTTTGAATTGTATGTGATTAGAAAGTTGCACATTTCCTTGTGGTTGTTAAATTTAGTGTTGCATAAATTTTTCCCAGGAAAAAATTGAAATGTCCCACAAATACCTTAAAAATGTTCCATCTCCCTAGCCATCAGGGAAATAAAATCAAAACAATTCAGAGATATCATCTCACACTGGTGAGAATGGCAAAAATCCAAAAGCATGTAACAACACATGCTGGAAAGGATGTTGTAAAGAGGAAACCTCATACACTGCTGGTGGAAATGCAGACTCGTACAACCACTATGGCAATCAATATGGCAGTTCATAAATAAGCTAAAAATTGAAATGTCATATTACTATGCTGTACTATTGTTGGGAATATTCCCCCCAAAAATACTTCACACTACTGTAGTGACACATGTACATCCATGTTCATTGCAGCACAATAACAAAGTCATGGAATCAACCTAGATGTCCCACAATTGATGATAATGAAAATGTGGCACACATACATGATGAAATACTGCACAGTTATAAAAATTGAATTAATGAAATTTGCTGCTAAATGGATGGATCTGGAAGAAAGGATACTGAACAGAGTATCCAAGCACAGAAAACCAGAGGTCACATGTTCTCCCTTATAAGTGGAACTTAATTCCAACTCTTATAATGACACATTCAAAGAAAAATCTTTTTATTCCCCTTTATCACAACAAAGGATTTGAAATAGGAAGGTAGGGCGAAGAAGACCCAAAAAGAATAAAGACAAAGGAACAAAGTTCAATAGAGAAACAAGGCCACCATCAAGAAAATCCCATAATTAGTGAGCTATCTGATCCAATTCAAGGTCAGTCTCTTTCCTAATCACTGGTGTTTAAATCAGTTTGAAGTACTGGTCACATGCTCACCATCATGGGGCAAGGGGTGGGTGTGGGTGTTAGTGATTAGTTGACAAGTAGATGATGTCCTGGAGGTTGACCTCACACACTACTGTGTCCAACTTCTGATCCTCCATCCCCTTCAAGCCTTCTCTTATATGAAAATCTCTTTTGAATAGTTTCTATACTGTTGGATAGGAGAGGATCTTTACAACCAGATAGGAGGTACCCTTGTGCAGTGCAGGAATAGCAAAATGGAAAACAAACAATCTGAATACAGAGGACAGTTAACCTACAATGATCTCCTGGAACCAGGCCAGCCAAATCTCTCCCTTTCTGGATGGATGGACGGTAAGATAGGATAAGAATGGGAGGGAAGGGAGGGAAAAAGGGTGAGGGGAATAAGGGTAACAAGAAACATGTATATAAAAATGTTAATTTAATAAATTTCCAAAATAAAGTATGACCGTATGATTATTTGACTTTCCATGATATCTCTTTCGATAGTTTCATGTTCATCTCTGATTTTATGAATTTTGGATAGTCTCCTATTTGGTTTTGGTTAATTTGGTTTTGTCAATCTCATTAAGTTTTTCAAAGAACCAGTTTTATGTTTGGTTGATCTTTGAGTTGTTTACTTTGTCTCATTTTCTTTTTTTCTCCTTTCATCCTACTCTTTTCTGAACTCTTCTCCTGGGGTTGGATTGTTCTATAAAGCTTTAAGCTGCATTGCTAAGTTGCTCACTTATGCTTTTCCATTTTTTTTGATGTAGGTGTTGATTGTATGAATTTTCCTCTTAGAACGGCCTTCCTTTTTTCCCAGAGGTTTGGACATGATATGTTGCCTTAATCATTGTGCTCTAGGAATTTTTGAATTTCTGTTTTTACTTATGACTGTGCCCATTCCTCATTTAGTAATATATTGTTAAGATTCCAAGAGTTTGTTGGAACATGTGGGCAGAGGCCTTCTATCCATTGCCTGGCTTCATGTGGGGCACACAGCTCATTTGTCTGATTGGTGCAAGTGTGGTTCTTAAATAATATTTAACCTGCACTATTACTAATGTTTTTCAGCTGAGTCATCTCATCCAATTCCACTAGAAGTCTTGAGAGACTTATTAAAAATATTATAGCACAGAGGGGCTGGAGAGGTGGCTCAGGGGTTAAGCCTCAACATTGCAGGCGGAAGGTACTGAGTTCAGATGCTAGACCCCATGTATAGACACCGGGCGGAAGCGGAGGCGGTCTGCATTTCTGGTCCTGGTAGGGCGAAGCCTGTGAATCCCAGGGCAGAGTAAATAAGGAGAAGGTGGAGGCGTCCATGGTGGTTTCTGAATTCGCCCGTGGTTCTACACACACATACATAAACACGCTCACACACGCACGCACACACACACGCACATGCACAATTGAATAAATAAATTTAAAAAAATATTATAGCACAGGCACCGGTGATATAGAATGACTAAGCATTGACAAATCCAGTATTTTATCTCATGTCTATCTTACTTTGTAGACTAGATGCCCATAAATATTAGAAATGTCTCATATGAGCATATTTGATGTGCTCTTAATTCATATTGTTGCTTATCAGTTTAATGTATGAGATACAGTGTGGTTTAATATAAGAAAAATACAAATATTTGATTGCATGATTTGCCTGAATAAATTATTTCTGAGTATATGGTCAGAAATAGTACCTGCTGTGGAAAAGGGATCTGCATGGTCAGTGATTAGTGAACATTGTAGATTTACTTTTTTATTATTTATTTTTTATTTCCACTCATACAAGTTAACAGTACACCGGTCCCCTCCTTCCCTCCAGCCCCCAAACCCCTACCTCCCCATCCCCCAGTGCCTTCCCATCCCCTCCCCAGAGCATCCTGTAATGTGCATGCCAAACTCTTCTCTGGGTCCTCCTCTCAGATGAGATGGAAAGACCCAGTGGCATTTCCCAGAACCCTTTCCTTTGTTCCCCTTAAACACAGGAAAACTACTGTGGCTGTCAATCCCTTGCCTCCAAGGATCCTAGTGCCTTTAGCAAATGTTAGACTTTGTGGGGTCAATAGTGTGTTGGACATAGCACAGGGCATGCAAAATCCAATTATGATTGCTTCGGCCCTAACATTTGTGAAGTATCTTGCATATCATTACTCCTCCTTGTGCTCTTACAATCTTACCGCCCTCTCTTCCGCAAATTTCCCTGAGCTTCAGGATGGGGAGAGATTAGGTGGCTTAGTTCCAAATGGTTGATATAGAGTCTCTGATGTTCTGGATTATGGTTTGTTGATTATTTTTTCACTTTTGCTGCTCCTCCAATGCCCTTCATTCCATCCTGATGGGTATTGGATGTCACCCTCTGGCCAGAGGTAAAAACCTGTTAGACTAGAGTCTTGTTATAAGAGTATATTCAAAGGCAGATGGAATAAAAGTAGGAAACTGTGGTGAGGGAGGGGTCAATCACCCATTTGTGAAATAGTTACTTTCTATCTGCCAGATTATATGCTCTCCCCCTCTGGTAAGATCATACCCCATCAGTTGTAAATGATCAGGAAGGACAGTCTGTGAACTTAACCAGATGTCTCATTACTTAATTGCAGTCCTTGATGGTGGCCTATTTTCTCTGCTGTAACATGGTCCCCTCTCTCCTTTTCCTAGTGTGGCTCTCCTTCCCCATCCCTCCTGTTCATAATCTTTGCAATTACTTTAGGTATTACAGAGAATTATCCTTAAGTGTCTCTATGTGGGTTTAATACTAAGATCCATCTATTAGGGAGTACATACTGCGCTTAATTTTCCATGTCTGGGATATGTCACTCAATATAATTGTTTCTAATTCCATCCATTTCCCAGCAAATTCCATTAATTCATCATTTTTGATGGCTGGGTAGTACTCCAATATATAGATGTACCACATTTACCTTATCCACTTGTAAACTGTTGGACATTTGGGTTGATTCCATGACTTTGCTATTGTAAACAGTGCTGCTGTGAACGTGGTCATGCTTGTGCTATTGAGGTGAATTTTTGCTGTATGGAGGGTTATTCCCAAAAGTGGAATAGCAGGGTCATATGGCATTTCAATCTTTAACTCCTTTAAGAAACACCAGACTGCTCGCCAGAGTGGTTGTATGAGCTTGCATTCCCACCAGCAATGTAGGAGAGTTCCCCTCTCTCCACATCCTCTCCAGCATTTGTTGTTGTTTGTATTGTGGATTTTTGCCATCCTGATCGGGGTGAGATGATATCTCAGGGAAGTTTTGATTTGCATGTCCCTGATGGCTAAGGATGTGGAGCTTTTTTAAGATATTGGTTAGACATTTTAATTTCATCCCTGGTAAAGTTTCTTTTAAGTTCCAGGGCCCATTTTTTAATTGGGCCATTTGTATCCTTGGTGTTTAGTTTCCTAAGTTTTTTGTACACGCTGGATGATAGAGCTCTATCAGATATCAGAGTATAAGTTTTTGAAATATGATGTTATAATTCTCTGGATTGCTTGGGTATTAGTAGTGATAACTCCATGTTCATTTCTAATTTTGTTAATTTGGGTTTTCTCTCTCTTGCTTTTGATTAATTTAGCTAGGGGTGTTTCAATCTTACTGATTTTTTCAAAAAACCAGCTTTTTGACTGGTTGATTTTCTGTATCATTTTCCTAATCTCAATTTCAGATATTTGCCCCCTTATTTTGCTAATCTCTTGCTCTTCTACTTCTTTTGGGATCGGATTGCTCTAGTTTCTCTAAAGCTTTAAGCTGCATTGTTAAGTTATTCATTTCTGATGTTTCCATTTATTTGATGTAGGCATTAAGAGCTATGAACTTACCTCTTAGCACAGCTTTCATTGTGTCCCAGAGATTTTGGTAAGTTGTATTTTCATTATCGTTCACTTTCAGGAAATCTTGAATTTCCTTTTTAATTTCTTCCTCAATCCAGTTTTCATTCAGCATCATAGTGTTAAGTTTCCAAGAGTTAGTGTATTTTCTGTTGTTTGTTGTGTTGTGGATGTCCAGCTTTAGGCCGTGGTGGTCTGATAGGGCACAGGCTAGAATTTCAACTTTCTTGTATATGTGTAGATTCGTTTTGTGGCCCAATATGTTATCTATTTTGGAGAAAGTTCCATGTGCTGCTGAGAAAAATGTGTATTCTTTGGTGCGTGGGTGAAAACTTCAATAGAGATCTGTAAGGTCCATTTCTTTAAGGGTTTGGTTAAGTTCCAACGTGTCTCTGTTAAGCTTTTGACCTGTTGATCTGTCCCATGTTGAAAGGACAGTGTTGAAATCCCCAAGAATTATCATTAGGGCTTGATTTATCACTTTAGACGCTATAGGGTTTTCTTAATGAATGTGGAGGGGCCTGTATTCGGTGCATATATTGTCAGTATTGTGAAGTCTTCCTGGTGAATTGTACTTGTGACTAAAATGTAGTATCCATCTGCGTCTCTTATGATTATTTTTGGTTTGAAGTCCACTTTGTGCAACAGCATAATGGCTACCCCTACCTGTTTCCTGTTTCCATTAGCTTGCAGAATTTTGGACCAGCCTTTCATTTTTAGGATGTGCCTATCATTTGTGGTGAGATGAGTTTCCTGAAGGCAGCAGATTGATGGGTTGTGGTTTTGAATTCAACTTTGTAATCTGTGTCTCTTAATCGGTGACTTAATACCATTGACATTTAATGTTATAATGGAGAAATTATTTTTAATTCTGGATATTTTTTATTTTTAATGGATTTTGTAAGCATATTGTTTGACATTTATGTTTTGGGGGTATTATACTTCCCTTCTGTCCTCCTGGATACAGTTGTTTTTTCCTTCAAGTTCGAGTATCATTTCTAGCTTTTTTTGAAGGCCTGGTTTGGTAGACATGTATCCCTTCAAGTTGTCTTTGTGCTGGAAACCTTTTATTTCTCCCTTGATCATGACAGAGAGTTTTGCCAGGTATTTCAGCCTAGGTTGTCATTTTTGCTCATTTAATACTTGAGTACGTCTCTCCATGCTCTTCTTGCTTTTACTGTTTCCATTGAGTAGTCATTTGTTATTTTGATAGGTTTACCCTTAAAAGTGACTTTTTTTTTCTCTTGAACCTCTCAGCACCTTTTCTTTGTCTTTCATGTGGAGAGTTTTGATTGTTATTTGTCATGGCGAGTTTCTATTTTGGTCATATCTGTTTGGAGTGCGAAATGCCTCTTGTATTTGGATGGGCCTCTCATTCTTAGGTTGAGGGAAGTTTTCATTTATAATAATTTGAAATATTTCCTCAGGTGTGGTATTTTGCAATTCTTACTCTGGTATTCCATGAATGCACATGTTAGGCTTCTTCAGAGTGTCCCATATCTCTTGAATGTTCTATATTGGCTTTAACAATCTCTACCATTGAGCTAGTTAATTCTCTCACTTTGTCTTCAAGATCGGAAATTTTATTTTCTGCTTTGTTAGTTCTGCTGATAAGACTCTCTATTGAGTTTTGGGTTGAAGATAACTTGTCTTTTAATTCGATTTTAAATTCTGCCTGAGACTGCTTTAACTGCTCTATGCCTATTTTTGTTTCTTAAACTGTTTTTTTTTCAACATCTCCAAGTGCCTGTTGTGGTCCTGTTCAAAGTGGTTGATGCGGCTGTTTAACACCTTCCGGACTTCTTCTTTCATAGTATTAATCATGGTAATGATCATACTTTGAAAGTCATTTCTTGGGTCTGGTTTTCTTGGCTATTTTCTGTGAATTTGTTCTGGTTGGAATCCATCATTATGGGGTTAATTCTTTTGGTGGGAGATTAGTCTTCTTGGTTTTTTTTTTCTCATGGATCTGCACTTTGACTTGGGCATTGTTGCTTTGTCTTTTAGGACCTTTCAGTTTCTGTGTTTTTGACTGAACTGACTTAGTTGGTATTACTACATTACTGCTTGCCTAAATGAGGCTATTATGCTGTTAGTACCTCAGTTAACTCAGGTTAAGTAGACAGGGGGTGAATATTAGTATGCTAGTGCACTTTTACAATTTAATATTTTGGTGATATGTGAGGGTGAGTGGTATACTCCCTGGAGTTGTATATGTTTTGGAGTTGGCTGTATGGAAAAATTAATCTACAGTGATTAATACTAGAAAGGAACATAAAGGTGAAAAAAACAAGGTTTACTTATCTTTGGGCTGGATGTGAAGAATCTGTCCCATGTGATAGGATGATTGTAGAGGTCTTCATATGTATGGCCTTTGACCCTCAGACTTTGCTTAAGCTTTCTTTGGCCTCTATTGAATTCTGAGTAGCAGTGTGTCTTCCGTGGACCACTGTGTGTAGGTCCCTGGTGGGCTGGAGAGGCAGAGGGCTGACTGATGTTGATGGCAGAATCCTTCACCTGGGACCTGGGACTTGGCTTAGTGGCCCAACCCAAGCTCCAGGGATTGAGGAATGTGAGCAATTCCTGTCCAGTTGGGCAAACAGGCGGGTGGAAGGAAGAAAGGGGCTTGGGCTCAGGGCTGGGGCCCAGGGCGTGGCCCAGGCAAAACTGGAGGCAGCCTGGGTGTCGCTGGGACATGTGGCCACTTGGGGGGCTGGGAGAATTCACTTGGGATGGAGGATTGGGAGCATGATAAAGTGGACAGGCAGGCAGAAGGAAAAAAGGGGCTTGGGCCCTGGGCGTGGCCCAGGCAAAACTGGAGGCAGCCTGGGTGTCACTGGGACATGTGGCCACCTGGGGGGCTGGGTGAACTCACCTGGGATGGAGGACTGGGAACACGGGTTGGAGGAAGAAAGGGCTGGATTCATTTTAATCAGATAACCATTGCTACCTGTGAATAATGAATTAATAATATTTTGGTAGAAATAGGGTAATAACATCAGAAGGTAGGAGCAGGTTTGAATCTGAAATATCAGCGAAATTACTGAGGTCACTTAATTATAAACCACATTATTATTTGTAATGTATCAAATGTAAATAATTACAACCCCTAGAATTATGATCAAATATGATGGCAGAAATTTCCATAAAATGAGATCAAGGGTCAGACAGATGGCTCAGGGGTTAAGACTCTGTCTTGCAAGCAGAAGGTCCTGAGTTCAGATTCCAGGTTGCATGTAAAAACGTCAGGCAGAGGCTGGAAAATCCCAGAGCAAAGCAAGAAGGAGGTAGAAGCAATTCAGGATGACTCCTGAAATCATCCTTAGCCCTCCATAGGGACACACAGTGCTCTCTCTCTCTCTCTCTCTCTCTCTCTCTCTCTCTCACACACACACACACATACAAAATAAATAAATAAATAAAATACTAAAAATAAAATTAGATTTAACTAAATATTAGATGCTCATTGTCAGTAACAAAGAATTTGAAATAAAATCAATTTTTTTCTATGAAACAACATTTCATACATCACCATGCACTTTGCTCAACTGAACAAAATAATCATAACAAATAATTATGAATAATATACTATCAAATATTGGCATCTCTTTTTTACAATATTGAAGTGATAAATTTATTACTTATTATTTATATCTTGAATATAAAATCAAGTTGTTTTCCTTGAATTTAATAAGATTGATGACATTTACCAGTAGCTAACATTGGAAAACAAACATGGAACAAAATGTTATTTATTTAGAATGTGTAACATTAACTGTATGCATGTTTTGCTTTGTGCTGAAAGAATATCTGATCCCCTGATTTTGCAAAGAAAATATCATAGTTAGGTCCAGGTGTCAACTTGATGTTCAAGCTCTGGGCATTTGTATAAAATTAGTAGTTGAGTTAACAAGAGAAAAGCTACAACAGTTGATGGATAAGACTCAGCCCATGGTGGTCAGACTATTCCCCAGGCAGGTGAAAAATATGGAGAAAATTTGTGGTAAAATTTGGCATCTTCCTGCACACTTGTCCAGACATGCTGATCTGGCAAGTAATTATCCAGTTGTTATGTGGTATGGCCAGTTTCATAGAGGTGTGGGCTCTCAAGCCAAGCTGGATAAGGAACTGTAGCCAGACTATTATGTAAAAGAACAATTCACTTCTGCCCATAAACTTTTTTTTAATCATGACATCAACAGTACAGACTAACTGCTATAGAAATCAAATACATAGGCTTTGTTCCTTGTTCATTCAAGGAACTGGCATTTGTTCCTTGTTTATACAAGGTTGCTTGAATAATTTTGTTCTATTTTTATTTCAACACTTTGAATATCTCATAAGAAGTTTTTGTCAGGAATAAATGAGAAAGTTAGAGCAATTAATTTTGATCACTGTATTCTAAATTGTCAGACGCAACCTTCATTTGTATAGTCTATTCCTTAAATATATTTGAAAGCATAGATCTAGCTGGAGATATTCAAGTATAACATTTAATGCTTATTATAAAATCATCTTTATCAAGATTTCATAAGACTCATGGAAATTCTTTGCTTGGTTATTTCATCCTGTATTGGGTTTTTTATCATAAAGCAAAGGTCACATTCTAGCTATTATTTCTGTATCACTAATTCTTACAGCTTGAATTACATGCATTAAAGGCTTTGGGATTCAAGTAAGACTATAATGTAAATTCTTTCCTGACATAGCTAAAATTACAGTTTAGCACAAGTCTAACCTTGCTAATCTTTTTTTTAGCATTTGGTTTATCATTTGATATGCATACAATATCTCAAGTGAACATATCATGGTGCATTCGGTTTTATTTTTGCAACACAATTTCATCTTGCATGTTGTTAAAGTATGGGATATATTTCTGAGAGGCAGACTCCAAGGTTGTCCCAGTAATCTTTTCTATTCCTGACTATGTTGTTCCCAGTTTCTTTGTTTTGAACTAATGGTAAGTGCAGAATTCAGCGTATTTTCTGTTCTCTTAATGAAAAAAAATTGCTCACTTACTTTGCTTTCTATTTTATATGTGATTAATACTTTTTAATCATTAGTGAATATCTCTCGAATGAAATGTGAAAGAAAAGTTGTCATTGTGAAAATGCAGACCATTCTGCCTTGTGTTTCTCTTTTATGTCTTTCTTTGTGTGACCTGGAAAAGCCACTTTTCCTGTCATTAGCTATTTTTCCTGTCATTTCCTGCAACCACAGGTTGCAGATAGACATTAATAATATACAGTTCAGGTTTACACCAACAGTTAGATCTGTGGAAAACCATCTACTTTCTAACTGTTTGCCTACTATTTCATGAGAAAATATGAATCAGAAACATGCATAGTTTAACACTAGTTTGCTGACCAGTAGACTGGGGCACAGAAACTCTTGATTGATAAAATTTGCTCTAATTCTGTGACAATATTATTTCAGTCATTCTTCTTTTGCTGTTGAAGACTAATTTGCCACAAGCAGCTTAGAGAGAAAAGGATACTTACTTTGCCTGTAGCTCCAGAAAGGATATAGTCCATTTAAGGAGAGAAACACGTAAGTGAGACATGACTCCTGTCAAAGTCAGGAGACTGGTTTAGGTAACTGTAGCTCTCAGGAGGTAGAGAGACAAAGAGCAGAAAGGAAGCTGGGTATTGCCCAAACTACCAAACTTCAGGACCTACCCATATGACATGCCTCCCTTTATCAACATTCCACATCTCAAACTTTAACACCTGAAAAGGATCCATATGCATTCTCCTCTAGGTGATGGGTGGGGCAGACTCAATCACACCATGAAAAATATGCTGGATGATAATCACAAAAGTTCAAGTTGTACTATTTATTTTTCTTCTCTATACTGAACACTATACACGATCTCATATAGTGATAGTGAATTCATCCACAATTCATAATTATTCATTTCATCATTACTAAAGAACTATACAGTTAGAAATTCCATGTTTTTCTTTCCAATTGTGTGCAAATGAAAAAGTAAATTTTTTAAATAAAAGTAATGATCCAAAATAGTCATAGCAATAGATGGTGCTGTACCTTCATTCAATTGAAAGAACTGACCTTGTTTGTTTTTTCATCTTCATTGATGTTCTTGTCATGTCTTAAATATTGCATATTATTAATTTTGTTGCTATTGTTGAATTTTTTGTTGTTTTGTAGAAATATAACTAAAGGTTAATAAGAATTAATAACCTTGGTGTGATATTGAAAGAATGAGTTGGGAAGATAGAGAAAATACACAGAATATGTTATGTGTGTATCCCTTCAAAGTTCACATAATTCATTTTGTCATTTTAAAATTTTATTTATAATTTTTTCTCTTTTTTAAAAATTTTTTATTCAATTGTGTTTGTGTGTGTGTGTGTGTGTGTGTGTGTGTGTGTGTGTGTGTACCGCCTCCACCTCCTCCTTGTTTACTCTGCCGCCCCCAGGTGTCTAGGATCCGAACTCAGGACCTTCCGCCTGCAAGGCGGAGGCTTAACCCCTGAGCCACCTCTCTGGCCCTTATAATTTTTTCATATACAAACAAAATAGTTTATATTGTGGCACCAACCACTTCTTCACTTTTCCCATCCTCCCCACCCACTCATCTCCTTTTCCACCCTTTCCTCTTGAGTCTAGCCATGTCTTGCTCACCTTCTATCCCTCTGGCTGTGTTGATCACAGGGATACCTAGAGGGTGCCTGTGTTGGTAAAGGAGTCACATATCTATATTGCAGTATGAATCACTCTTCAGTGAACAAAGTCATAAGTGGGGAGGCCCCACTTTTTTTGTTAATTACTTGCCCTAAGCATTCTTTCTGTACTGTTGTTTTTTGTGAGATCATTGTAGTCCCTTGGGAATCCACTGTGTAGATCTTGTGGTAAGGGTTCTCCTTTCAGTGAACTTGTGGGTACAGTAGCACTATCATGGCTGCAGAGGTTGCTCAGAATTATATCATCCCATCATTAGGCTCTTACTTTCAGGGCATTTTGTGGGACAACTGAGTTTAGAGGCTACTATGATGAATACATGGTAAAATCTTTACCAGGGAAGGAAAGTGCTTCCTCTCCTTAGCATGTATGAATGCAGCAATAACACAGGTGTCAGAAAGCAAGGAAGAAGATTCTTCCCAGACTTACCTTGTATTTCTTAGCTTCTAGATTATGAAAAACACATGTGTGATTTTCCAACTATCCAATGGTCTGTAGTACTTTAATTTCCCTACTGATGAAGTTATTTTAATACTTTTGACATAATGTTATCATTGCAAACTTGTCAAAATATATTGGGGAACATTTCTGAGACATTCCCTGATTGGTCACCATGCTTTACTAGTATTTTTGCAGTTTACTCAATACCATAGAAAAAAGTTAAAAAGCATCATACTGATAACAATGAAAGTTTTGCTGGACATGGTGATCCTAATGCATAATATTTCATTTGTTAAGTTTAGAGTCACAACTGAGATATTAGAAGCCATGGTGTTTGTTCCAAAATAACTTTGTCACTGAACTGCAGTGAAGTTATTCTTAATGTTTTAAATATGATAATTTATATTTCTTAAATCATTTAATAAACTTGCAAGATTGAAAGACTAGATTGTCAGATCTGATGAAAGAAGCGTATTAACACTGCATTAGCAAGTAGAATTCAATTAACTAAATACAAATAACATCTTAAGAAGTGCTTCTAAAATTAAAATAATTATTACATAATTGGTTAGCTCCAAACAGTCTAAAGTACATTTGTTAAGCCTATCAGTAAATAAAAGAACATCTTGTCATATTAATAAACAGTGCATAGCCCTTCTATTTTATGTCTAGACAACTATGTGGTTAGTATTCTATTTAGCTGCATCCATCACCATTTGTAGAACTACTTTTTGGTGTCAAATGATGAGCTTTCTAATGAGTTATGATCAGCAAAAGGCCTACAGATGCACTGTACATCAAAATCTCCTTTCCTCATTAGTAGAGCAGCTGCTTGGCTGACAGTTTGAATGATGTTAACTGTTCACTCTAGAGTTCTCCTATGATTTATGATAGTTTTGGTGAGAGTGTCCCATGTTATCAATGGGAAAGTTTATTTTCCATTAGACTACATGTTTAACTCAGGACCATAGCATTTTGCTAGTGTTCCTGAGGACCTAGTACAAGCACCATCAATAAATCAGAAAGGAAAGAAAGGGAAAAGTTCTTAGTCTACTGTCAAAGGAGAAAGATCAAATTACGGTGTTGCAGTCAGTCTGCACAGTTGCTGCTAAATGACCATCATATGGCTTAAGGGAACAAGGGGTTTATTCTCTTCCGATTTCTGGTTACAGTTCTTATCCAGCTTGATAGGAGAGCATGCATCAACACCAGGGCAGAGGGAACTGACCGCACCATTACTGAATAACAGTTGAGAGATGGACAATCTTTGCTTGCCAGACCAGCATATCTGGCCAAGTATACAGAAGGATGCCAACTCTCTCAACCAGCTCTCTGTGATTTATCCAGGGCCTAATCCCACCCAGCATGGGCTGAGCCTTCTCCATCAGCTAGACAATCTCCTTCAGGTTTGCTCTGGGCTTAACTCAACCATCAACTCTCTAAAACTGTGCCCAGAGCTCAAACCCTCAGTCAAGTTGACACCTGTGCTTAACTATGACATGTAGTCTGTAAGTTACCTAGTTGTCATTGAAATTACTACATATACACTGTGAATGAATGGCAACTGAACAGCATGCTTTGTGATACAAATAGATCCACACAAAGATTAAATAAATCATTTCAAGGTATCAATATTTATCATTGTGGAAAATTTATGAAGTATTAGCAAACATTCTAAGAAAGTTTATTTAGCATCAGATCATAGCAAAGAATTCCCCAAGTCAGCTACTGCTTTATCTTCCTGGAAACCAGAAATATAGATGATCGTCAAATATGGTAATGAGGTAGTTTTAATTGACATGACAGGGTAACTGGGAACCCCTCGTTGTGAACTTCTCCATAACTAAAATAACCTATCCTAAACGAGTCTTTTACTGTGATCTCACCCTGTTACCCGCCAAAAAGGAAATTATGTTCAAAATGACAATTCCACATTTGGCTCATCTAGACTGTTTAAAAATATATCCCCAAAAGGAAATATTTTAGCTAGGAAGATGGTACACCAAATTACTCTATAATACGTGTTTATTATACTCATAGATTAGACAATCACCTAGTACTCAACGTAGAAGCCCTCTTTTATAGTAGGTGGTGTTTGCTGAAAAGCACAAACCACCAAAATGAATAAAGTAAATGACCATAGGTTGTTCATCTCTAAAATAACATATGTAGCTTGCCCACATCTCCCTCAAAGCTCAGGAAACATTGCAAAAGAAGGGTGGCAAGACTGTAAGAGTCTGAAGTCAGAAAGAGTTGGATATGTCCTAGACATGACAGGGTTGTGAAATACAAAATTTCATGATAGATATGTATAATTACATAAAAATTGCAAAGTAATTTCTTATGAACATGTAGAAAGATCTCAAGAAGTCCCACTCTTTTCTGAGAGATTGATGGGGTCTAATACTGATCTGGAAGAAAAGGAATATTCTTTCTTCAGTAGTGTACTCACTGGATCATGAATCATTCTGTGCATATATCATCAAAGACAAACTGGATGAAACACAGTGACCCACAAATAAAAAGTTCTGAAAATAGAAGACCAATGAAAGATTGCAGAGGGGAAAGAAGGAGAGATGGGATTTGGACTAAGGCATGACTATTTATATACTGTTGGTTCAGAAAGCTTGCATGTCTTAATTATTCTAAGAAAGCCCAATAGGCATCAAAGTATACTCATGAGTGAGAAGCTTGTGCTGTCCCTGAACTACAGTAATTAAAACAAAAGTCAGATACCACTTGCTCGACTCATAGAGCATAAAGAATCAAGAAGTAACTGTGGGGGTTGCTAGGCCAAAGTCTGCTCTCTGGATGATACACCTTGGGCTATTGAGTTTGTCTCTTGTCTGCAAGACAATGGCAGGCAGAACTTCCCCCCTTTGGAGTAGAGAAAACTCCAAGGTCATTTGGAACGCTTTTGTTTCTCTAAGAAACTGGCTGGCCTGTTTCTCCCCCATCAGTTCTTTCTTGCCTATCTAAAGAGATGTTAATGCAGGGGCCAAGTAACTACTTTTTGAGGTATACATTCCTTCCTCTTTTAGCAACCAGATATGTCCGCCCCATGGCGTGTCACTCCTGACTTCATTTGTTAACCAAAATGTATGCATTTTACATAGTCCTGTAAAGAATTTGGCATTGCTTCTTGATTATAAAAACCCCTGTACGTTACAATAAAGTTGACTTGGATGATAAGGGACATCTAAGGCCCCCTCTGACCCAAAGGCTGAAACTTGTATATATGTATATATATATTTTTTAATTTATTCAATTGTGCGTGTGTGCGTGTGTGTGTAGAACCATGGGCGAATTCGGGAACTACCATGAACCGCCTCCACCTCCTCCTTGTTTACCCCAGGACTTACAGGCTCTGCCCTACCAGGACCAGAAATGGCAGGCCTACCGGGCCTCCACCCGGCGTCTATACGTGGTGTATAGGATCCAAACTCACGACCTTCCGCCTGCAAGGCAGAGGCTTAACCCCTGAGCCACCTGTCCAGCCCCCAAAGCCTGAAACTTTTAATTCCTATCTCTCCCACTTCAGATTCATGCGTTTGTAGGTCTGGGTTGACGCTGGTTCGCGGGCCTGGACAAGTAACAGACCTAGAAGCCTTTACCTCTGCTGGCTAGCATTCATAGTGCTAGAATCTGCTATGTAAGCTACTGGGTGAGAAACATCATGAACAGTCATTCTCAACTTTGATCCTGGTTGAACTATATTCTCAACCATTCAGGCTAGATGCTCTTCCTAGTTCAATGGTGACATGAATGTAATAAACGTGACTAACTACTTATGCTTTGGGTCTGCTTCCCAGGAAGGAATTCTCACCTGGTACTGTAAAGCTAGTTAATATCTCATGGATCAAAAGTTTGTGGAACCTAGTGGGTAAGCTATCGTTGCTATTTTGCTAAATAGACATGATACTTCCATGCCTGACAAAGTTGTTTGTGAATATTTATTTATGTTTACACTCATAGAATACTATTGCTATCAACTGAGTCAAAGAAGTCTTGTTTTTGCAGTAGTCAGCATGCCAGAGTATAGAGACTAAATGACTACTGAATATGCAATAATAAATGGGAATCGATAAATGATGACATCTCTTCCAAGACTTAGGAAACATTTCTAAAGAAAGGAGAGAAGGAATATAAGAACTTGTAGACAAGCAGGGTGAAGTATAGAATAATGATGTCTAGATTTGACATGGCTCTTACTCCTCATCACTGCTGTGATTTCTGACAGAAGATATCCATAAGATCAAGCCTGTCAACAAACTGTCATTGAAGGCTCTGGAAATCATAGGGCATAACCCTTTCACACAGATTCATATGCAGAAAATGCTTGATGCAAGAGTGAGAGATATTTTCTTAAATAGTGTGGTTTCTGATAAGTTTCCTAAACTCCTGCAAACAATGTAAAGAAACTCGTTAGCTCTCAAACAGTCAAGAAAGGAGTGAACCTAAAAAGAAAGCTAATTGGATAAAGAAAGGATAGAGAAAGGAATGGGAAAAAACTAAGAGAGGGTAACAGAGGTTGGGTATGATCAATTTCCATTATGTTAATGTGTGAAACTATTGTCATGAAACCCACTCATACAAATAATTAATGTATGAAAATGTAGCATCAATTAACAAAATATACTTATCCTTGAAATTGCTTTTTATCTGTTATTTTCTGTCGGAATCTTGTTTAATTTCCAGATTCCATTTTCACTAAAGTCTGTACATACTTACTTCCCCATAGTCACTTCAGTAGACATTGTACTTACTTTACATTACTTTTGCATTTTTCCAATGTTTTATTATTTTCTTACCTTCTGAATCATATCATATATCAGTCCAATTACTGCACTTGTAACTTTTTAAGTAGCAAATACTATATTATTATTGGCATGTAAAAACTCTTCTTTATAAAATGAAGGTTTTTTTGGATGGTTGGCTAAAAGACACAGTTCTAAAAGACTGAATATAAGATCTTACATCATGTATATGTAGGAGTATTTAGGAGGAAAAGGAAACCAACAGCAATTGGAGAGAAAAATAAGGATGGGAGTGAGGGAGAAAAGGAGTAAGAACAAAATGTAACAGCACACATGTTTGAAAATACCATAGGGAAACCTATCACTTTATGTGTTATATTTAAAAATAAATCAGAAAACAGAGCCTAGATGCTTTTCAGACACAAAAGGGACAATTCACTTATTTCAACTCTTTTGACTGTAGCAAGGAAAGAGCTGAAATTTCACTCATGTTATTGACATATTAACTTGTCCACCAAGCACTTACTGAACATATTCTATGACACAGGATGGTACAAATACCAGAAAAAGCAAAATGAGCTACCATTCTTTTAGATACATAAAGTAAAGTAGAGGGAATTGGATGTACAGTGTAAAACCATTGCATGTTGTTAAAGATACTGATGGAACTTTAAAATTATTGTCATTCAACAATAAAAGGTATCCTTGGGAAATCAGCAAAATCTTTTTAGAAACAGTGATGTCTGTGCATTATATCTCTCAAAAATCTGTCAGCATGCCAGAAACTCTGAAAGATGTGTAGGCATGCATAAAATCAAGACAAATAAAAAATATGTGAACAAGACTCAATTGTTTATTTATGACAAACAGCAACTGTAGTTCAGAATTTTCCAGAGGGTATTGGTCAGGATATTGTTCATGTTTGAGCTTCAAAAATCATAGCCTGTAAGGTAATGCATCTCAGAGATGTTTTCTCAAAGAAGCCCTTCACACTTTCTTTAAGGAATGATAGAAATACTGTAGATAAACAATTAACTCTCAATCTTCATTCTGAATTCAGTTATTGAAACTCTAGGGATCTGAGTCTGCAAATGAATATAAACATAATTATGCATACTTTCATGTACATTCAGAATAATATGTGCATGGACTTTGATGAGCTCTAGGGCATGTACATTATATAAAGGAAGAATGAAAAACAACAGAGAACATACTGCTATCATGAAAGCACATTAGTACTAAAAGAATAAAATAATTTTTAGTCATGGAATCAGACTCAGTGATGTACAGAATGTGGACTGGGTAGGAAAAAAACCCAAGGAATTTAATTCTGCCACAAATTCCTGAAAACTCCTTTTCTACTGTTCATAAATCTCATGTAAGACAAAGTAGTACTTAATTCTAGCTGATTCGATTAAAATTAAGAAAAAAGTAGTACTTAATAATAACTCATCCAATTAAAATTGAGAACTTGACAATAATTCACCCAATTAAAATTAAGAAACCCACACCCCCTTACAATAAAAGTTGCACAGAACTTGAAAAATAAAAATAAGCACAGTAGATGAAACTCTATACTGGCTTTGTTGAATTCTTTTAGAAACATGACACTGTGTTCTTTGAGCTGAAAAGATTAAGGAAAAAGAGGATAATAATGCATCTTCTAGAGAGGGACTGCAAAACAGAAGTATTTCAAATAGCATTTAAATCAAATCCTAGGCAAATGTGATTCATAGAGAAGAAAGCCAATACTTTAAAGGCAGGCAAACAAGTGGCCAAGCCACCTACATGGATGTGATCATGTAAATGCTATAAAAAACAAGTAACTAAGGCCCAGGCACATCATGGAAAAGTAATGGAAAGAAAGTAAGAGTAGGAGAAAGACTGGAGGCCTGTAGACACAGTCTTTTAGGTATTACAGGGGAAACTGATCTCCCAGAGGCTATGGTTGCTCTCATAAGACCTGCACTAGATCAGTAGAGGGATCAGCACACGTAAGCAATTGCTGTATACACCTGATGAGCTTATTAAATTCTTGCAATCCATGTAAGAGTAGATTGATTTCTGATCTGCACATGTGTTATGGTACATGTATGCCAGTACACAACTTGCCAGCATAAACACACACACACACACACACACATACACTATCATATACCCCACACAATATTACTAAATAAATTTACAACATTCTCAAAGACAACATTCACAATGAAGGATTTATGAGGCCCAACTGGTCCTTGAGAATTTGTAGGGAGTTAATGGTTGTTGAAGGAGTGAAATTTTCTTCCATTATGTAGCTACTGTAGTATTTCATGCCCTCATCCATAACACATCATTCATGATCTTGTAAGCAATCCTATTTAAACTTATTGGTCACAAAAACAAAAGCATCCATGAAAGTATAAGGAGACTAGTTAGGAAAATGAAAACAATCAGTGGAAATGGGAAGGGACAAGGGGGCAACATAAGGATATATATGAACAAAATGCATTATATATATGAATGACATAATGAATACAATTACAGTCCATAATTATTACATAATAATGAGCTTAATATAAACATTTATTTTCTTTAATAACCTGACTGCCTTTATTCTTTCACTCCCATATGTAATATCAGTATATAAACACATGATATATATCATCCTTGTTAATTAGATTGCATATCAAAAGAATAAAGAGGCAGCTAGGCAACTCTGTCTTTCTCAAGAAATATGAATAAAAACAACCACTTCCTAAACTATCAGAGGAAGCTCAAGTGACTAAATATCCACATCATAGTTTTCTCCCATATAATGTGAAGTTTTAATCAAAACTTCAATTTTCTGGAGAACAATTCATAAATAACCTGGAGTAATATGTCAACATATATGTTTGGATATAGATGCACACATTAATTGAGTGAGAAATTTAGATGACATGCTTTCTTTTTTTTTAAATAACATTTTTATTATTATTTCCATTCATACAAACTTAGTAGGTACACCGGTTCCCTCCCTCCCTCCTCCTCCTCCCCCTGACCCCACTGCTCCCCCTCCCCTCCCCCTTCCCCCCATTCCCCCAGTATCTCCCCCCCCAATCCCCAGAGAATCCTTTAATGTGCATGCCAGACTTTCCTCTGGGCCCTCCTCTCCGATGACGTACAAGGACACAGTGGCTTTTCCCTGAACTCTTTCCTGTGTTCCCCTTAAGCATAGGAACACTGCTGTGGCGGTCAATCCCTTGTCTCCAAGGATCTTGGTGCCTTTAGCAAATGATAGACTTTGTGAGGTCAATAGTGTGTTGGACATTGCGCAGGGCATGCAAAGTCCAATTATGATTGCTTCAGCCCTAACTTGTGTGGAGTATCTTGCAAATCATTGCTCCTCCCATCCTTGTGCTCTTACAATCTTACCGCCCCCTCTTCCACAAATTTCCCTGAGCTTCAGGATGACATGCTTTTTAACTAAAGGGATTTTGAATCAGGTTAGAGTGAAAAGAATGTAATGTATACATTTACTCAACATGTTGAACACTGATTAGTGAATAAACATAATAGAGCATATAAGTCCAATCCAGATTAAAATATTTTTAAAATTCTGAATATAGAAAGGTCTAGTGTGTGTTTGTGTGCATATATATTTATGTATATATACGTGTGTGTGTGTGTGTGTGTGTGTGTATGCGTGTGTGTGTGTCAAGGGCTGGTGACAAACATTTTAGGTGCCCAAATGCATTAATGGGTCAAACATTGTATGTAAAGTAAATAATCAGGAGGAGTAGGAGTTTAAGGTCAGCTTTGGCTGCAAAGTGAGTTTGAAGTCAGCTTGGGCTACATGAATCTTTTTCTTAAAGATATAAAATGTACATCCAGCAGTAAGCAATGACAAGAAGTCATGGAAGTTCATTATAGTCCTGTTTAAAAATACAGAAAAGCTTACAATATCTCCATTATTCCTTTAACAGCAAAAATAAATTTATATGTAAATAAAGAATGGTGAATACGTTATTTATAATGTATAACACTGGAGTTTGTTCTTTGTATATCTGATAAACAGTTTTGAAATATTATTCGTGTTTATTCCTCTAGCAAGTGATGGTCCAATAATTTCTATTCTGCCATAAATGTAATTGTATATTAATTCATTCAATTTCATTGCAGATACTGATAATTAACATAACTTGTTTATCACATTCCTGATTAGAATAACACTTGAGATTCTTGCATTCTTGTTGTGTTCTTTCCTAATACAACTAACTTGATTGAACAAAGTTACTATATCATTGACCTCAGCTATGAATTCTCAGCTTCTAAATTCAGTTAGCTGTCAAATATTTGCTTCCTATAAAATATACAAATTATTCAATAAATTTTCTACAGATATACATTGATATAATATGTGCTATTCTATAAGTTTATTATCATTAATGGTGGTATGTAATTTTTAAATTATAACCATATTTTCCATGTTAAAATGTAATCTAGATTTATGAATTTTACATAAATCTGATGTTAATTGAACATGACGAATTGTTCATATTTACATCATAGATTCTGAATTTGAGTCCATCAAACTTCCACTGTGGTTGGTCAGCTTCATTGTTTCTAGTATTTCTCTGTGAAGAAGCTTACAGATGCTGAGCAGTGAATTAATAATGAGGATCCAGTGAGTCTACAGTTCTTGCTAAATCAAAACACTAATGCAACAAACAATTTTCTTCTAATTAACAGATAATGAAATCTCTCATTTTATTTTTAAGTTCAAACCTTTCAAAATGATGTGGTCAAATCAAAAAAGTAACAAAATTGAATAAAGCATGATAATGAAAAGATGTATATAAATATTTTAACATAAAATATAACCGGTAGTTTCTTGTTCTTTTTGTATAGCATTTCAGACTGATAGCAAGCATAATCAATATTGGAAGCTATTTCCCATCAGCATGTCTTTGATACTATTTCATTGGGATACTATTTCAGTGACCACTTTTATTTGTATCTGGGCAACTAGTTATTCAATACTAGTTTATAATATAGAACTTTTACACAGAGAATATGAAAATTCATTTTGATTTCATGTGTATTAAAAATTTTCCAGTGAAAAATTAAATCTTTAGCAGCTTATGAGAATGTTATCTTAGATTTCACAAGAAATGTAGTCATGGCATAGTAATAATTCATTCAATAATTTCATATTAATTCTGTTTATACCATCCATCATTTTTCAATCAAAACATCAGGTCATTTGTATTCAATAATAATCTAAATATGAAAGCCAGCATTTTTTTAGAGTCTTAGCTGTACATTGTTACCTATTTCAAGATGAAACTTCATGGGCAAAATAGTGGAAGAGAAGAGTTGAAATGGAGCCACAAAAATTGATGATTTAATGCCAAAAAAGAGTACTTTTCTTCCAATTTAAAGCTATATGAGTTAAAAGGAAAATGTTTTGTATTATAAATGGACTGAAAATGAATTACATTCCAAGTATACCCCATTCCAATTAAAGAAAATCTCATTTCTTATTTTTTTGGTTATCAGCTTACCTTAGTATGATTAACAATGTTGTGTTTCCTAAAGAAGAAAGTGCAAGTCTATGTTATGTATTATAATATAAAATATTTACTATGCTGACTGACACTCAATTATAATTTATTGGTTTTGCTTTCCATCGACTTGTTGTCTTCTATTCTTTGTGTAAATTTGTTCCATTTGGAATTGTGAAAATCAGAGATATTAATTACATGTCACTTATTTTTGTCCAAGGCAATTTGTCATGTTATTTCTGCTTCTCTTGGAGTGTTTCCAGAGCAATGAAATGATGCCAAGTAGAATTAAGTAATTTGTTTTTCTTACAATAAAACATTTAAACTAAAATTTCATAAGAATCTGCTAGTTTAAACATGTTATCATAGTTTAAGCTATGTTATCAGTCATGCATACATACTTATGAGTTGTTGCTTAGCCATTTTCTAATCAAAATACATTTTTAAAGAGACTAGAATTGTTTATAACATATTCAACTGTGAATGCATTGAAAATTTATGGAATATGAGAACAGTAATTTTAACTAATAGTATATTAATTTAGTTACTACGATAGAAATTCAATCCTATAATTTATTAATATGCATGCTTTAATTATCTTTTGATCATACATTTCAGGAAGGAAAGGCAAGATTTTCACAAGCTACTCACACGTTTATGCCAAGTCCTAGATATTTGTGCCAATTGAGCATATTTCATATATTAAAACATTATTTTGAGAATGTATAGAGCTTTAATAGTAAGATTATAATGAAATGGGCCTTAGAATGGGTTGGAAGTTCAAGGTGCCTACCTGCTGTAAACCTGTTTAACTGAGTGTTGACTTCTGATATAGACTATGGCAAGTGTTTATATTCTCTCTCACTCTGCCTCTCTCTCTCTTTCTCTCTCTAATATATGAAGAAGTAAAATATTACAATGTCTTAGATATTCTAAAGAATCACAATATCTTTATTCCCTTACATCTAAAATCACTTTTTCTTAATGTCTTACACATCCTGTCCCTGTGCTGAATGTTGGAATCTTTAACTTGTCCTCAAATGTATTTCTGTTTCCTCTCTGTCCATGTTCTTACATTCACCTGTGAAGGATCTGATCCACATGGATGTGCAGAGGCTATTACTGCCACTCCAATCTACCTTTGGAACAAGATGTAGAAGCTACAGGGATGGGAACACAGAGTAACCAGGAAGGTAATCTGGCAGTAGCTCCCAGATGGGCATTGCTTGCTTCCGTTCATCACGGGACCTGTGTACAGTCCTGTTCTTTCTTTAATTACTACTATGGTCAACTAGACATTTCTTCAGGATTCTCTCATTCTCTCTTATTTAACACTTATTTGTATTAGATGCATGGAAAACTTTTAGCACATCAGGTTCTGAAACATTTCTATTTACTACAAGTAGACACAGAAATGGTAACATGGTCTCTTGTCCATCACTGTAACAACCAGTCAAGTCAGCCTATGAGCATGTTGGAGGTCCCATGCCCTCCTTTCTTTACGTTTGTTTTCTAATCACCCTGAAGGAAAAATCGTGTCTACATACTACCATCATGATGTGCTATGCTTTCATAGGCCCAGAGCAGAAAAGCTGAGCATTCAAAGAAAGAAACTACTGACGATTTGAGTCATTGTAAGGATAGGAGATTGATTCCTCATGAAGACATAAAACTTACTCATATTTTGTTATAAATTTTCTCAGAATGTACAGGAACCTGGGTTGTTATTGAAGCTAAAGTTCAGTGAAGAGCTAATGGAAGAAGTCACTTCATTAAGTTTTAACACAAGAATAGTTTTGTAATTTTATACTTCTATGACTTCTTTTGAATATCAGTGCAATCGGATGATCTAATGTATTATATCATTATATTTATTTTAAAATAAAATCTCAGTGTGCTTTTTTGAGCTTAATAAATTGTACAGAATAAGACTAGTCAGAGCTTAGTAATGTAAAGAGTTCCATGCTTAGTGTTATTATGCTATTACAAAAACATTGGATATTTTGATGAGGGAAAAAGCAAAATGAATTTTAAAGAAACTACCCTTTTGAATGGTTTAAAATAACATCTGAGACCAAATCTTTTTGACCTTTGAATGTCAGAAAATGTCACTTTTAATCTTGAAGCACGGAGTGAGAATAAAGTTTCATTCACTGTGTTTAGCAAAGGAGGCAGTTAGCTTTTTTATTTATATTAATGTAAACACAAAACTGATCAACAATATATCTTCTATAAGATGAAAAGTACTGTAATTGGTTTTAATTTATGAAATTATTTTCATGACATCATGAGATATCAAATATGTGATCTAATGAGATTACATGACAGTTCCTCGTTTCATGCTCATTTTTTTCAGATATATACAACATAATAGGCATCACTCTGTCTTCATATTATTAGTAGTTGCATATTTTCTTCTGAAATGCACTTGTCTGACAAGAAGGAAAACAACAAGTTGAAAGAACAATTTGAGTCATGGAAAACCCACAGAGGAAGCACATTGACCTGTTTTGTACATGCACTATATCATGGCAATGACTGTCTACACATCTAACAAGTAGATAGGTGCACTGAAATTTGAGTTTGGGTTTCTCCTAATCAAGCACAGCTACTAATGCAAACTTTTGAATGAATTTCATATGAGATACCTATGAGTCACTCTCGTAAGAAGTGACAATTAGTGCAAAAGTGGCATGAATATTAAGGGGTAACTGACTGTTTTCTCTTAGGAAATAAGACCCATTTTTCAGTAGAGAACCCGTTCCTAGCACTATAAACCAGGCAAAGAAATATAAAAGGGAAGGGCATAGGCCCAATGGGGGTGCAAAATATTAAGATTTAGTTCTGAAAACATTATGGCAAACTACCTACAATCATATACCATTTCACTTGTACATTGAAGAAGTCACTACTTGACATATGAACTTTATTTTGCAATGGAAAGTGTTTATTACAGGAAAACACAAATGTCAAAGCTCAGAAAATATGTTACTGCATAATGTTGTATGCTAAATAGGACATATAAACCATACCTAACTTCAGAGTTCAAGGAGCATAGTAGAAGAGGGAAGCTGTACGAATGTAAGAACATGACAGGGGACTAGGGTGTAAGCAGAAAGTATCTTCTAGACAGGGATGTTACATTCATGATCACTGTAGCTATGGATACTTTCTCAAGACTTGCACAGGATTTGGCCTATAAATATTTCTTCATGGAAGGGTAAAAGTCTCAAAAATCCCCATGTCTCTCTGAGAGACTGTTTAGGGTTAATGCTGTATGGAGAGAGAAAAGAGGAGATACTTTCCTTAATGATATATGCACTGGTAGGCGATTCATATTACAGAAAGTGTGCAGGCACATGCCACCAAAGGAACTCAGAAGAAACTCAGTGGGCCACACATGCCAAAAAATACATGAAAATAGGAGGGACAATGGCAGGGTAGAAGAAAACAGAAGAGGAGTAGAAGGAAGAATAGGAGAAGAAATAGGGGAAGGAGGACTAGGAAGAATATAATGGGAAAAGGATTTGGGAATTAATCTATGAAACTGTAAAAGAATAAAAAATAAAACAAAAAAGTTATAGCACATACTATGTGATGTAGAAAATGTATTAGTTGTTTTACTTTGGAAGATGTTATGTTATTAAAGTTCCTTTCTGAAGACAATTCGGATATTATCTGTCCTTGAGTTATTCTGTTCTTATAGATGTCATAACGCAAGGATGTTCTTTATTTAGTGACTATAAGTAGCTATTTATCTTATTGTTAGATTGTTGTAATATTGGACAAGACTGAAACTTATTATTCAATATGAATTATGTTATATTGTTACTGTATAGGTTAGAACTTTCTTTTAATTCCCAACAATCTATAATTGCCAATGAAATTTTTGCTATTTGATGGATAAAACACAAAGTTGATGTACAGACAAATTAGAAGTTTCTTAAATGAAAAAAAAAGCCGTAAGGAATTAGCTGCCAGTCAATGTAATATGTCAATTGACAGTGTTGGAAATCATCATATTATGGGCAACTAGAGTGATAGGCAGATACTTCTCAAAGCCAATTTCTCTTAAACAGCAAAGACACAGACTAATTTCCACAGAATTTTGAAATGATTCCTCAGGCATATTTAGTAAAAAATATCAATATGATCATAATTTTTAGCATGCTTTATGGTTTGTGACTTAAATATAGCCTGTAGCTCATGTGGTTGAACTCTATAGTCTTCATCTGTTTTTAGACTATGTTTATAGACTGTGGAACCATGAGGGCATCCATCCTTGCTGGTGTATGTAGACTACTAGAAGCAGCCTTTGCGGATTGTCACATGTCCCAGCTTCTGATCTGTCTTTTTGTGTACTTACCCACCAAGCAGAGAAGATCTTCTTCCAAATACTTCAGTCGGTATGAACTTCAATATTTCTACCCCACATGATGGATTGAATGACAGAGTTAAATTCTACTCACAAAACATATGACCATGATATGCACAAAGCTGTGTGTATGAATCCTAAGGTACAATGGAGGGACTAGAATGTTAATAATTCCAGGAATAAGGGCACATTTTCTAAGAAAAGCTTCAATCAAAAATGAGACCAGAGATAAAGGGCATATGTGCTGCATGTGGAAGAGATCTTGGAAAAGAATTGTCCATCTCCCTTGGAACTCATATACTTCTGTCTATACTCTAGATATTGAACATGTGCTTTAGTTTTTAATGTACACCAGCTTCATTTTATTCCTGATTTGGTACAAATTATTGCTGTCTTTTTTAATCATACCTTTAGAAATGTAAATATTTACTCAGTATGACTATGCATTTGAAGTATTTTCTTTTATTTTTTCTTTATTTTTCTTTTAGTTTCAGACAGATCTTTGAACATGGTATTTTTAAACAATATTAGTACAGTGTACAGATGCTAGAAATTGGGCAAAATGTATTTCTATTAGTTATTCATGAGTCTTTCCACAATCAATGATAGAATGTTAAGTTTTTTCTTATTAGAAATTAGTTCACAGGTCCATATTTTGAGTTCTCAGCTTTTTGGGGTCTGAGGGGACTCATTAAAAATTGTAAACTAAAATTCTTGTTCTGATTGTTATCTGTTTCCATTTTTCCATATTGTAAGCGCAAATGATGAAACCACTATGCTATCTATGCCTTTGAAACAGTAATGTACTAAAACACCTATGAAGCTGGAACCCCTCGGTAATCTTCTTCCTTTATGGTGTTTTTTTTTTTTCCTGTTTAGTAACAGAGACATAAAAGTAACTAAAACAATGCATTAAATTCTCACATGATGGATTTCATAACTTTTCCAAAAGGCCTATTCATTATATATCTGACTAAATGTGATTCGTAATGCAAATATATTGTGCAGATGTACCACATATTTAAGATAAATAACTGAACACATAAGTTTCTGATGCCTTAAGTTGAAAACACTATTAGATGGAATAAAGTGGTAATAATTTTTTATATTTTTATAAAATGCTTTTAGTGCATTTATCTTAACATTTTCTTTTTGTTAAATAGTCCAGTAGAATAGAAAATACTTCAAAGGAGGAGAGAGAAGAAAGTCATTTCAGACATGTATAACAAATATAACAGTACATTTGAATTTTTTATTTTTTAATTTATTTATTCAATTGTGTGTGTATGCATGCGAGTGTGTGTGTGTGTGTGTGTGTGTGTGTGTGTGTGTGTGTGTAGAACCATGGGCGAATTCGGGAACCACCATGGACCTTCTTCACCTCCTCCTTGTTTACTCTACCCCAAGATTCACAGGCTCTACCCTACCAGGACCAGAAACACAGGCCACCGCCCGCTTCCATCCAGCGTCTATACATGGGGTCTAGGATACAACTCAGGACCTTCCACCTGCAACGCAGAGGTTTAAACCCTGAGGCACCTCTCCAGCCTCAACATTACATTTGAAAAGCAATAATTTTCACAAAATATTTTAGCATTTAGAACTCAGTATTTTGGCTTCAGGATCAAGTGTTTGATATTAATCAATCCATTTCTCTGTGTGATGGAAACACAAAGACTATTTTTGAGGGATAGTTGAATATGTATTTTTAATAATAAGGGAAAGGTAAAACCAGACTTTAGTAAAATATATTACCTCTTACATGTATAAATGTAATTTGAAATTTGATTTACTTAAAAAATACTGAGAATCACTTACTGCTCTACAGGAAATGAATAAGGACTTGTACATTCATACCCTAAATAATGATTTACTTATATATTGTGTTTGAAACATGTTTTTATATATCATCCTTCATAACTGAGCCTACTAAACTAAGCTCTTCTATGCACATGCTGTAGGAACAATGTGATCACACATTTGGTACTGGCCAGGCTTAAAGCTTACAAAGGCTCAGAACTTCTGGAACATTAATTTCACGAACATGAGATCAGGTTAACTAGCCTGTTTCAGCCTTTGAGACTGTTCCTTCCCATGCACACCTTAGCCTTGAATCTGACCCTTCTCTGTTCAGTGGATTCCTTTTATGGCTTCATTTTGTCATAAAGACAGCCTGGCTGATAATGTCTAGGAGAGCCATTTTCATTCCACTGTGAGAACAAGGGGTGAAATCAATGCAAAGCAGAATCTGCTGCACTGATAGGCCATTGGAGAATGGCCATATGGCTGGTTCCCTCCTCCTGGTTTCATACAACGAACACGAAAATATGTAATGCAAGCAACACCAAATGCTAGAGAGGATGTGGAGAGAAGGGAACTCTCATACATTGCTGGTGGGAATGCAGGTTCATAAACCACTCTGGTGATCAATATAGTGATTTCTGCAAAAGGTAAAGATTGAAATGCCATATGACTTTGCTATACCACTTCTGGGAATACTCTCCCATGAAGCAGAAATTCGTTACAGTGATATGAGGACAACCATGTTCATTCCAACACTATTTACAATAGCAAGGTCATGGAATCAACCCAAATGCTCAACAGTTGAAAAATGGATAATGAAAATGTGGTACATTTATACAATGGAATACTACTCAACCATAAAAAGATGAATTAATGAAAGTTTCCCAGGAAATAGATGGAATTAGAAAAAATTATATTAAGTGAAGTATCCCAGACACCATACATACTCACTAATAAGTAGATTCTAATCCCAAATTCACTTACTGACATACTCAAAGGTATAGAAGGGTAAGGAGGGTCCCCCCAAAAAAGGAAATAGGGGATCAGGCATCAGTGGAGAAAATAGGTTGTCATCAAGTATTGCATGGAAGTAGCAAGACATCTGGTGAATCTCACTCTCACTTCCCTTCTTGGTCACCTGCCACTGAAGAGCTTTGTTCTCACTAATCAAGGAGGGCATATTGACTGGCAGATAGCCGGTAACCATCCTGCAAGTGGGACACTGAACTCCCTCAGTGCTGTGTCCTACTCCTATTCTTCTATCTACCTTTCAGTCTTCTCTTACATTAAGATCTTTAAACCGTCTTTTATCTTTGGTTAGGAGGTAATCCTGACACCAATCAAAATGCAGCCAAGTGTGGTGCAGGAAAAACAAAAGTAAAAACAACAAATCGTAATTCAGAACATAAAAGACCCTGCATTATTCACCTGGAACCAGACCATCTAAATCTCTCCCCATTCTAAAGTTCAGGTAACCTTGTGGAAGAGGGAGCAGCAAGATTGTAAGAACCTAAAGATGGGGAGGACCAAAGATATGTAAGTTACTCTAGACGTTAAGGCTATACAACCAGAGTTAGACTTTGCCTGACTTGCATAATGGCTGATATGTCAATGACCCCCCAAAGTCTAGCATGGATCACAGGGGAGAAAGCCCCAGGCAGTATGATTCTTAGAGGCAAGGGGATAACAGTCAAAACAGAGTTACCATACTAATGGGGAGCCCAAGAAAGGGCTTCAGGCTGTGCTATTGAGTACTTACCCCTCACTAGGGTGGAGGACTCAGAAGGAGGTTTGGCATTCACACAAAAGGATGATCCAGAGGATGAGAGGGAGGAAGGGGGAGGCACTGGAAGAGGAGGAAGGAGGAAGGAAGGCAGGGGACAGAAAACAAGGGGGGGCAACTGGGGAGGGAGGAGGGAGGGAGAGTATTGGGGTATCTACTGAGTTTGTGTGATTGAGAGAAAAATAAAATGTGGGAGAAAAAATCCCTCAGGAAAATAAATCTGATTGCCTCACAAAGAACATAGTAATGTTTTATTAATAATATAATTACAAAAAACCCAAAAGGTGGAACCCACCAAGGGTTTGGGGACAATTTGAAGAATACTTTACAAAATATTTTTTAAATATGCAAAATGTCTACGTATTTAACTTAATACCTTTAAGCCTACTCCACCCAATATTAACTATAGCCTTTGCTTTGTCACCCAAAGAGAACCAATTTCTATAATTTCTTCCCTTCATCTTTCTAACATTTTTCTTTTTGGTAAAATTCTTATATTATAAGTGAACTATGACTAAGGCTAAATTTCAGTATTCACACATTACTCATAAAACCAGTGAAACTTTTCCAAAGATGAGGCCTTTAATTTATCATTTCTACTAACAACCACCTATTTTTATGCATGTAAACAATTATATTTTATTAATAGAAAATATTTTAAAACCCATTAAAATAATTTAAAAAGGAAAAACTATTATATATTAATGAAAATGAATTATTATAATGATATCAACAATGTTTTCTTACTTTTAATTCATAAGGTCCTAGTTTTGTACTTGTTATTCATTTCTGACTAAATATGTTGAATGCTTTTCTTCATTGAAATCATCAGAAGTACCTGAAAGAAAAACATAATCAGAGGTACACGAAAGTATAACAAAGAACAGAAGAAAGAATGAATGAAAAAAAGAATGAAGAAAGAAAGGAAAAAAAGTAAGGAAAGAAAGGGAAGTTTTGAAGGAGAAATAAAAACAAAAAATATACATACATAATGTTGCAGTTCCAATTCTTTTGCTATAACACTATTCAAAACATGCATACAATCTTTATGGTTCATTATGGCAGGAATTGCATAGTAGAAGATATACCTATAAGCCTGTAAAACAGAAGCATGAGGCTGTTTCAGGTCATATCCATGATCATAAGTCAGAGAGAGCAAAAGACTGAGATCAAACAGGGCAAGGCTATGAAACGTCAAGGCCAGCCCCGTGAGTCTTTCCTTTTTTCCTTTTTTTGGATCTTAAAGATCCCACCTTTTTGACACTAGTTAATGGTTCAAACACAGGAGTCTGTGGGGGCAACTCACATTCAAATCATGACACATAGAAAGCAGGTAGACTCTACTTTGTTTGCTTCAAAAAACCCCACAATATCCATACAAGTATTGAATTAAACTCGTATGTTAATTGTGTTAATGGAATTTTCAAATGTTCTTCGGTCAATCCTCTACATCATTGGAAGTCTAGAGGCAGACATGAAAAGACTGATGATGCTCCTCCACTCATTGGAGGACAGCAATGATATCAATCTTTCTGTCTTAAAGTCTGCAAACCCAAATCATGATTTACAGCACCTTAAAGAATCTACCCAATCATCCCTGCATTATGTTTCAAGATGATAGGCATATAAGTCCTCTTAGTTATAAGATTTGTGAAAAATGGAATGTTTAATATAAGTATGTTGATATTTCTGAATAGCATCATTACTAAGAAGTGTTGTATTTTTATGTGGCATTTTTTTAACTTTTAGTAAATCTAGCCAAATTTCAAAAAATAAATCCATCAACACATAAAAATTATGTGGCTATTTTTAACGTACATTCTAAATATCCACTTAATGTCTAATAAGTTTTGCAAAATAAATTCATGCATGTCGGAGGTTTGGCTCAAAGCTGATAACATTTTTAATAGGTGATTGGATAATGATTGTGATAACTTTGTCATGAGTTAATCATCTATATGAGTCATATTAGGAATGAGTTTTGTCAAAGTTTAAGAAACTAGGTTAAGGAGGTCATGCCCTTATAAGTCAATAGTTCTCTGTCAATAATCCCCTCTTTCTCTGTTTTCCTTGCTCAACCTGAAATGAGTAGCCTTGTTCTATTGTATGCTGTCAGGATGATATGCTTCAACACAATAAAACAGGAATGTGTAATCAATGACTGAAACTATGAGCCCAAACCAAGATTACTTCTTCTAAAGTTGATTTTTTTAGGCACCTCATTCCAGAAAATCCAAGCTGTCTAGTCTATAAGTTTATCCAATAAATGGACCACAAATTACTTTGGTATATGATTGAGAAACGCCCGAAACTAATTTGTAGAAGCAATTTGGAAGGATGGTATAAAATAAATCATATAATATTCTAAGTAACTTTAATCTTTATTATAGTAAGTTTCCAATGTCAACCTGATATCTAGGAGTTAAGTCTTTGGGCACACTTGTAAGGAATTATCTAATTAATGCAAGTCCTCTGGAGATGATTTTGATTGCCTAATTGAATTCCTGTATTCCATTGTGGACAGGAATATTCCTGATGGAATTAAGTAAAAGTAGAGAAAAGTAGCAAGTCACTGGCAAGTAAGAAAGCAAGTAAGCATGGGGCATCACTGCCTAATTCTCTTCTGCTGAGGACAGGAGTGACAACTTTCTTCAGCTCTTAATACTGTAACTCTCTTACCATGGTGAATTAAAATAAAACTACTTGTTCTCCAAAAGTACATGTGTCATGAGTTTATTATAGCAACACTTATGAATCAAAAAACAATATATAATTCTCATATGAGTTCAGGATATGAGCATCTTTATTTTTATTGTACTGATGATGCTTTCAGACTGCAGTAGATTTCATTAAGAGTTGAACTAAAGGATATTTAGGTAACTTTGTGGCAAAATCTGATCTACGAAGGATTTTGTTAAGATGATAAAGCACTGAAGGTCTGACAAGGATATTGCTGTTTGGCTTTAGCCAATTGTATGCCAAAGTTGCAAGCCAAAAGCAGAGTTTCATTAGAAATCAAAAATGTTTAAAGTTGAGGAGAAAACACATGCAAGTGTTGAGAATAATAATAATTATATTCAAAAGCATCTAGGGAATTATACATGGCCATAGTGAGTTCATGTATGGAACAAGACCCATCATGACCAGATGTTTAGTCATCAATCTGTTCCCATTCAGGTTCTTAAGCTCTTACCAAGTATTTGTACTTCCACAAGACTTCCATGGAATTTGTACCATTAATATTTCACCATGAGACAGAAGAGATCTCAATAGACTCCATGCCTCCTGACAGACTGATGATGGCTAATGCAGAGCGTGGTTGGTGGGAAAGGAAGAAGCTTTCCTTAGTAGTGTACCCACTGCTAGGACTCATGCCTCAGAAAGCACTCAGGTACATGATATCAAAAAGTCTCAGATAAAACTCAGTGAGCCACACATGGGAGAAGACATGAAAACAGGAAGGATACTAATAAAAAAAAGTATAATGGGAAAAGGATAGGTGAATGGGAATAGGGATTGGATGTGAGAATATAATAAATTCACTATGTTCATATATGAAGCTCTAAACGAATAAGAAATAACAGATACCTGGGAGTGACCTGAAGTTCTCAGGTATCCCTCATTGCAATTTAAAGAATGTAAAAATATAAAGTCCTTGGGAGTGTTTTTCTTTAAGGAAGAGCACACACTGATATTCCACATCAGTTATCCAGGGAAATTCCCCCTCAGATTCAGTCATCAAGCATTTGAGCTACAACCAGGTTTCAGGGAATGGGAGTTAAATACTCTCTAACAATATAGCAACTTCTGGGTGATGCTGAGAGTATGATTTTGAAGGCATGCAGAAAAAAATTTAACAAATTATCATAGAGGCCACAATACATATTTTATGGAGAACCAAAAGGCTAGGCAATATGAGGAATGCTACAACTCTTGCAAAGCTCATAAACTACTGATCTATGAAGCTGTGAGGATGCAGTTAAAGATACATCATAAATTTAGAGATGATAAGAACTTTAATGTGTCCTGAAGAACTCTACGGGTAGCAAGCAGAATCAGATCAGGAGAAAAAAATATGTGCTTTATACTGGCCATGATCACGAAGGTCAGGTTTTCCAAAAAATAGTTGGAGTTAATCTGATACCACCACAGGTGGCAGAACTGGACAGGCAGCATGGACAATGTTCACCCTGCTGAGTGTCGTCTTTGGTGTTTGTTTTTTCCTTCATTCTTGATGGGGAATATGCACACTGTAGAACCAATCTGTGTCACAAACACAAATTTTTGTTTTGAAATTAGAAGCTTGTTATAGATAAGAGTTTGGAATATTCTCTGATGCCAAAATTATTACCTAATCTTAGTAATGGGATCCATATCCATGTTTTTTTATATATTTACCAGATGATATTACCATTTAACATTTGTTTGGCCAAATAATTTGTTAGATTTAGGATGATATAAAATTAAACTTATATTATGTGTCTCAGACATTGGTATTTGAATTTCCATTAACCGTTTTGAAAATCCATTCATGTTCAGTCTGATTGATAAAAACTGAACAAACACAAAAAAGTGAAGTAATAGAAATTTTCTGCCATATTATAAGCAAAAATTACCATTCAATTAATTGATATACTTTGATTTGCACACCCTTTTGTTTAGTGGTCTACTTTATTTGGAAAAAATGGAGATGCACACATTATTTGTAAATCTTAGTTTTTTTAACCTAAAAGTTGTTTTAGTAGTTTTGAACTACTCTCAGATAGAGCCAATTAAAGATAACAAAAATAATTAAGCCATATTATGGATTAAAAAGCAAGAATCTTTGGACAATGGCATAACACAGTTGGTAAAGCACTTGCCTTTAAACATAAGAACAAAGATTTGAACTCCCAGAAATGCTGTAAAGGTGGTATAGTAGTATATGCCTATATTATTGTCTTTGTGATTCTGTAATGAAGTGGGATGTGCAGACAAGAGAATTCCCAAAAGTCCATGACATATTCAGTTCAGTGCTAAACAAATGTGCCCTGATTGGAGCAAGGCAAAAAATGAAGAAGGACTCCTGTCCCTGTCTTTTCTCTCCATGTAAGGTCGGCGAACACACATACCCCCCCCCGTTCCAAAAAATTTAAGAAAAAAAAACATGTAGTATGGGAAGAAAACCAGCTAAACAAACAAAAATAATCAGGCTGTATGAAAACTGAATATGGAATGAGTTTTGTTCAGCTGATAGAAGGAGAAGCAAAGACCCCAGAGAGGGAAGATTAAGTTCTGCCATGGATGTATTTCTGCTACTCACACAGTCATGCTTAGGTTTTCCTTGAATGGCACTGAATCTATTTGTACTCTACAAAGAACAATGAACATATCTCTCTTTTGGACTTTGCATGTTTTCTTATATTTGCAAATACACTCAAATTCCGAGTTCATTGTAAAATAATCTGAATATAGTACTAGAACATATTTAAAATGAAATTTGTAACTTTAGTATGCTGCTTGTGAAAATAGCAAATAACCCCCACCCTAACACACATAAATTCATTCAGATAAAGTTTTGTCTTGGTGACCTTATATGGCCTTTCTATAAGTAAAAATGAATAATTTCCTATCCAACAGAGAATGGAAGGTGAAAAATGTACAGCATGCTTTACAAAAGAAACTAATGAAATCTGATACTTTCTTAAGACATACCTATGCATTTGCTACAATGAAAATTTTCCCAGTGCCACTTGCACACCCTACTTTAAAAAAAAAAAGAAATCATATATGGTGGCTCTCATAAGAATGCTTACAAAATGCTGTTCTTGGGATTTTTAACCACAATCTACCATAGTATAAGGCTAAAGTATTAAGATAAGCAATGATTGTATTCTTGCATCTCAATACATAACACAATATTAATTTAATCATTAGTGAAATTTCAAAAAAGGATTGTGACTTTCATCAATTATGGGATAACATTCACTAATTGTGGAATGCCTTTGCCAGAACTCTGTCTGTACTCATTTCTTTTATGCAAGCTATGCTAGTATTGGTTAAATGCAGCATTTTTTGTCTTTAAAAAGTATTATAAGAAATATTATGTTAAAAATAAAAGCATAAGGCGCGATCCAGCCGGGCCTCACAGCGCTCTAGAACCCCAGGTCAGCCCACAGGGACCCGGCTCCGACTCCCACCATCCAGCCGGAGCCGCGCGGGGGCCGAGGGACGAGGAGGACCTCCCCCTGCGCCCGGGCCCCGCCCCAGCTGCCATCCTGTTAAATAGCTCCACGCCGACACGCCCATCCTCCCTTTTCGCCCCACCCCGCTCCGCCCGTCAGGACACACGCGAGGTCCACCCGGGCCTCACCCCGCGCCCTAGGTAAGTCCCCATTCGGGCCCCGCCCACCAGTACCCCAAGCCAAATAATTCAGTTTAGTGAAATTGAGAGATCTTAAGAGTTAAAATGACAATGCCAAAGTCAAAGTGCAAATCCATGAGAAGCAACACTCAAGTAAACAAATTTCCCACTGAAGAAATTAATTCCATAGACTCCAACAAGAACAAACCCGTGGAAAAAGGCCAAGAAAGTCTGACCCAGAATAACGACTTTCAAAATATGATCATTACCATGTTCAATACAATGAAAGAGGAAAGCCGGGAGGAATTACATAATCGAATCAATCACTTTGAAGAGGAACACAACAGACTTCTGGAGGAGTTGAGAAAAACAGTGCAAGAAACAAAAAGTGGCATAGAGCAGTTAAAACAAACTCAAGCAGAGTTTAAAACTGAGCTAAAAGACAAGTTATCTTCAACCCAGAACGCCACAGAGAGTCTTATCAACAGAACTAATGAAGCAGAAAACAGAATTTCAGACCTTGAAGATAAAGTGGGAGTACTAACCAGCTCAATGGAAGAGGTTGTTAAAGCCAAAAAGATACTTGAGAGAAATATCCAAGAGATATGGGACACCCTGAAGAAGCCTAACATGCGTATTCATGGAATACCAGAGCAAGAATCTCAAAATACCACCCCTGAGGAAATTTTTCAAACGATCATCAAGGAAAACTTTCCTCATCTAAAAAAAGAGAGGCCCATCTATATAAAAGAGGCATTCCGCACCCCAAACAGATACGACCAAAATAGAAGCACACCGCGGCAAATAATAGTTAAAACACTCCACATTCAAGATAAAGAACTGGTGCTGAGAGCTTCAAGGGAGAAAAAACAAGTCACTTTTAAAGGCAAACCTATTAAAATAACAAATGACTTCTCAGTCGAAACGGTAAAAGCAAGAAGAGCTTGGAGAGACATACTTCAAGTATTGAATGAGCAAAAATGTCAACCCAGGCTGATTTACCCTGCAAAACTATCAGTCATAATCGAGGGAGAAAGAAAAATTTTCCAGCAAAAAGACAACTTTAAGGGATACATGGCCACCAAACCAGGCCTTCAAAAAATGCTAGAAATGATACTCAAGCGTGAAGAAAAAAACAGGCATATCCAGGAGAACAGAAGGCAAATATAACACCATTAAAAGCGAAGCAATATACTTATAAAAGCTACTAAACATAATAAATGTCTGGAATTAACAATAGTTTCTCCATTATAACACTAAATGTTAATGGACTTAATTCACCGATCAAGAGACACAGATTACAAACTTGGATTAAAAATCACAATTCATCAATCTGTTGCCTGCAGGAAACCCATCTCACCACAAAAGATAGGCACGCTCTAAAAATAAAAGGCTGGTCAACAATTCTACAAGCAAGTGGAAGCAGAAAACAGGCAGGGGTAGCCATTATGCTATCAGACAAAGTGGATTTCAAACCAAAAAAAATTATAAGAGACACGGATGGATACTACATTTTAGTCACAGGTACAATTCACCAGGAAGATTTCACAATACTGAACATATATGCACCCAATACGGGCCCCTCCACATTCATTAAGAAAACCCTACAGCGTCTAAAGCAAGAAATCAACCCCCAAACGATAATTCTTGGGGACTTCAACACCGCCCTCTCTACATGGGATAGATCAACAGATTAAAAGCTTAACAGAGACACTTTGGAACTTAATCAAACCCTGAAAGAAATGGACCTCACAGATCTCTATCGAACTTTTCACCCACGCACCAAAGAATACACATTTTTCTCAGCAGCACATGGAACTTTCTCCAAAATAGATCACATATTGGGCCACAAAATGAATCTACACATATACAAGAAAGTTGAAATTCTAACCTGTGCCCTATCAGACCACCACGGCCTAAAGCTAGACATCCACAACACATCAAACAAGAGAAAATACACTAACTCCTGGAAACTTAACACTATGATGCTGAATGAGAACTGGATTCAGGAAGAAATTAAAAAGGAAATTCAAGATTTGCTGAAAGTGAATGATAACGAAAATACAACTTACCAAAATCTCTGGGACACAATGAAAGCTGTTCTAAGAGGTAAGTTCATAGCTCTTAATGCCCACGTCAAAAAAATGGAAACATCAGAAATAAACAACTTAATAATGCAGCTTAAAGCTTTAGAGAAACTAGAGCAATCTGATCCCAAAAGCAGTAGAAGAGAAGAGATTAGCAAAATAAGGGGAGAAATATCTGAAATCGAGACTAAGAAAACGATAGAAAAAATCAACCAATCAAAAAGCTGGTTCTTTGAAAAAATCAACAAGATTGATACAGCCCTAGCTAAACTAACCAAAAGCAAGAGAGAGAAAACCCAAATTAACAAAATTAGAAATGAACATGGAGTTATCACTACTGATACCCAAGAAATCCAGAGAATTATAACATCATATTTCAAAAACTTATACTCTGTGAAGTTTGACAACACAAAAGAGATGGATGAATTTCTAAGTAAACACAACTTACCTAAATTGAATCAGGAAGTTGTGAATTATTTAAATAGTCCTATAACATATAAGGAAATTGAGGAAGTAATCTCGAATCTTCCCACCAAAAAATGTCCTAGACCAGATGGATTCAGCACAGAGTTCTACCAGACATTTAAGGAGTTAATAACACCAATACTCCTTAAACTGTTCCATCAAATAGCAAAGGAAGGAACACTACCAAATTCCTTCTATGAAGCTAATATCGTCTTAATCCCAAAACCTAATAAAGATTCACTTAAAAAAGAAAACTATAGGCCGATCTCCCTGATGAACACAGACGCAAAGATTCTCAACAAAGTCTTAGCAAATCGGATTCAAAAACATATTAAAAAGGTCATTCTTGGGGACCAAGTAGGCTTCATCCCCGGCACACAAGGTTGGTTCAACATACACAAATCAATAAATGTAATTCATCATGTAAACCAGTCCAAAGTCTAAGACCACATGATACTCTCGATAGATGCAGAAAAAGCTTTTGACAAGATCCAACAGCCTTTTATGATCAAAACGCTAGAGACAGTAGGAATGGAAGGAACCTTTATCAATATAATAAAAGCTGTATACAACAAGCCCACAGCAAGGATTATGCTCAATGGGGAACAATTGGAAGCATTCCCACTTCGATCAGGAACTAGACAAGGCTGTCCACTCTCACCACTTCTATTCAATATTGTACTTGAAGTCTTAGCTGAAGCCATATGACATGATCTTATACCTGAGTGATCCCAAAAACTCCACCAGGAAGCTCCTGGAACTAATTGAGAAGTTCAGCAGGGTGGCAGGATACAAAATAAATGTGCAAAAATCAGAGGCCTTCCTATATGCCCAGAATGAAAGAAGTGAAAAAGCTTTGAGAGAAACCATGCCATTTACTATAACCCCTAAAAAAATGAAATACCTTGGTATAAACCTAACTAAGGAGGTAAAAGACCTTTACAATGAAAACTTTAAAACCCTAAAGAAAGAAATTGCAGAAGACACCAGAAGGTGGAAAGACCTCCCTTGTTCCTGGATTGGCAGAATCAACATTGTAAAAATGACCATCCTACCAAAGGCAATATACAGATTCAATGCTATACCAATCAAAATCCCAAAGCAATTCTTCAAAGAAGTTGACCAAACAATCTCAAAGTTCATATGGAGGCACAAAAGACCCAGGATAGCAAAAACAATCCTGAGTAACAAAAACACAGCTGGAGGTATTACCATACCAAACCTTAGTCTATACTACAAATCCATAGTTATAAAGACAGCCTGGTACTGGCTCCAAAATAGACACACAGATCAATGGATAAGGATTGAAGACCCAGATATAAGCCCACAAAGTTACAGCCATTTGGTCTTTGACAAAGGGGCCCAAAGAATCCAATGGAAAAAGAACAGCATCTTCAACAAATGGTGCTGGCAAAACTGGATCTCCACATGCAGAAGATTAAAGCTGGACCCGTACTTGTCACCATGTACAAGACTTAATTCCAAATGGATCAAGGACCTTGATATCAGGCCAGAGACTTTAAAAACCATAGTTGAAAGGATAGGGAACTCCCTCGAGCTGATTGGGCTAGGCCAACAGTTCCTAAACAGACATCCAATGGCACAGTCACTGCTACCAACTCTCAACAGTTGGGATCTTGTGAAATTAAAGAGCTTCTGTTCAGATAAAGAGATTGTAACATGAGGTCAAAGGCAACCCACAGAATGGGAGAAAATCTTCACTAACCACATATCTGACAGAGCTCTACTGTCCAGAGTGCACAAAGAACTTAGAAAATTAAACTCCAAGGAAAACACTGGCCCAATTAAAAAATGGGCCCTGGAACTTCAAAGAAACTTTACCAGGGATGAAATTAAAATGTCTAACAATTATCTTAAAAAATGCTCCACTTCCTTCGCCATCAGGGAAATGCAAATCAAAACTTCCCTGAGATATCATCTCACCCTGGTCAGGATGGCAAAAATCCACAATACAAACAACGACAAATGCTGGAGAGGATGTGGAGAGAGGGGAACTCTCCTACATTGTTGGTGGGAATGCAGGCTCATACAGCCACTCTGGCGAGCCGTCTGGAGATTCTTAAAGAAATTAAAGATTGAAATGCCATATGACCCTGCTATCCCACTTTTGGGAATAACCCCCCATGCAGCAGAGGTTCGCCTCGATAGCACAAGCTCGACCATGTTCATAGCAGCACTGTTTACAATAGCAAAGTCATGGAATCAACCTAAATGTCCAACAGTTGACGAGTGGATAAGGAAACTGTGGTACATCTATACAATGAAGTACTACTCAGCCATCAAAAATGATGAATTACTGGAATTTGCTGGGAAATGGATGTCATTAGAAAGAATTATATTAAGTGAAGTATCCCAAACCCAGAAAATTAAGTGCTGTATGTACTCCCTAATAGGTGGCTCCTAGTACCAAACTCACCCAGCCCACATTGAGACACTCAAAAGTAAGCCTATGTAACATAGTAATTGCAAGGATTATGAACAAGAGAGATGGGTTAGGAGGGCCACACCAGAAACAAGGAGAGAGGAGACCATGTTACAGCAGAGAAAATAGGCCTCCATCAAGGTCTGCAAGTAAGTAATGAGAAACCTGGTTAAGTTCACAGACGTTCTTTCCTGATCTCACCAGAAGGGGAGGGCATATAGTCTAGCAGATAAAAAGTAATCATTTTGCAAATGGGTGATGGACCCCTCCCTCAGTGAGGTTTCCTACTCTTATTACATCTACCCTTGAATGCGCTATTACAACAAGACTCCAGTTTAACAGTTTTTTGTCTCTGGCCAGGGGGTGACATACAGTGCCCAGCAGAATGGAGTGAAGGGAATTGCAGGAGCAGCAAAACTGCAAAAGAAAATCAACAAACCACAATCCAGAACTTCAGAGACTCTATATCAATCACATAGAACTAGGACAGCCTAATCTCTCCCCATCCTGGAGCTCAGGGACATTTGCGGAAGAGGGGGCAGTAAGATTGTAAGAGCAAAAGGATGGGAGGAGCAACAATTTGCAAGATTCTCAACAATAGTTGGGGCCAAAGCAATCATAATGGGACTTTGCATGCCCTGCGCAATGTCCAGCGCACTGTTGCTCTCATAAAGTCTAGCATCTGTTAAGGGCACCGAGACCCCTGGAGGCAAGGGATTGACAGCCATAGTAGTGATCTTATGCTTAAGGGGAACAAGAGAAAGGGCTTATGGAAATGCCACTGGGTCCTTATATGTCATCGGAGAGGAGGACCCAGAGAAGAGTTAGGCATACACAATAAAGGACTCTCTGGGAATTGGGGGGGAGGCACTGGGGGAAGGGGAGGGGGAGGAGGGGGGAGGGAGGGAACTGGTAAAAAATTTTAAAATGTATAATTAAATTTTTAATAAAAAAAATAAAATAAAAGCATAAGTGAAATGGAAACTTGTATTGTACTTACTTAGATTATTAAAACTACCCTTGTCATATTGATAATCCTAGGGCTAGTTATTTTGAATAATGTCATGGATAAGAATCGAATGAATTTCTGATTCAATGTCCATATATACTTTGAAAATTGTAGTATGTTTATAACAGAAATGTATAAGAAAAGGAACATGAAATATAAAATAGCAATAACTGTAACAGAATACTGAGAAATTATCCCTAATTTATTCATTTTATTTGAATTTAAATAAGGCTAAAGTTAATTTTCTCCCCGGCCTATCTTCTTTCTACATGCCTATTTCTCTTCTGTTTTCCTTTTGTCATATTTCTTTTTTTATTATCTTTTGGCTGACTCAGTTAGATCAAAATTGACTGCCCACAGGTTTTTGACTCAAGCAATGACCCCATATACTAGAAAACAAAGTAAGATATGACTCAATAGGGAAATACAAACATTAAACATTTTTAAAGCAAGTTCAAAATAATGTATAAACAGGGATAGAATTAATTGTCCATACCAATCTATTTCATGTCTTTAAAACTTCCAGCAGAGAGAGTATTGAAATCTTATGTTTGTAATAAGAGTGAGAAAGATAGAAGAAAGAAAAGCAGATTTTTAAAGAATATTTTGATCTACAAAAAGAAACGGTGAAGCAATGGGCCCTAACAAAGACTACTATTAGAATTACATGAAGGATCAGGCCCTTTCTGAGAGGTAATGACTGGTACTAGATAGCAGCACCTGGATGAGAGAATACCTTTGAAAACTCTCCGGGTGATTCAAATGTTCAACCTGCACTGAGCGCAAGAGCACTAAAGTTAAGAAGCCCTTTGAACAAAGATGCCTAGATTGACATGCTTACATTTTTTGTTCTACGTTTCAAGAACTGCTGTACTGGGGTGAGTGTCAGGTCTCTGAACAAAGAACTTCCCAATTATATGAAGAAAGTGTACTTTTCACTCATCCAGAGAACAGTACAGGTGGTCCCAATGACTAGGTTGTTTTGAAGGACATGTTCTTCCTGTTAGAATTGTTAAGAGATAATCAAAATGAGAAAAAAATCACACTCAGATTCTCCAATGGGTGATACATTTATTTTTCGCTTTTGGATTCTATGAGCATTTTCATACAATTGGAACATATTCTGTTAAATATGCCTAAACACTTTTTACAGCAGAGATTCTCGTTCTTTAATGTATAGAAAGCCAGCTTGAATTTGCAATGGTAAATAAAGTTATTTTTCAATTTTCTTTGAAAGAGGTTTTTAAGAATACAAAGCTCTCTGTATTTGACTTTCAAATACTGTTTAAACATGTATTATATCAGTTAGAAAACTGCATAATGCACATTTTGCTCTAGTTTTATTTCTAACTACTAATATTATAGAAAGAATAGAAGATTTAATTTTTTTCAGATATCAATAAATTTTGAAATTTATATTTAGTTTAGTTATTGTATATCTAGTTATACATTTTCAGAGCTGATTAAACATGCTCCAATTTCAACAGCCCTAAGCAAAGATGTTGCAGCTAATCATTCATCATATTATGCTTTGTTCATCCTAATTTTGCTTTTTGAGCAGGGGGTTCTGGTTAATAATTAAACAGAAGAGATTATTATATCTTGCCTTAAGGAATTAATTTTCATGTATGCCTTTAAGAAGTCATATCTCTCTCCTTCTATGAATATGAACATAAGATACCTTTTCTTTTAAAACATCCAGGTACATCGTGTGTATTCCAGTGAGAAGATATTCTAATATTAAGATGGAAATGCAGGACAAATTCCTTCTAAGCAAGTATGAAGTGTGGGTATTTCTAAGCAAGTTCTAGGAACTAGTACTTCATTTGAATAAATCTATGTAGATACTTTTTCCATAGGTAATGTGATACCTATATATTGCAAACTAAGAATTTGAAAACAAGTCCTTCACTGAATTGAGAATCAGGTAATAATGACATAATTTTAAGTTCGGAGAAGCTTCCAAACAATTCATTATGATACTTGGGGCTGACTGAGAAAAAGAACTATTGAATAACAAAGCCTTGCAGTACATACATATTACCTTTACAATATTCAAAAGCATAAGGATCAGAGTTCTAATCCCTAGCAGCCATGAAAATACCAGATGGGCCTAAATTCAATTGGGAGATCCTGAGACAGGACAGATCAGATAGGTCTGCTCCTAATATCAACTTCTGAACTGCACTACATACATGCATGTAGATCTGTCCAAAAACATGTGAATAGACATGCCTTCATACACTCATGCACATCCCACATATACATACACAAAGCAGAAAAATTGTTAAATACAGGTGATCAGAAATCTGTGATTTCTACTCAAGGAATTTTAAAAAGTTAAATATATATAATAGCTCAAACATCCAGGTTAGAAAAAACTATCAGAGGAAGTAAAGAAGAGAATAAATGAGGAGGAAGCAGAAAAGAAAAGCGGGAAGAGAAATAGAAGAGAAAGTTTATAACCATAGTTCCAAAAGTTAAGTATGAATATACCTTAAATATTGAACTGTTCCCTCACTGGCACCTGATCTCCAACTAATAGTGTGGCTTACATAGGTTGAGAAAACTGGGAATTTGAGACTGGCTGACAAATGTTTGTCATGGGGGGCAGAATTTTATTGTTATTCCATCTTTGCTTCTGTTTGTCTTTCTGATCCCCCAAAAGATATCAACCAAACATGTTACAAGTTTCTACAAATGAGAATCAAGTCCCTCCTGCTTTTATGATTTCCCTACCATCATGAACTGATCATATCTTCTAAAAATGTGAGCCAAATTAGACAGTAATTGCTCCTGTGAAATATTTAGTCAGATGAACAACTCTATTCTTGTTTACTTGCTTCCCAGACATTATGATTGAAATTGTTCTAATTGATCTAATTGATTTTTGAAATGGTTCTTAGTAGATGCACAGGGTATGTTTGGTCCTTTCCAATGAATCCTTTTGTCTTTCATGATGTTCTGAAATAAAGATATAAAAGGTATTATCCTACTTTTTCATAATTTTATTCCATCAATGCATGGAAAGAGGATAATATATGTGCAAATGAAAAAAGAAACAACATCTTCCACAGAACTTGATTTTTGCAAGACATTATACAATCATTAATTTTTTCATATGTAAGAATACATTTTTCACATATTTCTGACTTTTGCACCCATCCAGTAATCATAGAAATAATAAGAATGTAGCAATTAGCAAATTAGGGAGAAGCAAAAATGAAATTAAAAATACATTATTTTATTTCAAAATCCTGGGAAAAATATAGAATATAAATATGAGACTTGTCAAAGAGATATTTAATGGTAAACTTAGCCAACATTTAATAGTTATCTTAAATATTTATGTGTTTACTTTAGATTTGCACATTTAATAATTCTTATCAGGTTCCAATAAAAGATTTTTCATAAAGAATCTTATACTAACTATTTTAGTTTTATTTGTCTCATGACCTTTATCTCTAAAATTAGCTTTGATGTTAAATCATGAAATCACTGACGAAATATGGAACTAACATGATTTTCTTTCCATAAATATATAATCTAAAAAAATTTGTGAACCAGATTCAGCTAATTGAAAGGACATTCCTTTTTTTTTTCTTGTGAGTTATTCTATTTTATTTATTTTTTTATTTTTTCCACTCATACAAAATTAATAGGTACCCTGATCCCCTCCCTCCCTCCATTGCTCCCTGGATCTTCTTGCTCCCTCCCTCCTTTTCCCTTTCCTTTCACTCCCCTCCTTTTCCCTTTCCTTTCACTCCCCTCCTTTCCTTTCTCCCCATGCACCCTCTTCCTCCCCAATCCCTGGAGCATCCTTTAGAGTGAATGTCAAACTTCCCTTTGAGTCCTCCACTCTAATGAGGGTTAAGGACTCAGTAGCATTGCCTAGAGCCATTTCTTGTGCTCCCCTTTAGTATGGGAACACTATTGTGATTGTTAATCCTTTGCCTCTAAGGATCCTAATGCCTGTGATCCATGTTAGACTTTGGGGAGTCATTGATATATTAGTTATTGCGCAGATCATGCAAAGTCCAATTACAGTTACTTTGGCCCTAACTTATGTGGAGTATCTTGCATATTGTTGCTTCTCCCCATCTTTAGGCTCTTACAATCTTACCACTCCCTCTTCTGCAAATTTCCCTGAGCTTTAGCGTAGGTGGAGATTTGGTTGGTCTGGTTCCAGGTAATTAATGAAGGGCCTCTGATGTTCTGAATTATGTTTTTTTTTTTTTTCAGTTTTGCTGTTCCTGTACCACCCATGGCACCATCCTGATTGGTGTTGGATGTCACCTTCTAGCCATAGATACAATGTTGTTAAAATAGCATCTTACTATAAGAGTAGATTCAAAGGTATGGAATAAGAGTAGGAGACCATGGTGGTGGAGGGGTCAGTCTCCCCTTTGCAGGATGGTTACCTTCTATCTGCCAGACTCTATGCCCTCCCTGACTGGTGAGATCAAACCCCTTCAGTTGGCAAGTGACCAGGAAGGAAAGTGAGTGAGCTTAACCAGATGTCTCACTATTTACTTGCAGTATTTGATGGTGGCCTATATTCTCTGCTGTAACATGATCCCTTCATTCCTTGTTTCTGGTGGGGCCCTTCTTCCCCTTCCCTCCTGTTTATAATCTTTGCAATTACTGTAGGTATTACAGAGATTTGTCTTTGAGTATGTCCTAGACTTTGGTACTAGGATCCACCTATTAGGGAGTACATATGGCACTTAAATTTCTGTGTCTGGGATACTTCACTTAATATAATTTTTCTAATTCCATACATTTCCTGGCAAATTTTATTAATTCATCTTTTTTGATGGCTGAGTAGTATTCCATTGTATAAATGTACCACATTTTCATTATCCATTTTTCAACTGTTGGGCATTTGGGTTGATTCCATGACCTTGCCATTGATTCCATGACCTTGCCATTGTAAATAGTGCTGCTATGAACATGGTCATGCTTGTGCCATTGAGGTGAATTTTTTTTAATGGGGGATTATTCTTGAAAGTGGAATAGAAGGATTATATGGCATTTCAATCTTTAACTATTTTAAGAATTGCCAGATGGCTCGCCAGAGTGGTTGTATAAGCCTGCATTCCCACCAGCAATGTAGGAGAGTTCCCTTCTCGCCACATCTTCTCCAGCATTTGGTGTTTGTATTGTGGATTTTTGCCATCCTGACTGGGGTGACATGATATCTCAAGGAGGTTTTGCTTTGCATTTCCCTGATGGCTAAGGATGTGGAGCATTTTTTTTTTCCCAATTTCGATACTGGTAAACTTTCTTTTGAGTTTCAAGGCCCATTTTTTAATTGAGCCATTTATTTCCTTGGTGTTTAGTTTTCTAAGTTCTTTGTGCACTCTGGATTATATAGCTCTATCAGATATGTGGTTTTCTCCCATTCTGTGGGTTGCCATTTTGCTCAAGTTAAAATCTTTTTATCTGAACAGAAGTTCTTAATTTCATAAGATCCTCTTTGTTGAGTGTTGGTTCTAGTGACTGTGCTATTGGATTTCTGTTTAGGAGCAGTTAGTTTAGCCCAATCAGTTCGAGGGAGTTCCCTATCCTTTCAACTAGGGCTTTTATAGTCTCTGGTCTAATACGGAGGACCCTGATCCATTTGGAATTAATTTCTGTGCACAGTGACAAGTACGGGGACAGTTTTAATCTTCTGTATGTGGACATGCAATTTGCCAGCACCATTTGTTAAAGGTGCATTCTTTTTCCATTGGATTTTTTGGGCCTCTTTGTCAAAGACCAAATGGTTGTAATTGTGTGGGCTTATATCTGGGTCTTCAACCCTTATCCTTTGATCTGCATGTCTACTTTGGAGCCATTACCAGGCTGTTTTTATTACTATGGATTTGTAATATAGATTAAGGTTTGGTATGGTGATACCTCCAGCAGTGTTTTTGTTACTCAAGATTGTTTTTGCTATCCTGGGTCTTTTTTGCTTTCATATGAATTTTGAGATTGTTTAGTAAAATTTTTTAAAGAATTTCTTTGGGATTTTGATTAGTATAGCATTGAAGCTTTTGGTAGGATGGTCATTTATATGATATTGATTCTGCCAATCCAGGAATATGGGAGGTCTTTCCACCTTCTGGTTCCTTCTATAATATCTTTCTTTAGGGTTTTAAAGTTTCCATTGTAAAGGTCTCTTATTTCCTTGGTTATGTTTATACCAAGGTATTTCAATTTTTAGTGGCTATAGGATAAAGGATTGTTTCTCTTAGGTCTTTTTTACTTATTTCATCCTGGGCATATAGGAAGTCCACTGATTTTTGTATGTTTATTTTGTATCTTGCCACCTTGCTGAACTTCTGTGTTAGTTCCAGGAATTTCCTTGTTGAGTTTTTGGGATCACTCAGTTATAAGATCATATCATCTGCAAATAGAGATAACTTGACTTCTTCCTTGCCAACCTGAATCCCTTTTATGTCCCTTTCTTGTCTTATGGCTTCAGCTAAGATTTCAAGTACAATATTGAATAGAAGTGGTGAGAGTGGACAGCCTTTTCTAGTTCCTGATTGAAGTGGGAATGCTTCAAGTTTTTCCACATTGAGTATAATCCTTGCTGTTGACTTGTATACAGCTTTTATTATGTTGATAAATATTCCTTCCATTTCAATTGTCTCTAGGGTTTTGATCACAGAAGGCTGTTGTCTTGTCAAAAGCTTTTTCTGCATCTATCAAGAGTATTATCTGGTCTTGGATTTTGGACTGATTTATATGGTGAAATGCATGGTATGCATATGTTGAACTGACATTCTGTGCCTGGGATAAAGCCTATTTGATCTCCATGAATGATCTTTTTGTTGTGCTTTTTAATCCAATTTGCTAAGACTTTGTTGAGAATCTTTGCATCTGTGTTCATCAAAGAGATTGGCCTATAGTTTTCTTTTTTAAGTGTATCTTTATTAGATTTTGGGATTAAGACGATGTTAGATTCATAGAAAGAATCTGGTAGTGTTCTTTCCTTTGCTATTTGATGGAACAGTTTAAGGAGTATTGGTGTTTTTTGTTCCTTAAATGACTGGTAAGAAATCAGTGCTGAATCCGTCTGGTTCAGGACATTTTTTGGTGGTAAGATTTGTGATCACTTCGTTGATTTCCTCATATATTATAGGGCTATTTAAATAATTCAAAACTTCCTGATTCTATAATTCAAAACTTCCTGATTCTATTTAGGTAAGTTGTGCTTATTTAGGAATTCATCCATTTCTTTTGTCTTATCAAATTTCATGGAGTATAAGTTTTTGAAATATAACCTTATAATTCTCTGAATTTCTTGGGTATCCATAACGATAATTCCATTTTCATTTCTAATTTTGTTAATTTGGGTTTTCTCTCTTTTGCTTTTGATTAATTTAGCTAGGGGTGTATAAATATTGATTTTTACAGAACCAGCTTTTTGACTGGTTGATTCTCTGTATTGTTTTCCTTATCTCAATTCAGATATTTCTCCCCTGATTTTGCTAATCTCATCTCTTTTACTGCTTTTGGGATTGGATTGCTTTTGTGTCTCTCAAGGTTTAAGCTTCATTGTTAAGTTATTTATTTGTGATGTTTCCATTTTTTTGATATAGGCATTAAGAGCTATGAACTTACCTCTTAGGACAACTTTTATTGTGTCCCAAAGATTTTGATAAGTTGTATTTTCATTATCGTTCTCTTTCAGGAAGGCTTGAATTTCCTTTATGACTTCTTCCTGAACCCAATTCTCATTCAGCATCATAGTGTTTAGTTTCCAGGAGTTACTGTATTTTCTGTGTTTGTCATGCTGCAAATGACAAACTTTAGAACATGGTAGTTTGATAGGGTACAGGCTAGAATTTCAACTTTCCTGTAATGTGGAGGTTCATTTTGTGGTCCAAAATGTGCTCTATTTTTGGGCCCACCCAGAGATAATGGTCTGGGAGGGAATGAGCAGGGCATGGCTTAGCACATGGGGCCAAAGATGGCGCTGGGAGCTAGTGTCCTAGGCATAACCTTGATCACATTACAGAGAGTCCTAATTGGCTTGTAGGAACCAACATAGATTATGTTTATTCTGACCTATGCGGAGTATGTGCTATACTGACCATCAAGGTAATTGGCTGGTGTTTCACGCGCTTGGATTCTTTGTGTATAAAAGCTGATTTGTTACCCCCAATAAACTGAGATCTTGCTTTGACAAACTCCCCTTTCGTTGCTGAGTCTCTGGAGGGCTGAGGGGGAGGTGGGGGTGGTCAGGTCGTTATAGCCAGAAGCTGTGGTTTGAGTGAGTGAATGAGTGAGTGATGGAGTGTAGCCTTGACAGACTCCCTGCTGTGTCCGGAGTCCCCTGGATTTGGGCAGGGGTAAAGAGCCTGCAGAATATTCGCCTTTCTCCGCCCCGGTGGCCTGGAGCCGTCCCCGACTGCCTGGAGCCATTGCAGTGCATGCCTGGGACTCTATTTTGAAGAAAGTTCCGTATGCTGCTGTGAAAAATGTGTATTCTTTGGTGCGTGAATGAAAAGTTCGATAGAGATCTGTAAGGTCCATTTCAGTAAGAGTTTGATTAAATTCCAATGTGTCTCTGTTAAGTTTTTGATGTGTTGATCTATCTCATGTTGAGAGGGTAGTATTGAAATCCCTAAGAATTATCATTTTTGGGTTGATTTCTTGCTTTAGATGCTGTTGCGTTTGCTTAATGAATAAGCTTATGGAGAAGTCCATATTAGATGCATATATGTTCAGTATTGTGAATTCTTCCTGGTGAACTGTATCGTGACTGATAGTTTTTCTGGATATATCAGCTTGGAATGACAGTTTTGCTCATTCAATACTTGAAGTACGTCTCTCCAAGCTCTTGTTGCTTTTTACTGTTTCCATTGAAAAGTCATTTTTTTCCCTTGAAGTTCTCAGCACCTTTTTTTTTTTGTTTTGAATGTGGAGTGTTTTGACTATTATTTGCCTTGCTGGGCTTTCTATTTTGGTCACATCTGTTTGGAGTGTTGAATGTCTCTTGTATTTGGAAGGGACTCTCTTTCTTTAGATGAGAAAAGTTTTCCTTGATGATAATTTGATATTTTGAGATTCTTGTTTGGTACTCTATGAATGTGCATGTTAAGCTTCTTCAAGGTGTTCCATATTCCTCTCAAGTATCTTTTTGGCTTTAATGACCTTTTCCATTGAGCTGATTAGTTCTACTTTGTCTTCAAGATCTGAAATTCTGTTTTCTGCTTTGTTAGTTCTGCTGCTAAGACTCTCTGTTGAGTTCTGGATTGAAGATAACTTGTCTTTTACTTCACTTTTAAACTCTGCTTGAGACTGTTTTAGCTGGTCTATGCCTACTTTTGTTTCTTGAACTGTTTTTCTCAACTCCTTCAAGTGTCTGTTGTGCCCCAGTTCAAAATGGTTGATGTAGTTATTTAACTCCTCCTGGATTTCCTCTTTCATAGTATTGATCATGGTAAGGATCATGCTTTGAAAGTCATTATCTTGGGTATGGCTTTCTTGGTTATTTTCTGTGAATTTATTCTGGTTGGAATCTATCATTATGGAGTTAATTCTTTTGGTGGGAGATTTGTTTTCTTAGGTTTTGTTTCTGTGACCTGGGCATTGTTGTTTTATCTTTTAGGACCTTCTTTCAGTTTCTGTGTGTTTTTGACTGAACTGAATTAGTTTGTATTACTACTCTCATGCAATTATTACTAGTGTTTGCCTTGGAGTTGAGTATGCTTGTCTGTTGTTATTGTTATTTCCTAGATGAGGCTATTAGACTGTTACTAAATCAATTAAGTCAGGTTTGGTAGACAAGGAGTGAAGATTAGTATGGTAGTGCACTTTTATAATTTAGTACCTTGGTGATATGTGAGGGTGAATGGTATAGTCCCTGAAGTTGTATATGTTTTGGGGGTGCCTATATGGAAAAGTTAAACTACAGTGACTTAAAATTGAAAGGAACAGGATGGTAAAAAGGGGTTTACTTCTCTTTGGGGTAGATGTGAAGAATCTCTCCCATGTGATAGGATGATTTTAGAGTACTTCAGATATATGACATTTGTCCCCTAGAACTTTGCTTGGGTTTTCTTTGGACTCTGTTGAATTCTGCAGAGCAGTGTGTCTTCCCTGGACCACCCACATCCCGGGAGAAAAAGGCAGAGCTTCTAGTTGTGGCGCAGTTCACATGGAACCTGGGATGTGCTCTAGGGTCCTTCCCTAGCCCAGAGCAGACTGGGTGCTGCTCTGGCTGGTTGGTGGTAGTAGCTGGGATGATCAGGTGACTTGGAGGCTGGGATATACTGGGGGGTTTAACTGAGGAGCAATGTGTCCTCCCAGGACTTCTTGTCCAGGGCAGAAAGGGTAAGGACTTTTCTAAAACCTTATTTAGAATTTAACGGAGTCAACTACTTCATCCTTAAATGTTTGCATGGAAAAGAAAAGAAAGAAATTGGGATTAAAAGGCGATCCTTTGTATGCCATTCTTATATAGACTATTGTTACTCTATGTGATAAATACTACATACACTGAAAGAGGAACGTCATTGTTACAGGTAAAATGCATTTACAAATATTAATGTGAAGTAGCAGCAAAAGGCTGAAAACCAAATCCCTAATTATATACCTGAAAATATATATTAATAAAAATAACAAAACAGCAACAGGGACAGTGGGACAAATTTAGACTATGAAACATATTTTTCTCCCCGTAAGTGGCCTAATGTCAAAATAGGTAAATATAAATGATTTAAAGTTTTTTGTGTAATATTGAAGTATAATGTTATAGCTAAATCAGAACTCTTTCTTCAAGAGCTACCATGAACTTTTATCTATAAGCTTGAAATATGACAGCATTGCTTCACCAGAATCAGATCATATACAGATGTGACTTTATTTGTGTCATGTTCTCTTGTTACTTAAATGATTGTACAACCTCAGGCATCAACCCAGCATCTATCAACATTTTCAACATCATTTTTTGAGTGGCAATTACTTAAACTGGTCTCAAAATTTTAGATTTACCCTTTCATATTTAGAAAGGTAGATATTGAGAAAATTTCCTTTCTTCCACCTTGGTACTTTAAAAATAAATTTCCATTGCCAAATGACTATGATGCACTTTTCATTTTTCACAATATTAGTTCATTAAAAAATCTTAAAATTGTGGCTTTATGCCCCTTTAGATACTTGTTTCTTTGCCTTTCTAATATTTTGATTTGATTCACATCTATTATTTTATAATATATAACATTTTACATTTTCTAATTATTTTCAGTATTTTATGAAGTAGCACGTTTTATCTGTGATTCATTTCTTCTTCAATGGTTTCATACTTATTTTAAATCATCTCCTGAGTTGTATTACTCTCAGTTCTTACCTTTGCCATTTTGGTGATAGAGTATGAACCCAAAGTAACTCTAGCATCAAGCTAGATCCTTAAATCTCACTTTGTGTTTTTAGCTTCCTATTTGAGATCGATGTCTATATTTACTCACTGTCTTCTATACATTGCTTTTTATTGAGTTTATTAATTGCAGGATAAAGTTTTACATTACGTTACATGAGAATTTTCAAGAACTGTTTCTAATATGCACTCATTGATTTATCGATTTATTTATTTTATTTAATGTGTGTGTGTGTGTGTGTGTGTGTGTGTGTGTGTGTATCCATAGTCATACAATTGCCATGGTTTGATTGCCATGGTTTGGATATGAAGATTTGAAGACAGATTTCAGGATTCAGTTCCATTGTTTTCCTTACAGTTTTTGATGCAGGGTGTCTTGTTATTTCCTTATCAGAAACAATGTATTATAGTCAAGCTGGTTCCAGAGCTTCAGGGAGATTCTCCTATCTCCATCTCCAATTTTGCTGTAAAAGTTCTCAGATTATAATCATACTCTATTTCATAAGGTTTCCAATGATAAAAGTGAGATTGTCAGTTTGTGCATTGATCACTTCACTTGCTTTGTAATTTCACAGATCCAGAACTGTTTCTTCTCTTCCTATGTTATTAACTTTTTTTATTTAAAATTTTTTTAATATTATTTATTCAATTGTGCGTGCGTGTGTGTGTGTGTGTGTGTGTGTGTGCGTGTGTGCGTAGAACCGCGGATGAATTCAGGAACCACCATGGACGCCTCCACCTCCTCCTCCTTTACTCTGCCCCAGGATTCACAGGCTCCGCCCTACCAAAACCAGAAACGCAGGCCGCCCCTGCTTCTGCCCGGCGTCTATATGTGGGGTCTAAGATCCAAACTCAGGACCTTCCGCCTGCAAGGCAGATGCTTAACCCCTGAGTCACCTCTCCAGCCCCTCCTATGTTATTAACTTTTTTTTTTTTTTAGAATTTTTTTTTAATTTATTCAGTTGTGCGTGTGTGCATATGTATGTGTGCACGCGCGTCTGTGTGTGTAGAACCACGGACGAATTCGGGAACCACCATGGACGCCTCCACTTCCTCCGCCCCGGGATTCACAGGCTCCGCCCTACCAGGACCAGAAACCCAGACTGCCTCCGCTTCTGCCTGGCGTCTATACGTGGGATCTGGGATCCGAACTCAGGACCTTCTGCCTGCAAGGCAGAGGCTTAACCCCTGAGCCACCTCTCCAGCCCCTATGTTATTAACTTTTTGAGTACCATTTCTAAGTTGATTTTTAAGACAGTGACTTTTCTTTTTGCTGAAATACATCAAATCTGAAATATCTGAAATGCAGTTTTATCACTCCACTTTCTTTTGACTCTCTGAATCTTTGCTTAGTTTCTCAGCCTCATACATTTTCTTTCCATATTATTATCCTTAACCTTCGAAACCTTTTACTTTCCTTCTCTTCAGCTTATAATCATTTATTGTTACATAAAAACTAATTTCAAATTCATTTTTCTAAGTGTTTAAAATACATGGATATAGACTGAAACTGCTGTAACTTCTTAAAAAGATAACCTTTACTCACTTGATTATTGCAGTCTATGAAGCAGACAAATGGACAGATGTAGTAGGTTGCATTTATAACTAATTCTTTATTTAAGCAAATTTATGAAACCAATAGTTGGAGACTCAACATATTATTCAACTATTTTTATATTATAGAATTAATGCAATATTTTGTTCTATGCAGTTGGTTTGTTCTATAAAGAAAAGATCTTTATTTAATTTTTAAACATATTTTATTATTATTTCCTCTCATACAAATTTAGTATGTAAACCGGTTCCCTCCCTCCCTCCTCCTCCCCCCGACCCCCCTGCTCCCTTCCTCTCACCCGTCCCTCCCCATCCCCCTGTGCCTCACCCCCCCCAATCCCCGGAGAATCCTTTATTGTGCCTCCCAGTCTCTCCTCTGGCCTCTCCTCTCCGATGACGTACAAGGAACCAGTGGCATTTCCCTGAATCCTTTCCTGTGTTCCCCTTAAGCATGGAAACACTACTGTGGCTGTCAATCCCTTACCTCCAAGGATCTTGGTGCCTTTAGCAAATGTGGACTTTGTGGGGTCAACAGTGTGTTGGACATTGTGCAGGGCATGCAAAGTCCAATTATGATTGCTTCGGCCCTAACTTGTGTGGAGTATCTTGCATATCATTGCTCCTCCCATCCTTGTCCTCTTAAAATCTTACCACCCCCTCTTCCGCAAATTTCCCTGAGCTTCAGGATGGGGAGAGATTAGTCTGGCCTAGTTCTAGGTGGTTGATATAGAGTCTCTGAAGTTCTGGATTATGGTTTGTTGATTTTCTTTTGCAGTTTTGCTGCTCCTGCAATGCCCTTCACTCCATCCTAATGGGTATTGTATGTCACCCCCTGGCCAGAGACAAAAAGCTGTTAAGCTAGAGTCTTGTTATAAGAGTATATTCAAAGGCAGATGGAATAAAAGTAGGAAACCACAGTGAGGGAGGGGTCAATCACCCATTTTCAAAATGGTTACTATTTATCTGCCAGATTATATGCCCTCCCCTTCTGGTGAGATCATACCCCATCAGTTGTAAATGATCAGGATGGAAATTCTGTGAAATTACCCAGATGTCTCATTACTTACTTGCAGTCCTTGATGGAGGCCTATTTTCTCTGCTGTAACATGGTACCCTCTCTCCTTGTTTCTGGTGTGGCCCTCCTAATCCCATCCCTCCTGTTTATAATCCTTGCGATTACTGTAGGTATTATAGAGATTTATCTTTGAGTGTCTCTAGGTGGGCTTTGGTACTAGAAGCCACCTATTAGGGAGTACATACAGTGCTTAATTTTCTGGGTCTGGGAAACTTCACTTAATATAATTGTTTCTAATGACATCCATTTCCTTTGGGGCTAGAGAGATGGCTCAGGGGTTGTGACTCCATCTCACATGCACAAGGTTCTGAGTTTGGATCCCAGGTCCCACATTAAAAAAAAAGAAGTTGACATTTCCTGGCAAATTCCAGTAATTCGTAATTTTTGATGGCTGAGTAGTACTCCATTGTATATGTACCACTTTCCTTATCCACTTGTCAACTGTTGGACATTTGGGTTGATTCCATGACTTTGCTATTGTAAACAGTGCTGCTATGAACATGGTCGCACTTGTGCTATCGAGGTGATTTTTTGCTGTATGAGGGGTTATTCCCAGAAGTGGAATAGCTGGGTCATATGGCATTTCAATCTTTAGTTTCTTTAAGAATCTCCAGAAGGCTCACCAGAGTGGTTGTATGAGCCTGCATTCCCACCAGCAATGTAGCAGAGTTCCCCTCTCTCCACATCCTCTCCAGCATTTGTTGTTATTTGTATTGTGGATTTTTGCCATCCTGACCAGGGTGAGATGCTATCTCAGGGAAGTTTTGATTTGCATTTCCCTGATGGCTAAAGAAGTAAAGCATTTTTGAAGATATTTGTTGGACATTTTCATTTCATCCCTGGTAAAGTTTCTTTTAATTCCAGGGCCCATTTTTTAATTGGGCCATTGGTTTCCTTGGTGTTTAGTTTTCTAAGTTCTTTGTGTACTCTAGATAGTAGAGCTCTATCAGATATGTGGTTACTGAAGATTTTCTCCCATTCTGTGGGTTGCTCATGTTACAATCTCTTTATCTGAACAGAAGCTCTTTAATTTCACAAGATCCCAACTGCTGAGAGTTGGTAGCAGTGACTGTGCCATTGGATGTCTGTGTAGGAACTGTTGGCCTAGCCCAATCAGCTCGAAGGTGTTCCCTATCCTTTCAACTGTGGTTTTTTATAGTCTCTGGCCTTATATCAAGTTCCTTGATCCATTTGTAATTAAGTCTTGTACATGGTGATAAGTACGTTTCCACTTTTAATCTTATGCATGTGGAGATCCAGTTTTGCCAGCACCATTGGTTGAAGATACTGTTCTTTTTCCATTGGATTTTTTGGGCCCCTTTGTTAAAGACCAAATGGCTGTAGTTTTGTGGGCTTATATCTGGGTCTTCAACCCTTATCCACTGATCTGTGTGTCTATTTTGGACTAGGCTGCTTTTACAACTATGGATTTGTAATGTAGACTAAGGTTTGGTATGGTAAATACCTCCAGCAGTGTTTTTGTTACTCAGGATTGTCTTTGCTATCCTGGGTCTTTTGTGCCTCCATATGAATTTTGAGATTGTTTGGTCAACTTCTTTGAAGAATTGCTTTGGGATTTTAATTGGTATAGCACTGAATTTGTATATTGCCTTTGGTAGGATGTTTATTTTTATGATGTTGATTCTGCCAATCCAGGAACATGTGAGATCTTTCCACCTTCTGGTGTCTTCTGCAATTTCTTTCTTTAGGGAATATCAGTATCGGTTGGCATTTCTGCTCATTTAATACTTGAATTACATCTCTCCAAGCTCTTCTTGCTTTTACTGTTTCCATTGAGTAGTCATTTGTTATTCTAATAGGTATACCTTTAAAAGTGACTTGCTTTTTTTCTTGACACTCTCAGCACCATTTCTTTGTCTTGAATGTGAAGTGTTTTGACTATTATTTGCCATGGCGAATTTCTATTTTGGTCATATCTGTTTGGAGTGAGAGATGCCTCTTGTATTTGGATCAGTCTCTCATTCTTTAGTTGTGGGAAGTTTTCATTTACGATGATTTGAAATATTTCCTCCGGTGTGGTATTTTGGGATTCTTGTTCTGGTATTTCATGAATGCACATGTTGAGCTTCTTCAGGGTGTCCTATATCTCTTGAATGTTCCTCTCAAGTATCTTTTTGGCTTTAACTATCTCTTCCATTGAGCTGGTTAATTCTCCCTACTTTGTCTTCAAGATCTGAAATTCTATTTTCTGCTTCATTTGTTCTGCTCATAAGACTCTCTGTTGAGTTTTGGGTTGAAGATAACTTGTCTTTTAGTTCAATTTTAAACTCTGCCTGAGACTGTTTTAACTGCTCTATGCCTATTTTTGTTTCTTGTACTGTTTTTCTGAACTCCTCCAAGTGCCTGTTGTGTTCCTGTTCAAAGTGGTTGATTTGGTTGTTTAACTCTCCTCAGATTTCCTCTTTCATTGTATTAATCATGGTAATGGCCATACTCTGAAAGTCTTTATGTTGGTTATGGCTCTCTTGGCTATTTTCTGTGAATTTGTTCTGATCGGAATCCATCATTATGGGGTTAATTCTTTCGGTGAGAGATTGGTCTTCTTGGGTTTTGTTTCTCATGGGTCTGCACTTTGACTTGGGCATTGTTGTTTTGTTTCTTAGGACCTTTCAGTTTCTGTGTGTTTCTCATTGAACTGATTTATTTGGTATTATTAGCCTTGCCAATTATTACCTGTGCTTGCCTTGGATTGGGTATGTTTGTCGATTGTTATTGTAATTTCCTAGATGAGGCTATTAGGCTGTTAGTACATCAGTTAAGTCAGGTTAAGTAGACAAGGGGTGAATATTGGTATGGTAGTGCACTTTTGCGATTTGGTATCAGTGATATGTGAGGGAGAGTGGTGTACTGGAGTTGTATATGTTTTTGGGGTGGCTATATGGAGAAGTTGATCTACAACAATTGATACTAGAAAGGTGAAAAAAAGGAGGTTTACTTATCTTTGGGCTGCATGTGAAGAATCTCTCCCACGTGATAGGATGATTGTAGAGGACTCCAGATGTATGGCCTTTGTTCCTTAGGGTTTTGCTTGAGTTTCCTTTGGACTCTATTGAATTCTGAGTAGCAGTGTGTCTTCCCTGGACCACGAGCATAAGGCCCCGGTGGGCGGGAGAGACAGAGGGTCTGATGTTGATGGCAGAATTCTTTACCTGGGACCTTGGACTTGGCTTAGGGCCCACCCAAGCTCCAGGGATGGAGGAATGTGAGCAAGTTTTGTCTGTCGGTGGCATGGGAGGTAGGAAGAAAGGGGCTGGGGTCTGGGGCAGGGCCCAGGCAAAGCTGGAGGCCACCTGGGTGCCTCTGGGAGACGGGGGCACCGGCTGGGGGGCTGGGAGGACTCACTCACCTGGGACCTGGGACCTGGCTGGTGGCGGCGGTGGCATGGGGACGGGAGGAGGCAAGGGGCTGGGGTCCGGGGTGGAGCCCAGGCCAAGAAAAGATCTTTAGATATCTACAAATAAGGCAAATTCCTGAGAGAACAAAGTGTTAGATATCTTTTCTGATTTGTAAATAAAGTCTTCATTTTGTTAAAAAAAGATTGGTTGAAATTTGATGGGTCAATGCAAAATTATTGGTCAGACAATCAAATCTCTGGAAATGTAAATTAGTTAATCCATCAGTAATCCATAATGGAAAAAACTATTGATGGAAGGAAAAAGTGGAGACTTATTCTGTTTGGAGAAATCTGGATCATTCTTTAGAAAGGTTTCCCTCCTGTTGGCCTCTATTTCCACTCTTCTTTATTCTTACTAGAAGTCCTGCTAGATGATATGCTCTCTTCTTTCCCATCCACACCATGGCACTCATATGGCTCAGAAAACAATGGAACTAAGGGACCATGCACTGATATCTCAGGTAACTTGATCTTAAATAAATCCTTCTTCTTTAAATTGCTTCCTTGGGACTGCAAGTGAGTAATGAGACATCTGATTAAGTTCACAATTGATGGGGTATGATCTCACCAGAAGGGGAGGGCATATACTCTGGCAGATAAAAAGTAACCATTTTTTGCAAATGGGTGATTGACCCCTCCTTCACTGTGGTTTCCTACTCTTATTACATCTACCTTTGAATATACTCTTATTTTTATCTTCGGCCAGGGTGTGACATCCAATACCCATCAGGATGGAGTGAAGGGCATTGCAGGAGAAGCAAAACTGGAAAAAAAAATCAACAAACCATAATCGAGAACTTCAGAAACTCTGTATCAACCACCTGGAACTAAGCCAGCCTAATTTCTCCCCATCCAGAAGTTCAGGGAAATTTGCAGAAGAAGGGGTGGTAAGATTGTAAGAGCACGAGGATGGGAGGAGCAATGATATGCCAGATACTACACACAAGTTAGGGCCGATGCAATCACAATTGGACTTTGCATGTCCTGCAAAATGTCCAACACACTATTGACCCCACAAAGTCTAGCATTTGCTAAAGGCACTAAGATCCTTGGAGGCAAGGGATTGACAGCCACAGTAGTGTTCCTATGCTTAAGGGGAACACAGGAAAGTGTTCTGGGAAATGCAACTGGGTCCTTGCACCTCATCAGAGAGGAGAACCCAGAGGAGAGTCTGGCGTGCACATTAAAGGATGCTCCGGGGATGGGAGGGGGAGGCACTGGGGGATAGGCAGAGAGGGGGGAAGGGAGGGGACCTAGGCAGTGGGAGGTTGGAGGGAGGGAGGGGACTGGTGTACCTGTTAAGTGTTTATGAGTGGAAATAAAAAAAAGAAAAAAAGAAATTGCTTACTTGGGTATTTTAATATAATAAATGAAAGTATGTGACAAGATATTAAAATTGGAGCATCAAAAAATAAACTTTGATATCATATGATTATGCTTTGATATGTTTGATATGCTTTGATATATAGTGTATAGCAATACAGTAGGGGAAAAAGGAATCATCTTTTGTAAGCCAGGCTCAACCCCCACTGATACTGTGATTTTTTTAATCCTTGATACTTTTTTTATTCTCCTGACTGTCCATAGCTTATGTAATGGAGGGTACTTTTAGGAGAATTATGCAAAGTTATTCTAGCAAAACCATGCTCACATAAGACCCTTTATGTAAATACATTTAATGGAAGGTCAATAAAGTTTCCAGTACTGGAAAATATGAAACCAGAGGCATACAAAAATATTGAGGGGAACACTCTGTAAGATTGACATCCCTTAGCCAAACCAAATCCAAACCAAATAACCAAAACCAAACGAGAAAAAAAAAAAAAACTTCAAATTAATGAAATTGGAGATGAAAATGGAGCTGACACAACAGATGTCAAGGAAAACTGAAGCTGTGATTTGTTTTTTTTTTAGCCTGGTCATTCTCAAGAGAACTTACAAGGGGATGCAAACCTAAAGGTCAGTTTTTTTGTTTGTTTGTTTGTTTTTTTATTATTGTAACTTGAAGACCTCACAGAAAAGGTGGCAGTGAGATTGTAAAAACCTAAAGATGGGAAGATTCACCATTGGTCAAAGAATTTCATTCAAGGCAAGACTATTACTACATCTAGGAACTCAAAGCAATGAGATGTGTCCTGACCAGACCTGCATAATAAAATCTTGGGGACTAAAGTCAGATGAGTGAAGGGAAATACTCCTATCAGTGTGGTGGCTTGGAGAAGGGCAACTTTGTATACCACTAGAGATTTGAATCACCACAATAGTAGACCAACCAGAAGGAACCCTGGGTGTCCATTAACAGGCAGGAAGATGGATTGATAAAGGAAAGGGAGAGAGATGGGAGGGACTGGGGATGGAGGGAAGGAACTCAATATGCTTGTAAAACTAGACAAAATAATAAAAAATTAAAATGTTTATTCTAAGCAAAAAAAGGAATAAAAAAAATATCAGGTTGACACAAACAGGCAGTGGGAGGAGAGTGGACTGATAAAGGAAAGGAAGAAGGATGGGAGGGAGTGTGGATGGAGGGAAGCAAAGATGAGAACTCAATATGCTTGTAAAACTAGAAAAAATAATAAATTAAAATGTTTATTCTAAGCAAAAAAAAAATAACAAAAAATAAAGATCAGGGTTTAACCCTCAGCAAATACCAGATATCTCCATGGCACCATTTAGCCTAAGTCCCTTGTTCCTTAGTTAATAATATTCAAACCAAACTTTTTGATGTAAAAAAATCCATAACAACACTCTCAAATGCTGTTTAACACCCTTAGCTTCTGGACTTCTGTCCTATATCAAAGAATCCATTGGCTAGTGAATAAACATGAGTTTTTATTTAACATTTCTGTCTGGAATTTGGGTTTTGCTGGCACAGTACAACACCAAAAAGAAAATGTTAGGAGGAACTAAAGGGTGAAGAAGAACAGGAAGATATGTTGCCCTGAATATTAAAGAAAAAAAAATCTGAAAACAGAATAGTTAATAATAAAGCAGAATGCTGTTGTATCCAGCAGGTTAGTGAACTAGAATGCCATAAAATTATCCTTACATGAAACATAAGCAAATATGGTACACAGTTCAGCAAACTTAATTTTGAATATATAACTTAGTTTTTAGGAATATATAAAATCATTACTAAAGGCTAAAAATAAAGAAAACCTAGAAGTAAAACAAAATATGGATAGAAAGCTGTATTTTCTCTATGAAATAAAGATTTTCATTTATATGAATTAAACACACACACACATAGTGAGAGAAAGAGAGAGAAAATAAGTGACAGAATAACGTATTACAAACATAGGAGAATTTAAAGGAGACCATAGTACAAAGCTTAGTAAGTGAATATATTCAAATCAGAATGCAAAAATAATGAGCAAACTCAAGGGAAATGAAGCAATGATAAACAGAAATATTCTAATGGGGATGGAGAAAAGAAAATATGAATTTCATACATGAAACAAGGTAAAACTGCTTCTTTGGTAGCAGCTTTATGGCTGCACAAGAGAAAGAAACAATATCATAGTTAAAATAACAGAGAATATGAAATTTCTCTCACTTAAGAAACTTTTCTTGGTAGTTTATTTCTGTTAACTGGATGAGATTTCATTGAAAATTGGTGCAGTTAAAAATAATTCAATAGGGGGCTGGAGAGGTGGCTCTGCCTTGCAAGTGGAAGGTCCTGAGTTCGGATCCTAAACCCAGGTATAGACGCTGGGCAGAAGAGGGGCGGCCTGTGTTTCTGGTCCTGTAGGGCAGAGTCTGTGAATCCCGGAGCGGAGTAAACAAGGAGGACAGGGAGGCGTCCATGGTGGTTCCCGAATTCGTCCATGGTTCTACACACACACACACACACACACACACACACATACACACACATGTGCACATACGCATACACACATAATTGAATAAAATAATAGATAGCAGGGGCTGGAGAGGTGGCTCAGGGGTTAAGCCTCTGCTTTGCAGGCGGAAGGTCCTGAGTTCCAATCCCAGATCCCACGCATAGACGCCAGGCGGAAGCGGGGGCGACCTGCGCTTCTGGTCCTGGTAGGGCGGAGCCTGTGAATCCCGGGGCAGAAGAAGGTGGAGGCGTCCATGGTGGTTCGCGAATTCGTCCGTGGTTCTACACATACACAGACAAACACACACACACACACACAGAGACATACACACACACGCACATGTGCACAGTTGAATAAATAATAATAATAAAAAAATTTAAAAAATAAATAACAAAAAATAAATTAATAAGAATATGAGCCTTGAGCATCCATGCTTAACTTTTAAAATTATTTGATAGAACTAACCCATAAAGAATGAACATACAGAAAAAGTTACAGTTCTATGCTTTACAATTCCATGGATTATTGTATTAAGTGTGCACAGTGCATTTTTTATAAATTTGTGCAAACTGTATTCTTTAGGATAATAGATAATCGATTTTACTGAAATTTTTATAATTTTTCATTTATAAAAGAATTTGTTTTATGTTTTTGCTCTGACCCCCTTCCCAATTAACCCTTTCCTTTCCCACCCTCCCCATTTACACCTTTTGTTTCCAACCTTCCCCTTCCTTCAATCCTATCATGTCTCATTCACCCTCCTGTCTCTCTGCTTGTGTGTATCACAAAATTCCCTTTGAGGTGTCTATATTTATTTGTAAAGGAGTCATATTTCTGTGTACTATATGTGACTATGTGGACAAATTCATTAATGAAGAGGCTCCTCTTCCATTGTTCAGTAAGTGCCTCTGAGACAATCTCTGAGAACATATGCCTTGGTGTTAAGAGTAACTCATAACTAATCCAAATAAGATTAAGTAATAACTAATATGTAAACATTTATGTTTACAATTAAACCCAATGACTAAAGTAATCTTAACTAAATAAGTTATTAAAGTTTCTTCTGAGATCTTAGTTAATCCTTGGGGGAATGTTGATACATTGGCCATTGTATAAATCTGGTGGGTGGTAGGAACTTTTCATTGTTGTGAACTTCTGAGTATAGCATCCCTATCATGCTTGGAGTTGTTTGATCAGAAGTATCTCATCCCACCTTTAGTCTCCTACAATCTTACTTTCCCCTCTTTCTAAAGGTTACCTGAACATTTGTGTGTGGTAAGATTTTGATGGATTTATTAGGGCTGAGCATTCCAGGTTCCCCAACATCTGTACTCTGAGAAAATGTGGTTTTCTTGGTTAATGTCTGAGAGCTTTTCTTATCTGAGGGCTGTAAAAGAAGTGTTCAGATGGAGTTTTATAATTAATTTTTATAGTTAATACTAAGATATGTGTTCTTATCTCTTTACTTCCCTTCTACAGTTATTTAGATAGAACTGTAGTATCAGGCATGATTTCCCTGACAATAAGGGGTTTAGAACCCATTCAGATAGTAATTGCTTTCCCCTGGGTCTTACAAGCCTCTGCTGTTCTCCTAGATTGCTCTTACTAGAGTTGTAGTAGCTTGCAGTATTCACGATTGGATTTGACCTTTGATCTCTCTTTTTACTTTGAGCCATTAGCCTTTTTTTTTTTTTCCTTATTCCTTCTTCAGACCTATCAGCTTACTCTTCTCTTCTTAAGGACTTTTCTTCTATTAATGGCTTTATTCATGTATTTACCTGTGTTGCTTTGTCTCCATTCCCCTGACCTGATTGAAAAAGAACCTAGGGGAATGTAGACATGTCAGTTTAGCTGGTCTTCCTTATTAGCAGCAACACAAAATAGATCTAAAGCTACCCACATTCAAAAATATGTAAATGCTTATATAGTGTTGTTTTGATAAAATTGGCTTGTTTGGAGGGAATAAAAGATGTTCTCTATACATAAAACTGTCAATGTGGCTTTTCACACTAATTTTGTTTTAAAAAATAAAAGCCACTAATCAAAGATTGAGAGAAAGAATTCAATATAAAAATGCTTTTTGGTTGTTTATCATTTTAATACTATGGTTATTAACTAGTTCCTCTCTTGCTCATATTCAATGAATGACTGGGAGAAGAATATCCTCTTTATAAATTTTGACTCATGAGTAGTATTGGATAGATCAATTGGCAGAATAAAAATAACTTATTTTCTAATTATAGTAGCTATTTTAATCTTGAGAATATATCTATGTATATAATCGGTTTTTCTGCAACAGTTTTTAAATGTTTGCTTATTCAATGATACACAATTTGGTGAGAAATGAGTGGGTTTTATATCTATATAAACAGCACTGAGACTTTTAAAGCAAAAATTCACAGTGAGAACATGAGGCATTGAAAATACCACAGTGCTATTCACAGGGGACTATGCATTAATAAAACTTTCTGTTAGCTTGATTTCATATATTAGTGAATCATTTATACTAGGAGTGAAATCAGATCATTGCTACAACAATGCTCAATTCTGTTTACATGTGTTATTTGTGCTAAAAGTAAAATTATAGTTCCCCACGGGGTATTGATGGAGCCCAAGTGCCTTTCTCAACGGGGACTTAAGCAAAGCAGTAAACAAAATAGCATTAAGTTATTTTTATATAGCTATAACCAAAATACAAAGAAGAAAACTTTAAAGGGAAAAGATAGATTTTGGCTCATGTTCTTAAGTTTCCAATGTTCAGTCTTTGTTCACCTGGTCCTATTGATTGAAGAGAATGTCATTGTGGCAAGGAATGGAAGAGGACATTTTTACCTCATGGTGGACAGAAAGTCAAGAGAGAAACAGCATCAAGGTAAATCTTCAAAAATAAATGCTACCGGGGCTGGAGAGGTGGCTCAGGGGTTAAGCCTCCGCCTTGCAGGCAGAAGGTCCTGAGTTCGGATCCCAGATCCCACGTATAGACGCCAGGCAGAAGCGGGGGCGGCCTGCGCTTCTGGTCCTGGTAGGGCGGAGCCTGTGAATCCCGGGGCAGAAGGAGGTGGAGGCGTCCATGGTGGTTCCCGAATTCGTCCGTGGTTCTACACATGCACGGGCACATACACACACAGGCGCGGGCACATACACACACACATGCCACAGTCGAATAAATAATAATAATAAAAAAATATTTAAAAAAATAAATAAATAAATACTACCTCCCAATGTTTTCTTGTAGCACACTACTTCACACCCTAAGTTCAGGAATGACCAAGTATTGCACATGAGTCTTGAGGGGACTTGAGTATCTAAACGATGAGAAGCACTCAATGGGTTTCATATCAGTTACACACACTGAGAAACAAGTTGCGACAGCAGATATAATTGAGGTATATTTCTAATTTCCTTTTATGTTATTTAATTGAAAGTTTTCTGTTACATAGATATAGTTCATTCGTAAAATATGTCCTCAGCATCCATGGAGGATTTAGTCACAAGCCTTCAGGATATTGAAATCTGTGAAATCAAATGTCTTTGCTTTGCATGTAATGTATTTACATACTCTGCAATAGAACCAACCTCCACAACATTTCACACTAATTATTTAAGTGGCATGAAATTAATTGACCTATTCTATTGTTTATTGAATAATTATAAGAAAATAAACCTATTTGCCACAAATGGATTTTTATCCCAATTTTCTCAATTGTATTTGCTTGACTTCTATGTGGAAACTTCAGATACACAGTATAATTTCATTAAAATAAGGACTGCTGCTATTAAATAAAATCTAGAGAGTAATTCATTACACTTGTGTAAGTGGGCAGAAATATCTTTAATATTCAAAATGGCATATTTCATTCTTTAGGACATCTTTTTATATGAAGAAGCATTTGAATTAAAAGTACAGAAATGGGTTTATGCTTTCATTTTTATTTTGATAACTTTTAAAAGAAAAATCTCAGATCATTTTTAAATACATGTATATACATATATATTCCTTATGCTTTTAATATTTAGGTATATATTCTAGATTAATTTTAACATGGGAGACAATTGATGTGAAGAGCCTTTTGGCCTAAAATATTTATGGAATAGTCACGAACTCTTAAACTGTCAAGGTTCCATATATGTCTATCTCTCTCTCTCTCTCTCTCTTTCTCTATATATATATATATACATATATATATATATATACATATAAGAATACTACAATGGTCAGTGATTATTTAATCATTATTACATAAATTAGTATTCTAATGTACATAAATCTCAATACATATGTCACTTCTACTACTGTAAATATATTTGTGAATACCTCAGGTATTGATATGGATTTACATTCAGTAACATTGTGGATAAAAAAATTTGAATTTATATTTTCTCATGCAGCATATAAAACATAAAACAACATGAATATAGTAATTGTCTGTTCTTATATTTCTTAATATTTCTCTATCTGGACTAAGGAGACTTGAAGAGCAACAATAACTAAAAGATCAAAGCATTACTTTTCTGCCTCAGACCCTGAAAAGGGCTGACTCCCTGTCCTCAGGTAAGACCCCTAGACCTTGCTCCAGACCTCAAGTCACCTGTGCTCCCGACCAGCAGCCAGTCTGCCTTTCTGGCACTGGGGAAGGCCCCTAGGCCATGTCCCAGGTCCCAGGTGATCTGAAACCTCACTAGCTACTCTTGCTTTTCTGCCCTGAACCCAGAAAAGGGAGGACTTCCTGCTCCTCAGGTGAGACCCCTAGACCACACCTAGGACCCAGGTCACCTGCATACCCCACCAATAGCCACCCTGCCTTTCAGGCACTGGAGAAGGCCACTAGGCCATGCCTCAGATCTCAGGTGATCTGCGCACCCTACTGGCCACTCTGCCTTTCTACCTCAGACCCTGACCAGGTCTGACACTCTGCTCCTCAAAATTCAACACAGTTTGGAGAAAACCCAAGCAAAGCTCTAGGGAAAAACACCATTCATCTGAAGTCCTCTAAAATCATCCCATCACAAGGTACAGAATCTTTATATCCAGCTCAAAGTAAGGAAACACTTTTTACCATCCTGTTCCTCTCAATTATTAGTCACTATAGTTTAACATTTCCATATAGCTAACCAAAAACCCATACAACTTCAGGGTCTATACCATTTAGCCTCACATATCACCAAGGAAGTAAACATTAAAAAGTGTACTACCATAGTATTCTTCATCTGCTGTCTACTAAACCTGACTTAATAGCCTCATCTATGAAATAACACCAACAGAAGCATAACAGACACTTGGAGAAGATGAGAAAAACAGTTCAAGAAACAAAAATAGGCATAGAACAGTTAAAACAGTCTCAAGAAGAGTTTAAAAGTGAAGTAAAAGACAAGTTATCTTCAACCTAGAACTCAACAGAGAGTCTTATCAGCAGACAATAACACCAGACAATAGTACCCATCTCCAAGATAAACAATAGTAATAACTGCTCAAGTGAAATAATACTGAATAATTCAGTTCAGTCAAAAACACACAGAAACAAAAAGAAGATCTTAAGAGTTAAAACAAAATACCCAGGTCACAGAGTAAATCCATGAAAAACAAAAACCAAGACAACAAATCTTCTACCAAAAGAATTAACCCCATAATGATAGATTCCAACTAGAACAAGTTCACAGAAAATAGCCAAGAAAGCCATACCCAAGATAATGACTTTCAAAGCCTGATCTTTACTATGATCTAAACAATGAAAGAGGAAATCCAGAAAGAGTTAAATAACTGCATCAACCACTTGGAACAGAAGCATAACAGACACTTGGAGGAGATGAGAAAAACAGTTCAAGAAACAAAAATAGGCATAGAGCATTTAAAACAGTCTCAAGCAGAGTTTAAAAGTGAAGTAAAAGACAAGTTATCTTCAACCTAGAACTCAACAGAGAGTCTTATCAGCAGAACTAACAAAGCAGAAAATAGAATTTCAGATCTTGAAGACAAAGTAGAACCAACCAGCTCAATGGAAGAGGTTGCTAAAGCCAAAAAGATACTTGAGAATATTCAAGAGTTATGAGACACCTTGAAGTACCCTAACATGCACATTCCTAGAATACCAGAACAAGAATCCCAAAATACCACACCTGAGGAAATTTTTCAAATTATCATCAAGAAAAACTTTCCTCATCTAAAGAAAGAGAGGCCCATCCAAATACAAGAGACATTCTGCACCTCAAACAGATATGAAAATAGAAACTCAGGCTGGAGAAGTGGCTCAGGGGTTAAGCCTCTGCCTTGCAGGCGGAAGGTCCTGAGTTCGGATCCCAGATCCCACGTATAGACGCCAGGCTGAAACGGGGGCAGCCTGCGTTTCTGGTAGGGCGGAGCCTGTGAATACCGGGGCAGAGTAAACAAGGAGGAGGCGGTCCAGGGTGGTTCCCGAATTCGCCCGTGGTTCTACACACACACACACACACACACACACACACACGCACGCACACATGCAATTGAATAAATAAAAAAAATGTTTGATATTTAAAAAAAAAAAGAAAATAGAAACTCGGCAAGGCAAATAATAGTCAAAACACTGCACATACAAGACAAAGACAATGTGCTGAGAGTTCCAAGAGAAAAAAAATCACTGATGAAAATAACAAATGATTTTTCAATGGAAATGGTAAAAGCCAGAAGAGTTGGAGAAGTGTTGAATGAATAAAAATGTCGATCCAGGCTGATATACCCAGCGAAAGTAGCAGTGATGATTGAGTGTGAAAGAAAAATTTTCCACCATAAAGACAACTTGAAGGCTTATATAACCACCAAACTAAGCCTTCAATAAATACTAAAAAAGATACTCAAGCTTGAAGAAAGGAACAAGCATATCCAGGAGGACAGCAGAGAATGTAAGAACAACACATTCTACAAGGTAAATAATACACTTATGAAAACACTAAAAGTCCATGGAATTAATTCACCAATCAGAAGACACCTGTTACAAATATGGATTAGAAATCACAGTTCATCCATCTTCTGCCTTCAGAAAACACATCACTCCACAAAGTATAAGCACATTCTAAAAGTAAAAGGCTGGTCAAAATTTTTGCAAGCTAATGGAGCCAGGAAACAAGCAGGGGTAGAAATTATGCTATCTGACAAAGTGGACTTCTAACGAAAAGAATCATAAGAGACACAGAAGGATATTTCATTTCAGTCACACGTATAATTCACTGGGTAGACTTCACAATACTGAACATACATGCACCTAATATGGGCTCCTCCACATTCATTAAGCAAATGCTACAATGTCTAAAACAAGAAATCAATCCCAAAATGATAATACTCAGGAATTTCAATACTGCACTCTCAAGGTGGGATAGATCAACAGGCAAAAAACTTAACAGAGACACATTGGAACTTAATAAAACCCTTACTGAAATGGACCTTACAGATCTCTATCGAACTTTCCACCCACGCACAAGGAATGCACATTTTTCTCAGAAACTTTCACAGAACTTTCTCCAAAATAGATCACATATTGGGCCACAAAACGAATCTCCACATGTACAAGAAAGTTGAAATTATAGCCTGTACCCTGTCAGACCACAATCGTCTAAAGATTACATATGCAACACAGCAAACAGCAGAAAATACACTAAGTCTTGAAAACTAAACATTATGATACTAAATGAGAATTGGGTTCAGGAAGAAATCATAAAGGAAATTCAAGATTTTTCTAGAAGAGAACAATAATGAAAATATAGCACATCAAAATCTCTGGGACATAGTGAAAGCCATCCTAAGAGGTAAGTTTATAGTTCTTAATGCCTATATCAAAAATAGAAGCATAGAAACAAATAAATAACTTAACAATGCAGCTTAAAGCTTTAGAGACATAAAAGCAATCCAATCCCAAAAGCAGTAGAAAAGAGATTAGCAAAATCAGGGGAGAAATATCCAATATTAAGATAAGGAAAATGATACAAATAATCAGCCAGTCAAAAAGCTGGTTCTTTGAAAAAAATCAATAAGATTGATTCACGCCTAGCTAAATTAACCAAAATCAGGAAAGAACACCCAAATTATCAAAATTAGAAATGAAAATGAAGTTATCACAAAATGCTGCTTGTGCAACTTTGAGATATGAAGGACTGAGGTTGCCCAGAATATTTGGGCCACCATGTTTATTTGATGAGTAGCAGAAGAGGGACATTCAAATATATGTTGTGGTATTTGACTGACTGGACTTTTAATATTTTTTATTATTATTTTATTCAATTGTGCATGTGTACGTATGTATGTGCGTGCACGCGTGTGTGTCTGTGTATGTGTAGAACCACGGACGAATTCGGGAACCACCATGGACGCCTCCACTTCCTTCTGCCCCGGGATTCACAGGCTCCGCCCTACCAGGACCAAAAGCGCAGGCCGCCCCCGCTTCTGCCGGGAGTCTATACGTGTGATTTGGGATCCCAACTCGGGACCTTCCGCCTGCAAAGGCAGAGGCGTAACCCCTGAGCCACCTCTCCAGCCCCAGACTGGACATTAGTCTTGATATTTTCTTGTTGCATCATAATACTTCCATTATAATGTTTTATCTGTGCTGAAAGATTTATCTTGAATTGATTTAGCAGGGTTCTTGGAGTTAAGATATTTTGGAATTTCAGAATTAATAAATATATTTTATGAAATAAATTTAATAAATGTGGTGACAAGGTGAAAGTTATAGTTTAAAAGTGATATGATTTTGTGTTCAGGTGACAAGGGGTGAAGTGTCATAGATACAGGTGTCAGCTTGATGGTTGGTTGAGCACTTGAGCTCTGGGCACATTTGTAGAGAGTTAGTAGTTGAATTAAGGCCAGAGCAAACTGTTAGAAGATTGTCTAGCAGATCACGCAAGAAAAAATCATCCTTCTCTAAGCCTCATGTGGATATGGTGTGGCCAGCTTCTTCAGTCCTTTGGTGATGGTGCGTGCTGTCCTGCTAAGCTGGAATTACAACTGTCTCCAAGAATCATAAGAAAAAATAAAATCCCTTGTCACCTTAAGTTGTTTTGTCATGATTTTATCAGGAACTGTGCAGGTTGACTGCAACAAGGATTAAGGTACAATCCTTTCATTAGCTAAACCATCTTGTTTGTACCACTATGGTGTTTGCACACTTGTGTATAATTATAATTAATCAGATAAAGATAATGAAATATTTTTCACTTCAGATGCTTTGAACCTATTACATAGAAGCTAGGAATGTACCAAATGTCATAAATTAATGCAACTAATTTCATATGTACAAAGTTAACATGAGATTCTTTTTATTATTTTATTTTACTAGTATTACATGCATATTGAGTATTCATCCCTGCTTCCCTCCATCCCCTTCTCTCCCATCCACCTCCTTCTCCTTCATCAATCCTTCCCACTCCCTCCCACCCTTCTGTCGGCCTGCTTATGTGGAACACAGGGTTTGTTATGACTTGTCTACTCTTGTGGAAATTCAGGCTTCTGTGGCATAAAAATTTGCTACTTCTTGGAACATGAGGTTCTTTGACAAAAAAGTGTGTAAACAATTAATAATGGGGTGTAAATATTTCCTAAAATTATTTTTGCTATTCTGTGAGATTATCAGAGATATATTTTACTCACAACAGCAAATTCAGAGTAAAGAATTTTTACAATGGAAGGAATATGATACATTTGCAACCGTGTAACTGTAAATCTACAGTGGAAATAGAGAAGTGTTCTCATTAAACACAGAGTAATCATATCTATATTTCAGGACTGCGTTGCATAAATTAGTCAGTTCTCTATTAAAGGACAGAAGATTTGAGATTTCAAGACTATCTATAACTGCTCCCCACATTCAATTCTAATCAAATGCAACAAATTGTTACAAAGTAAAATATTCACACAAAAAACAAAACTAGCTTTAGTCTTTGGAATGAGAAAAAATTTGAGTACAACACATCATGCATATACATTTATGAAAATACAGCTACTGAATCAGTATATGAGATATTTCTAAGGCATGATAAGATGGTAGCTTCATTATACCACTGTGGCCTTTTACTCTAGTAGTTTGATTTTCAATGACTGGAATTGATTTTTATAATGGTGAAAAAAATAACCTGCGATTTTTCTGCACATTTGATTTGAAGTGATATATCACCAAAATTATTTGTTAATAACTACACATTTTCAAACTTTCAGATACCAAGTAGTTTTTTCTGTATGTGTGTGTGTGTGTGTGTGTGTGTGTGTGTGTTTGAGTGAGTGAGAGAGAGAGAGAGAGAGAGAGAGAGAGAGAAAGAGGATACTGTGTATGCCTATGAAGGCCTATGGGTGACTTAGGGAGTCACTCTGGATTGTGCTACCTCCTCTTTGCTTTGCTCTGAGGTTTCTCAGGCTCTGTCTTCCAGGACTAGAAATACAGGCCACTGTCATTTCCTCCTGCCATTTATATGAGATCTGGGATCTGAATTCAGGACTTTCTGCCATCAAGCAGAGGCTAAAGCACATAGCCATTTCGCTAGCCCCTCATTTTTATGTTATATATACCAAAATGAAACTTTAAGTGTAAAGCTTGAGGATAATATCCTAAATGTCTCAATTGAAAAGAAAAAAATCTAAGTTGCATAAATTGGCATATTTTTTCATCATTTTAGATCTTCCCAGCACAAATTGGAATGGTGTTTGTTCTTTGAAATATTGCCCCAGTTTCTTCCCACTCCTGCCATATGAGAAACCATATGCTTGTAATTTTTAATTTTTTTGCTTAAATATCACTTTATCAGTAAATTTCACTTTTGCTGCCCTGAACTACACATCACATATGCCTTTCCTTCATATTTTTTGATTTTACTTTTTCATAATAAATATCATAACCTGGCTTATTTCACTTGCTCTTGACTTTGTGCCAAGTAGATAGTGCATGAAGGGGCTGTGTGATTTAGGAGATGTTTAATGCAAAGCAAGAAAAAAGTTCAATTGATGTGAGAGGTTCAGCTAACAATTTGTATACAAAACATCTAGAACTCTTGAACTCACTTTTCATAGCTCAGTTTGAGAGATGATACATGAAGGCCTTTCTTCTTTAAGCCTATAGACTCTCTCCAGTCTTCTAATAGCATCCAGGTGAAATGCAAGGTTATTCAGCACCACAGCTGTTTCCAAAACTAGGGCAACAGATTGATTGGAGATGGATGGATATAAGAACAAAGAGGCCCAGTGAAGAAGTAATAGAATCAAATAGATGTCAAAGCTAAATTTCAGAATCCAAACTAACCTATATTTGAATTGAATGTGCCCTTGCCATGGGTTAGTTATACAAGAGCCACATCTCTTTTTGTGACCTGTATTTGCTATATTTTGTTTCTCATTATTTTGGTGAAAGCATTGATTCTATTAGAGTTGCACATCAAGCTATAACCATAAAACTATAAGGCTTCAAATAGCTTTTTGATTGAAATAAATGAAAAATACTGAATTCCTAAGAGATAAGATTATCTTTGTAGTGGAAGTTTAATTCTAACTTATTATTGCTTATTAGTAGTAAAATAATGCAACCCCAAAATATTCTTAGCTCAGCTATTTCTGAAGTTCTAATCAATTGGCATAATTTTATTCTTTTTTTTAATTTTTTTATTCAATTGTGCGCGTGTATGTGTGTGTGTGCGTGTATGTATGTGTGTGCGTGTATGCATGTATGTGTGTGTAGAACAAGGACGAATTCGGGAACCACCAGGACCGCCTCCTTCTTGTTTACTCTGCCCGGGGATTCACAGGCTCCGCCCTACCAGGACAGGAAACGCAGGCCGCCCCCGCTTCTGCCCGGCGTCTATACGTGGGGTCTAGGATCCGAACTCAGGACCTTCCGCCTGCAAGGCAGAGGCTTAACCCCTGAGCCACCTCTCCAGCCCCGATAATTTTATTCTTTAATCTTTGTGTTTCTAAAAAAAATTTTGTGAGACTTACTTATCATTAATGTATTGGTAAATAGTCAAATTTTATAAATTTTAATCCAGTTTCTTTGTAGAATTATTTACAACCTCCATGATTTGTTTGACATATTGGTATTTTTTTCTTCATACCATAGTATAAATAATAGGATTGCGCTTTCAATTCAATGTAACATTTCCCACATGTTTCAAGGGAAATAGTTTAAGTAGTCAAGTTGACACTTGAGGTAGGACTTTAGGCATGCTTTTAAAGAATGATTTACTTAAAATAGGTGCTGAGTAATCTTGTAGGTGGTAGTCTTCATTTTATTATTGATATGAGAAGACCTTATCCATAATGAATAGAGCTATTTTGGAGGGCAGGTGAATAAGATGTTGATAGTAAGCATACTAGCAAGTTGAGAAGTTAGAAAGCAAATATGCAATATTGGTTCTTACTCTCTGGTCTGGATTTAGATGTAATATAACTCTTCCTGATAACTCTCTTGCCACAATGGACTCAAGGTAGAATTGTGAACATGAATAAAAATCATTGTTCTCCTAAGTTGCTTGGGTTATGTATTGATCATAACAATAAAGATTTGAAACTGAGAATTGTATACCTGGAGTGGAGTTGATGTATACCTGGAGTAGAGAAATTGATCAATGAGTTTTGTTTAGATTACTTTATTGGAGAAAAGTGGAGGGGTTGGAAAACTTTGTTGGCGGAGATTAACAGACAGTTCTGTAGGACACTTGAATATTAGTAATTCTAAGATAGATATGGACTGTGGAAGCCTAGTTGCTTAGGCTTTATAAGTGAACAGAGACTTTGGTGAAGTTGAATTTAAACACATTGAAAAGTGTATCTTTTATATTCTTAATGGCTTTTCCTCTACCTTATTCTGTCAATAACTAACATTTATTGATTATTTCATTCATTTTAAATGCATAAACATATGTGATTTGAGGTGTTAAGTTCATTGATTGTAACAATACATTGAGATGTGCCTGGGATATTAGCAAACTACATTTTTGATTGTGGCTGTGAGGACATTTCCAGAAAATTGTAGCTCTAACTTAATCAATGGCCTATCTATTGAAAGATTCAAAATTTAAATAGACTACACGGTGACACTGGATCAATGGAGATTGTGTTCTGATTACAAGAATTAGTTTATTTGTGTGTCCTTGGGGACTCCCTATTACTAATTCACTCTCACTGTTCACATTTGCCACAGCCTCCCAGAAATAGTAGACAGAAACCTCAGAAAGTACTGTTTGTTTCAAGATATTTTTTTTCTCCAGGGTATTTTGTCATAGTGATAAGAAAACAACATATTTTTGATTTGATTATTTATTGGTAAAGAGTCCATGTAATATTTTGTGAGAATTATTCTATTGCCTCTGGCTTAAGGAGATGTCTATAAAGCATTTTATAATGTATAATTTATTCCTAAAATTATTTTTCATTGTATTATATTTAAAATTAATATGTGTCATTGAAACTTGCTCTTTACATTGTATTTGCCATTATTCACATTCAGGTCATGAATATCTTAGTATCTAAACTATCATTTTTGTACAAATGTAATGTTTCTATCTTTTTGTTTCTTTATTTGTCTTTTTACATGTAAGCAAGCTCAGTGAAAGTTTTGCTCTTCATTTCTATGACATTTGTTATATTGTAAGCATTAAAATTATTGATAATGATTATGAATCAGTAAGTTGCTTATATGTTGAAGTAAAATTTGGCATTTACAGTAATATTTGGCATGTATTATTTTATTCAGTGGAGGCATGTCTGACAATAGGAACTTTTACATTTCATTCACCCAAAACTCTCGAACTCTCTCATATTTGCTTTGAGTTACAGTAAGTGGTAAACTTCATGGTTTGTCAGATTAATTTTCTAATGCAAGCTTTCATCTCTTTCAAGCAAATGGTAGAGTCTATTTCCAGAACTTTTAATTCAATCTTGCCTTGTGACTTAACCAAATAAAATAAATTACCTTACAAACCCATGCCTAAAAATGCATTGCAAAGTGTTTTTATACTTGATGGAATCTTGCCTTTGCAAAGTGAGTAAACCCAGAACAACATGTTAATCAATGTAAGATAGAAGGGATAGCTGTAGCAAACCAGTCTTTTTTCTGTCTACCTGTTTCCTCATGAGAAAGTGTTCGGCTCAAAATGGAGTCTTACACTCCACATAAGAATAGTCTAATTGACCTACATACTCTAAGCTTCATAATTAATAGTGGTGTAAGCCAAGGAGTGCTGAGGTGTCTGTTGTACACACACACACACACACACACACAAACAAGGATGTGCATACACCCACATAATATTACCTAATATACGAGGACATTAAATGGAATGGAGGTATGGATTTGAGATGGAAACAGGAATTTTGATCTGAATTTAGAATTTATGAGTCCCACATTCTCTTATGTTGTGTTAAAGAACTGAGTCCAACAAATTATGATCAAACCCAACTTGTAGCCCAGGAATAATGACTCTGTATTCACTTTTGTTAGGTAACTCTAGCTGTAATAATGAGTATCTCAAATCCAATCCAACTACATATTTTTTTAACTGATCAACAACAGTATCTTTAATATCCATATTTGATTGCATTGAGTATATACAGACAATGATTGATATATATTATATTGTATATATAATGTAATATATAATATGGTCAATACTAGAATATATTGTAAATACTAGAAACGGATATTAAATATCTTTTCTTTAAAATTGCTGAAATGTTAAGACAGATGGAAAGGCATAATTACTTTAATTCAGATCTCAAAATAAAAATTTTAGTGCACTAATAATTGTACGTGTAATGACAATTGTTTCATGAAGGAATACACTGTACAAGAACCTGTAAAATTAATATAATTTATGATAAAATTGGAAAAGAATAAGTTACATAATGAAATAATAAAATAAAAATGGATTGCTTTCATAAACAATAGAACGGAAATTAGTGCAGGCAGAGAAAAAATGAGAAATAACTTTTTATGTGGGGTGAGGTAAAGAGAGAAGTATCTTGGAATTGAAACTTAGGTCTTGTTAAGTATTAAGCACATGTTTACCACACCTTCAGGCCCGGTGGCACATATATATAATGAAGCCAACAATATATCTTTCCCTTATCAAAGATGGAATTTTAAAACTCAATCTTTTTTTATGAACATTTAAAAATTAGGAATTGGCATCATAATGAGAAAATGAGTTATAAATTCAGTATAATATAGAGTAAAAGCAGCTCAACAAAAATAGGTATAGGTAATTAACATACAGAAGGCTTTTAAGAAAGACAATAAATTTAAATACTAGTGAAATAATACCTCAAAGATCTATCATATTTGATTCAAGCTTATTCTATAATATAATAGATGCTCAATTTTAAGTGATGGTAAGGTATAGTTAATGTACAATAGACATCACATATTTGATATATATGTGTATATATATATGAATTTAGATGCATGCATATATTTGTGATCTTTAACACCATACTAAATGCCTTTATCTCTTTGAAAATTGCCTATTTGTGGTAATCTTTTATTTGGTAATTAAAGACATGTAAGATGACACATATGTTCACAACATAATTTAAATGCATATTATAGGGGCTGGAGAGGTGGCTCAGGGGTTAAGCCTCCGCCTTGCAGGCAGAAGGTCCTGAGTTCGGATCCCAGATCCCACGTATAGACGCCAGGCAGAAGCGGGGGGACCTGCGTTTCGGGTCCTGGTAGGGCGGAGCCTGTGAATCCCGGGGCAGAAGGAGGTGGAGGCGTCCATGGTGGTTCCCGATTCGTCCGTGGTTCCACACACACACACACACACACACAGCACGCGCGCGCGCGCGCGCGCGGGCACATACACATGCACATGCGCACAGTTGAATAAATAATAATAAAAAAATTTAAATGCATATTATATTCTTCACTATAGTCACTCTTTGTTATATTAGACTTCTAGAAATTTTTCATCTTGATAACATGTTAATTTTACTCTTCATTTTTTTTTCCATTTTGGCATACTAGCAAACATTACTTTAGCTTTCACAGGTGTAAATGTATTTTAATTTTTCTATTGACAGAATTATTCAATGTTTATCCATTGATGAACACATTTGATTTAGAAAAATGCATTTAACTTTATCCATGTTATGGCAAACATTGCAGATGACAGTGTTTCCTTGTTTGTGAAGGCTAAATAATATGTGCTTTCTGTTTGTTTTGTTTTAAGGTAAATTAGGAACAAATGTAGAAGCAGGTGGGTATTAAATCTGCTATTGCTGAGCTTGGTCTTATTTCTCATTGCCCCTGAATCCACTGCCTAACTGATTTCTCAATAAGGTGTACAGCAACATTTCTAGCTTTGTAAAACATTTTTTTCACCTATTCATCTATTAATGAATATGAGTCATTTTCATGACTAAATGTTACAACACCAACATCCTGATTCAGGTATTTTGGATATATACTTAAAACTGGCATTAATGGGCCACAATGAAATTCCAATAGATTTTTAGGAAACTTTGACATCATTCAATTGCACTTTCCTTTACCACCAGGTGTTGATTTCTTTAAATTTTGTGGGTTAAATAAAATCATACAATATTCTATAACAGTATTTAGGACTCTGGTTTCCCCACATTTTCACAACACTTATTTGTTGTATTTCAATAATGAGTATCCTAGAGAAAAAACATAGCCCATCTTACTTCAGTCTAGTTCTAATTTTCTACAAGTAGTACTGATTTTTAGCTTTTTTCATATAATTGACTTAGTAAGCACTTGTTTGTCTTCTTTGAAAAAATGTTCACTCCAGTACTTTGTTGATTTTAAAATAAAGTTATTTGTTTTGAAGAGACAAAAGTTACATCAAAACTAACTTTGAAATTTTGCTTCTATGATGTATTTTAAAAAAATTGCAGAATCGTGCTCTAGCTATTGTTTTGCAGTAACAGAATTACTCTACATTATGAATGATACACAACACATTTCAGGAACTGCATTATTTTCTGAAGAACCTGGTTTATGCCAATAAGAGAAGCAGGGGTTATTGAGAAGCAAAACATGTTTTTCTGAAAATTGTTTTTAAGCAGAGAAAAGAAAAGTGTCTTAGTAAAAGACCATGATTCACTAGATATAGTAATTACATTATTTCAAATGACATGTTAGCATTAACAATGCACTCTATTACTTGAAAATGAGCAATTTTCATCTTACCTCATTGTCATGGGTAGACTCTTTCATAAATTGCAGGATGTCAAATAACAACTGCTGAGTTTCTGGATGTTGAAAAAATGTGTAAATTTTCAATAATCACTTCTTTAATGCTGAATAAATGGGTTATACATTTCCCATGTTGAGTAGAATGCTTTACCCTGACATTACAACTCCATTATTCTGCAGATATTTTCTTTCATAATGCATGCAGTGGCATTTTTGTAGGGCAAATAAAATTTCAATGATTAAAAATCAAGACCAAGTTAAAGTCAGTTATTTACACATTGCCTAGGAGTTTGGGACATTAAAGTGAATTTAGGACTTAATGAATTAACAAAATACTAATTAGGTTTCATTCACATCGAAGACCCTTTATAACTCAGTCTCTGTGCTTATATACCACATCTTTAATTAATGCAGTAACTTAGATAGTTGGGAGAAATACATTTATGTAAAATACATACATAAAAATTAAACAAAATATAAAATGCATGTCAATTAAATAAAACCTATGTAATTCTATGAATGTTAAAAACTTTAATGTTGGCTTCTAAAGAATTTGCATTATTTATTCTTCTAGGGATAAACATATGGGATCATTCTATTATGCATAGCAATGGACATGGATGTGCAAATATATCACTCAAGTTATTTACACAATCCTTTATGATGTATGTCAAGGAGTACTATAGCTGGATTATATTGTATTTCAATGTTTAACTTTGTGTTCTGTACTGATTTACAAAGTGACTGTAGCAAGTTACTCTCCACTAAGAATGAATAAGGGTTCCCTTTTTTCTACATCCTAATCCACATCCATTGTCATTTGTTTCCTTGACAGTAGCCATTCCCACTGAGGTGAATAGAATCACAAAGTAGATTTAATTTTCATTTCTATTATGAGCAAGCATGATGAAATTTTAAAAAAATATCTTCTGACATTTGTGTTTCTTCTTTGCAGTTATCTAGTCAGTCCATTACTCATTTTTACACTAAAAAATAGTATTTAAATTAGTATTTATTTTGAAATTTTTTTCTCTGTAAGTTTCAGCATTGTGGGTTTCAAATTGAGATCTTTGCTAACTTAAATTGTTTTTTGGCATGGCAAGAAATGTGGAGGTGATCATAGTCTTCAAAAAGTGGCTGTCAACTTTTCTAATAACATTTATTGAACAGGCTGTCTATTTTTCTTATTTTTCATACATTCATCAACAAATCACGAAAGCCATGAGTTTTTTTTAAAATGAGTCTTCTCTTGTGTCCTACTAGTCTACATGTTTTTATTTTTTGGTGGTATGTTGGCTTTGTCACTATGGCTCAGTAATATACTCTGAATTTTGGTATTGTACTACCTCAAGTAATACTCCTTCTGATTAGGATTGCTTTGTCTATATGCATGGCTTATTCTACTCCCAAATAACTTTAAGATTTCTCTAGTTCTGTGAGCAACGTTATTGTGATTTTCATAGAGATTGTATTGACTGATTTTGTTGCTACAGAAATTTTCAGAATATTAATTCTTCCAATTGAAGATTGCAGAAGGAATTTTTAACTTGTGTGTGCATGTGTGTGTGTGTGTGTGTGTGTGTGTGTGTGTGTGTGTATCAGAGGGCACTGTGTGTCCCAGTAGAGGACCAAAGTTGACTTTAGGAATCAACCTGGGTGTTTGTCCCGTTTTTGCTTTGCTCTCGGATTTCCCAGGTTCCACTCACCAGGGCCAGAAGTACAGGTTGCTACCATTTTCACCTGCCATTTACACATGTTATCTAGAATCCAAACTCAGCCCTCAGGACCTTTTTGAGAGTTTTAATCCCTGAGCCATCTCTGCAGCCTCAGAAGGAATTTTTATTTTCCAATGTCTATTTTAGTTTCTTTTTCACTGTCTTAAGTTTTCATTGCCTCTGTTTTGCACCTCTTTGGTTAAGTGAAATATTGGGGTATTTTGGAACATATTAGAAATGGGAAATTTACCCTACTATTTTTGATTGTGACATGTTCAACATTCTGATTGCTAAATGTTGATTTTGTTTTATCCTACAAATTTACTGATTTAAATATTTTTCAGATGAATTCCATTGAATTTTTAAGTGCTAAATTATTTCATAGGTGTTTTTACCTTTCATATATCTAAATGTACAGATATAGCTATGTCACATATAATTTTTGATCTGAGAGCTAATATTAGCAATTAAGATAAGAATAAAATACCTATGTTTGACAACTGCTTGTTGCCAATGAAAATTGAAACCAAACAGCAATTTTTTCAAAGGATAGAAGTGCAGCTATGGCCTTATTATGATTAAATAGATCCTGACATTATGGAAAGGCACAATTGTACCCATGAATGATTCTATATAGCATGCCTATACCTTTTTTCTTCACAACGGATCTTAAGCTTACAAAAGACAAATGATGTGAATTAGTCACACAATTTGAGTCAGTGAAGGAGAAACAGCAGTATATCTATACTCATGCTTTAAGTATTGGTTTACATGGTGTCACATGCCAGTATGATTTCCTTGATGTGGTTCAATACTTCAGCTTATTGTTTTGCCCTTTGTTTAAGACAAATGGGCCATACTCATTTCCCTTATTTTTCACTGGCTATATCCTGTGTAGTCTTTGGTGTATATTTCTACAAACAATGAGCCAATTAGATCCCTGTCCTTTGTCATGAGGTCAGACTCACCATGGTGACAATCATACTGGGAAATTGTCTCTGTAGGACTCAACCAAAAAAATTAATTAAGTCAAGCATAGAGCAATTCCAATCTACTCTGATCTCTGAATTATTGTAACATGTACAGAGAGACAATCACTGCAAACATTTGCTTAAAAATAAATAGGCCATTACTACAAAACTGAAATTTTATAGTATAGTACCCAGCCCTAAGGAAATAAAGTGTTTGAGACAGTATAGGGTGCTCTCTAATTCATTGATGAATATATATGTATACTCAGGCATAAAGATGGAAATAAATATGTTTTTATCACATCCCCTGCTTTGGGGGAATGTATAAAAACTTGAGAATTTAGACAATGAAGAATTAAAGCACCATTGTGAGAAAGACAAATTGGGTTTCAAGCTTACATGCTAAAACTTTAGAATCACTGAATGGTTTAACTGTATTTCTGAGCTACATTCATAAAAATAGCATGTATATAAAAGGAAAAAAACACAAACAATTTTAAAAAAGAAAAAAATAGCATGTAAGAGAGATGTTTGTTGCCCATATCCATTGCAATATAATCCACAAAAGCCAAGATATAAATCTAAATGGCTATCAATGTTTCAATAAGTAAAGAAAATTCACTATAAGTACATCATTATAAATAATGGTATATGATAAACAGATGATAGAGAGATGATAAAAAATAGACAGATAGATAGATAGATAGATAGATAGATAGATAGATAGATAGATAGACAGACAGATAGATAATCAATGGAATAAGTTATTTGTCATAAATGATAATATGAGCTCAACCAATAAAATTCTCTGTGGAAGGTTAAAATTGGAACTCAGAAAGACAGAATCAGCTTAAGAAAGTTGTCCTCTGGGCTAGAGAGATGCTTAGGGATTAAGACTTCATCTCATGAGCAGCTGCTTCTGAACTTAGACCCTAGGTCCCACATAGAAATGCCAGGTAGAAACAGTAGTGGCCTGCACTTAGTGAGTGCAACCTGAGAAATACCAGAGTGAAGCAAAAAGGAGGCAGAAAAAATGCAGGATGATTCCTGAAGTCAACCTTGGTCCTCCACAGGGACACACAGTGCCTTCTCTCTCTCTCTCTCTCTCTCTTTCTTTCTCTCTCTCTCTCTCTCTTTCACACACACACACACACACACATACATACATAAACACATGCAAAATAAATAAGGTAAAAAATAAAGAAAGTTGTCCCTTTGGATTCCATATATAATGTGACATCTACACACACACAATTTAAAAAGAAAATGTGCAAAACCAGCAACAAAAATAAGAATTTCTGGTATAACAATGCCAAGTCTAACATATCTTAATAAATAATGCACTTTAAATGTTTGAACTGAATACTTAATAAAAAGGTTTCAAAACATATTGTCATTACTTTTTCCTCTTAAAAGAAATTTTTAAAAATGAAAGAACGTATCTTAGCTTAAAGCCTAAGAAATTTGAGCATAAAATATATTATATAAAACTATCTCTAGTTCTCCCATTCCACATGTAAAAGTATCTCTAGTTCTCCCATTTCACAATTTGCACCATTATTGACATCTTCCAAATATAACAAATTTTACCAATAATTGGATAATCACATATTTACACATTTTTATCACAAGTTCATACTGTTTATAATACTCCATGCATGTATCATTGTTTAAATTGTTACCCTCACAGACTCATGTGTTTGGGAAGGTCATGGCAACTTTAGGAAACAGTCCCTTCCAGGAAGAATGTAGTCACAGGGCTTTGGCTTTGAGTTGGGTTAATCCTACCCTATTTCCTGGAGAGGTATGCTTTATCAGTGGGTAGTTTTTAAGCTCTCAGATGGATATGATGTGACTTAGCCTCCTCCACTGTGATAGTTAATCCTAAGTGTCAACTTGACCAACCTGGCATTAACTAAGATAGGCTGAGACCACCTGAAGAGATTATCTGGATCAATATATTTACAATTCAAAGGCTAGCCCTAGACCGCATTGGAATCTCCCTAAATCACTTTGGAATTTTCCAATAGCAGACCAGATAAAAGGAACCACAGAACAGGAGACTGAAAAGAAGAGAGACTCTCCAGGAATCCTCTAGCTATGTGGATGGGAGTGACTTAGTCTGCCAGCTTCAGATGCCACCCATGTCACCTCCATCATGAAAGACTGTATCTCCCCTCTGGAACTGCAAGGTGAATAAATTTCCTTTTCTCCCTTAAGTTATTTCACATTGGGTGTTCTCTAACAGCCATAGTTGAATGTAATTGTTACATCCATCTTCTACCTCCAGCCATACTGTTTCTCCCATGAAAGACTCTATTTCCCCTCTGGAAATATAATATGAATAAATCTTCCTTTCCTTCTTAAGTTTCTTGACTTTGGGTATTCTCTCACAGCAATACAAGAGTAACCAGTACAGCATGTTGCATTCTACTTTTACTGGCAGTTCTATACTCTTCTATCTCATTCTGTACTAAGAAATACCATTTCTAAGATGAGGTACTACAGAAGTTTTGCTTTCTGGGTCATACAGAAGAAAATAATTCTCAAAGTATTAAAGAAAAATGCAAGAAAGACCAGAGATGAAGGTGGGCTGGACAGATGGGGCAAGTTCACATCTCCAGCTGTGAGAACAATGATATCCCACTTCTGCTCATATCCAGGAAATTTTATTTTTACAGAAATGAAGAGTCTGGGGATTAAGTTTCACGCTCAGCTGAATAGCTGTGACTACTGGTGAAGGAGAGAAGGAACATGAGACTATTGTTATGCCCAGACCACCAATCCATAACTTTAAGTCAGCATCACTAAGGGCTTGAGTTCCCTGCCCCAGAGACAGTGCTTCTTCAATCTCTTTTGTATACAAAAACCCTCTGATCACCTACCTTGCATAAGATTAAAGAATGACTCCAGAATCATTGGATGGCCAGACTAGTGTTTTGTACTTTCACGTTTATAGAGAACTTATGATTCACCACTCTCATCCCTTTGTGCAAAGTTCCTCAGGTAATGTGAAATCCTTCTCAAGATGGAGTCCTAAGAACCACTTTCCACCAGGTGGTGCTTTACATTACATGGTGCAGACAATTTTTTGCTATCCTTTTAGTATTCTAGGAATTAATTCAATTATCTTAAAACTTCTCTATATTCTGTCCATTAGCTCCTCCTCTTTGATCTATTTTGATAAATTGGTAAACATGATTACATCATAGTATATAAACATTTTGAATGAATTCTTTAGCAATTTGAATTTCACTATTCTGTAAGTCCTTCATGACGCATCTCTTTTTTAAAGGAATAATTTTAGATTCAATAGATGACCATAATTTGTTTGTCTATTGTAGTTTCCCTTCATGTTGCATATACACAAACAAGTAGCATCAGTCCACAAGGGGTTTTATCTTTGCTTCTGGTTCTGTTACCATTCATGTCTGCCTTGGAAGAGAACTCACACCAACATCAGAAGCTTAGGTAACTAGCAATACCAAATCCACAGGAATTTCTGATTGGGGCAAATTTTCTGGTTTTGCAGTCTGGGAGTTGGCTAAAGTATTCTGGACTACACTTTATTCAATCAGTAATGGTTCTACCCAGTAAGGGCTGAGTTCTCCCACATCAATTAGAAAAGACCTCAGAATTGCCTTAACTACTTCATAGATGTGCCCCAAATCTCAACCTTTGATTGACAATTGTATCTAACTAGCATAACAACATAATTAAATGTTTGGTATTGTGATCTGTATATCATATACTAAGTTTATATAACTAGCCTCATAAGAATTTTGTCAATCTGTTGTAATGATTCTCCATTTTCCATTTTACTGAAAACAAGTGGCAGTTCATATTAACCCCCTCCCTTGTGTTCTCCTGCATGACATGCTGTTAGGTTTACTCCAACCCCTCCATTGAAACAGAGGTGTTAAGTTGTTCTTCTTACTTTAGTTTGTGATTTCCTAATGGAAGATGGTGTTTTTCATCTTTCTTCTTTTTTATATCCCTCTTTAGATCATCTGCAGTTTTAATGACTCAAGTGCTCTTGCAGGTATTTTATAGTATTTTCATGTATATTTGTACCTAAATCCTCTTCAGATTTTTTTTTTCCAAATATCTCCTAGTTCATAATTTTCGTGGTTTAGAGTTTGATTTCAATTAACAAAATTTTTCAATGTCCCCTATCATGGAACATTCACTTGATGTTATATCTAAATATATCAGCTAATCAAGACCATTTAGATTATGCAAGTTGTAGGATTTTATAGTTATATGTCATTAGATAACATCTGTAGCCATAACAGAGATCTCCCTTCTCCTGCTATAACCTATCTACCAGTGTATTTGAAAAGTGTCTTCATTTGACTTTCTTTGAATCTCTACCTATAAAATCCCAAGAAACTATTACCACAGCAGAACATGGAGTTTGGGACAACCTTAATCTGTATTTCTAGGCCTAAATCAAGAAAATTAATTATCTTCCAAACACAATATTATATAATATTATAATCATAAAGATTATTTAAAACTTAAAATGTTAATTTTTAGTTAAAATTTTATAAAGAAAAGAAATGATAGTCAATGATGTACTTTCAACATCATAGGCCTTACATTTTACTATTTATTAATAACACAAAGATTATACTGCTTTCAAAATATCAGTGAATTCAGTAGAAAGTGAAGTGAGATGAGCTGAAAGAGTTAATTTGGAAAACAAATTCAAGAAGTTTACATAAGGAACTGTGTAAACCATCTATTAGTTTAGAGAAAACACAAATATTGTTCAGGTCAGGAAGAAAATATTTCTTTTCCAGTTTTGTGTGTCATGTCAAAACTTCTAAAAACTTTTTGAGTTGTTCTGCTGTTTTTGTGCATTATTAAACAGGATCCTTCTGTGATATTTTCTACAGCCCATTTTCCCTTTGTTTGTTTAGAAGAGTTGACTCTAATAGACAGAAAAGCTACTGAATGGACAGTGATTTTTGTTTCTGCTGATTTTTGACAAGATTTCTCTCTTTATAGAATAATATATTTTCAGTATCCTATAAAACTCTAACTTGTTAGGGGCTGGAGAGGTGGCTCAGGGGTTAAGTCTCTGCCTTACAATCACAAGGTCCTGAGTTTGGATCCTAGACTCCGGGCAGAAGCGGGGCTGCCTGCATTTCTGGTCCTGGTAGGGCAGAGCCTGTGAATCCCAGGGCAGAGTAAACAAGAAGGAGATGGAGGCGGTCCATGGTGGTTCTCGAATTCGTCTGTGATTCTACACACACACATACATACATACACGCACGCGCACACACGCACAATTGAATTAATAAAAAATTTTTTTTAAAAAAATCTAACTTGTTTTCACACTGTAACATGATGGATAATTAAACCCTTATAAACAAATAGACAGTAAATTTCTTATCCTTGATGGCTTATATCCAACAAAAGTGGATATAACAATATCAAGAAATAATAAATTATTGAAGAACATATGAACATATGATAAGAATCAAAATGAATTAGTTAAAAGTTCAATGCATAACAGTGTGAATGGACATCACTGTCTACAAATGTAATATTTTGCTAACTATGTAAGCGATGCAACAATATTTTGGTTTTTAGAAATTGAATGCATTAGATAATTTGTAGGAAATATAAACACAGAAAAGTTATTAAGGTATGTTTTGTACTGAAAACAACAACAAACCATAATTCAGAACACCAAAGACTCTAAAATATTCACCCAGAACCAGACCAATCTCTCCTCTTCCTAAAACTCAGAGAATCTTGTGGAAGAGGGGGCGGCAAGATTGTAAGAGCCTAAAGATGGGGAGAACCAATGACATGTAAGATACTCCACACAAGTCAGGGCTGTAGCAGTCAGGATATAGCCTGACCTACACAATGGCTGACATGTGCAAACCCCTCCCCCCAAAGTCTAGCAGGTATCACAGAGAAGAAGGATCCTTACAGGCAAAGGGTTAAACAGTCATGACAGTCTCACACTAGCAGGCAGCCCAAGAAGTGGCCCCAAGGTATGCCACTGAGTCCTGAACCCTCACTAGTGTAGATGATTCAGAGGTAAATTCATCACCTACATAAACAGATGCTCTGGAGTATGGGAGGGAGAAAGCACAAAGCACCAAGAGAGGAGGAACGAAGGAAATGGGGTGAGAAGGAAGCAGATAGAGAGAGAAGGGGAAGGGAGAAGAAGGGGGTACCTATTGAGCTTGTATAACTAGGCAAAAACAACGTAATAAAAATATGTTTTGTATTCATCGCTCTCTCTGTTGCTGTGAGAAATTATTCAAACAATTTAAAGAGTGAAATGGAGATTTATTCAGTTTACAGTTTCACAAAAGAGATGCAGTTTTGTATGCCAGAAAAGGCATGGCAGGTGGTAGAAGCTGAAGGAGTCTAGATCACATCCATAATGGCGGCTGAGAGCTGTAAACTATAAGTTGAAAGACTAGATGTTAACTAACTGAAGCCAGGTGGGCAGAACTAACCTCACAGCTCAACCCTGTGACTGCCTTCCTCCAGCAATCTTCCATCTCCTAAAATTGCATGACCTTCCCAAACAACTGAAGAATCAAACACATGAGTCTTTGGGGGACAATTCATATTTCAATCCACAACATCGGGATGAATGGACATGTCTACAAATGTAATGTTTACTTATCTATGTAATTAATAAAACTATTTTGGTTTTCTGAAGAATTAAATGCATGAGTCACTTTGTTAGAAATTTGAAACAGACAGAACATTAAGTTATATTCAAAATGAGGGGCTGGAGAGGTGGCTCAGGGGTTAAGCCTCTGCCTTGCAGATGGAAGGTCCTGAGTTCAGATCCTAGACCCTACCTATAGACGCCAGGCGGAAGCGGGGGCGGCCTGCGTTTCTGGTCCTGGTAGGGCGGAGCCTGTGAATCCCGGGGCAGAGTAAACAAGGAGGAGGTGGAGGTGGTTCCCGAATTCATCCATGGTTCTACACACACACACATACACACGGACACATGCATATACCCACAATTGAATAAATAATAAATAAAAAAATTTAAAAAAGTTATATTCAAAATGAAATTATGATATAGATTATCTCTTGATATATACATATTTCATTATCATATGAGACTGATCAAAAATATTACAATACTCAAGAATGTAGATTTCTTGATTTTTCAGGAAATCTCAATCTAAGTTTTTAAATCTATGAATAAGAGTAATGATATTATGCGCTGGAGGAATGGCCCAAAGTTTAAATTTGTGCCTCACAAGAGAACAACCTAAGTTCGGATCCTAGATGCCATGTGAAAATGACAGATGGAAATGACCGCAAAATGCATATCAAGACCCTAGAAGACAGAACCTCAAAAACTATGGAGAAAAACTAAAGCGACAGAACAATCAAGGACAATTCCTGATTGTGCCTCACAGGAACACATAGTTCCCTCTAATAAACATAAATTCTCCCTCTCTCTCTCTCTCTCTCTCTCTCTCTCTCTCTCTCTCTCTCACACACACACACACACACACACACACACAGAAATAAAGAAACAGTAGATACAGGTGCACCACTAACATATAATTAATATTATTGAGGTATATATCAAAAAAAAAACATGTAACAAATGAAAGAACCTGTGAAAGGTCACAACAGACAAGAACCTTGTTTTTCATGTAGTTCAGATGAAGGAACTACCGATTATATGTAGTGAAAGAACTGAAGAATAGAAACAAATGCCATTGGTTTTCATTTTGAAGTATAAGCAATGATAAGCATGAAATAAATTTGAAGACAATGATTTTACTTTTTAAACAAGTAGGAAATAAATTCATGGTCTTAAAAACACCATAAACATGAGTTAAACAAGACATTGTAGGTTTTTATAAGAAGCGCATTAATATAAACACAATAGTTGAAGCAATAATAATTGGACTTTGCATGCCCTGCGCAATGTCCCACACACTATTGACCCCATAAAGTCTAGCATTTGCTAAAGGCACCAAGATCCTTGGAGGCAAGGAATTGACAGCCATAGTAGTGTTCCTATGCTTAAGGGGAACATGGGAAAAGGTTCAGGGAAATGCCACTGGGTCCTTGCACCTCATCAGAGAGGAGGGCCCAGAGGAGAGTCTGGCATGCACATTAAAGGATTCTCCGGGGATTGGGGGGAGAGGCACTGGGGGATGGGGGGAGGGGTGAGAGAAGGGGGAGCAGGGGGTAGGAGGGAGGAGGAGGGAGGGAGGGAACCAGTGTACCTATTAGGTTTGTATGAGCAGAAGTAATAATAAAAAATGTTAAAAAGGATTTAATTTGATCCTTTTGAAGATTTTTTATTTCCTAAAAACTTTTAGACATTCTAATGCAAATATTACATACGATTCAGAATATTAATATCTTTCACAAATAACCACTGCCTTTTGGGAATTAATGTTGGAAATAGTAAACACAGCAGGACAAAATCACTTTAAACTGTAATGAGAGATTCTGAGAATGTCCAATTAGTCATAATTATTACTCACTTTAGACATTAATGTACAAATATATTATATTTCTCTAGCAATAAATTATCATGTATCTTGTAAGTGTTGCTTAATTTAAGGGTATAAACAAGTTTCTCTATCTACAATTTTCTCTTTTACCCCATCATCAAAACCTAATTTCTCTACTTCTTTGTATCTGTCATTTTCTTTGTTTCTCTTTTCCCTCCCTCTCCCTCTTGATCACTCTCTCTCACCAACTTTTCTCAACTATATCATAACATTTCCAAATTAAAAACACATACAAAAAATTCTGCAAGTGGGACTGGAGAGGTGGCTCAAGGGTTAAGCCTCTGACTTGCATAAGATCAAAGTAACTTAAAGGATGAAAGATTGGTTTCTGTACATGGTTTCCAAACTTTCTTCAGACATGGTGGAAGAAAACAGTTCAAATAAGGGCAAATTGGCTGGAGAGGAGATGTGCTTTCTTCCAGTTTGCTTTTTAGGTCAAAAACTCATGCCTATGGGATGACATCATACAAGTCAGAGCATGCCTTTTCCACTGAGATAATACGTAGATATAACCAGAGATTACTTGACTGTTCTAAGTATTTCTCAGTTCAATCAAGTTGAGGATCAAGATTACCCATTACATCTTTTGTATATGGCTCATTAAAATGCATGTATTTTGCTATATACATGCTTGTAATACTTTTAGATTTTATGTTCTTATATACTATAACTAACATTAATTATAATAATAAAATACAATAAAATTAATATTCGACACAATGATACTTTTGCTCTATTTATAAAACATGAGACAACAAGGAAAAGAGGAGATTCTGGTGCCAAATATAATTAGAATGTAGACAATCAGCTCCAATAATTCTGCTTAGACATTAGAAATGAATTTTCCCTTCAATGGTTATACACATTGGTATTTGTCTCACATCTAATTTTTTTTGGTGTATTATATGTACCCATACTTCTTCTTTTAATGTGATTACCAGCATCAAATGTCCCCAAGGAGCCAGGGTTTTGTTTGTGCATGTGTGTATGTGTGTGCATGCATGGATGTTTGTGTGTGTGTGTGTGTGTGTGTGTGTGTGTGTGTGTGTGTGTGTGTGTGTGTGTTTAGAGGCCTATAGGTGACTGTGGGAGTCATCTTCGATTGTTTCTCCCTCCTTTTTGCTTAGTTCTGGTATTTCCAAGGGGCTGACTTCCCAGAGACCAAAATGCAGTACTCTGTCATTTCACTTGGCATTTTTATAAGGGATCTGGGATCCAAACTCAGGATCTCTCTTTGTGAGGTAGAGTCTTAACCCTTGAGCTATATCTCCAACCTAAGGTAATTGTTTTTAGCAGTCATATCCCTTATGCTGCCACTTCATCTCTGATATAGTTATAATATTCATGAAACACATTAAATTAGAGAATAGTTCTTGGCTGATAAATCAGTTGACCCCATAATGTCACATATCTTTTATGTGAGGCCCATATTTGTACAATTAATGTACAAGTGCTAGAGTATTTTAGACACTTAATTTTCTGCTTCTGAAAAACTCAGCTGATTAGAGATCTTACTGACCTCTTTAACCTATGTTCCTTCTTTGAGCCCCAGTAGTTGAAAATTCCTCATTTATTAAACCAGGGTTAACAGTGATCTTTGGTTCTCAAAGCTGGATCATGTCATTCTCTGAGAACCATAAAGCCTACTAATTTGTCATGGTTGAGCACAACTTGGCAGTTGAGGGTTTGGAACTCTGGGCACATTTGTGGAGAATTAGTGTTGGGTTAAGCCCAGAGCAAGCTTGCAGGAGATTGTCTAGCTGATGGAGATGGCCCATTTTATGGTGGGTGGGACTAAGCCTAAAAAGATGAATAAAATACTGAGAGTAAGTTGAGTAAGTTGGCTTCCTTGTGCACACTTGGCCAACATGCTTGTCTGGCAAGTAAGGATTATCCCTCTCTCAGCCATTATATAGAGATGGCGTAACCAATTCCCTTGGCCTGGTATTGGTGCATGCTTTCCTGTCAAGCTGGACTATAAACTGTAATCAGACTATCAGTAAGAAAATAAATCCCTTGTTCCCTTAAGCCATTTGATGGTCATTTATCAGCAACCAAGCAGACGAACTGCAACACAATTTAATCCAGATACCTCTCATAAAAATGTCACTTAATTTTGTGTTATGATAAGTCTTATGTTCTTTCAGATATGTCCATTCTGAAATTCCTCACCTTGACCAGATTTTCATTTATGTTGAATTTTCTCAAAATTTTATGCGTGTTTGTGTGTGTTTATGTGTGTGTGTACAAAGCAAAGAAATATTAGAGCAGTAATTCATTCAAATAATGTTACAAAGGAATGATATAAAATAATTTGATGTTAAAATATATAGGGTTTCAAGTCAATGAACCTATAGGTAGGAACATGATACACCAAACTACTCTGTAAATAGCTATTATTATACTCATTGATTTGAAGAGTACTTAGCACTTAGAAATCTACAAGAAATGCAGAGAATCTCAACACCATGACAGAATGGAGCCTAGGCCAGTAGAAAAGCAGTGAAGTAGACAACAGCAGTGAACCATAATGAAGATTACTAGTGACTCTAAAATGCTCACGCAGAATCAGGCCATCTTGGTAAGATTGTAAGAACCTAAAGATGGGAAGGTCTATCCTTGGATAAGACATTTCATTCAAGTCAGGACTGCTGCATCTAGGAACTCATTACAGTGAGACTTGTCCTTACCAGACCTGTATAATGACTGATATACCAACATGTCCCCATAGACTATAAGGAACTGAAATAAGTTAAGAACTTAGGGACTAGAGCTGGATGAGTGAAGGGAAACACACTATCAATGGGGTACTCCAAGTAGGGGCAACTTGGTATATCATAGAGGCCTGAACCCCCACAAAAGTAGACAAGTCAGAGGGAACCCTAGGTTCCATAAAAGTGGTCAGGCAGGAGGGTGGGAGAGAGTATAATGGATTGATGAGGAGAAGAAATAGAGATTGGGAAGATTGGGAAGGAAGGGGATGGAGGGAAGCAGAGATTAGTACTCTATATGCTTGTAATACTAAAAAATAATAAATATATATGGCTTCAATGTCATGATGGAATACTTTATACATTACATACAAATATATATGCATATAAATGCAAAACATCTTCATTTTCAGCAAGTAATCCAACAAGTAATATCTAGTTATAAAAAGCCTCAAAATTTTTCATTGTGTATCATCAATATATGTTAAAATAGTTATAATTATAAAATTATGTAATTACATGTATGAAATCAATATATGAACTAGAAAATCCTATAAAAATCCACTGCCTTAAGAATTTCATATAACTAGGAGTAATAATACATTAATGTATTGTAAGCATAAGTGGTGCAACTGTTAAACAACATTACAATGAGATTATTAATGTACACTAACATAAATGTTAAAAATTTCATTGAAAATAAAAGGACATGAAGAGATGTAAAAGTTTTAGTGCTTGTGAAATAGAGGCTCTGGAAATGATTCCCATACTGGACTGTTATGCTGACTTCTTTCATACATATATTTGTGATTTAGAGAAAGTATTTTCTACCTACTATTATAAATGGCATTATATTCAAAAAAGAAAATAGTATTCAATGCTATAACAAGAAATTGGTTCCAGGTGCCATTGCTTTTAGTGACAACACATGGATAAAGATTTGTTCTGTACTTTTAGGCTAATTTAACTTAGAGTAAATGATATCATATTCAGATTAATGCTACAGTAAGAATGATACTGGATTTTCTTTTTCATTCTCTTCATTTTCCCTCCATAGAGAAATGTGCTATTTTTTTTCAAGTGTGATACACATTTCCTACTGGTTTGCTTCCTAGGGAATTTTAAAATTAAGGACATTCATTTTGATGCTTTAAATTATTTTTTATTTTTATTCAAAATAGTAGATGAATATGTCCTATGATATTTTTTGCTTAATCATTGTATATCTTACATTTGAATACTTTTTCACCTTATTATAAAACATTACAAATTATTTGACTCTGATTATCTGATAGACCATATGTGAAACAATTCACATCAATGTTAATTTAATAAAGTTATCATACATTGTTTAGCTAAGTATAACAAAAAGCTTGTGAATTATCATCTCAGACTTGTGGTGATACTAGATGATAGAGGAATATTTAAGAAATAGGTTTTAAGTTGAGGAATGTGATATGTTACTTTTTGAATTGTTCTTGGTAGGTTCCTGTGTTTGGTTTCCAGCAGGTGCCACTGTTTGGGGAGGTGATGAGGGCTGTGAGTGTTATAAATTTGCTGGAGGAAACAAAGTCATTGAGGACAGGCATTGTGGTTTTCATAGTTGCACCTTCTCTGTGTCTCTGTCTCTCTCTGCCTCTGTGTCTCTTCTCTCTTGATCTAAGTCTTTCTGTCACTTTATGGTTGCTATAATATGAACCAGCCTCCTGCTTCAGTTGCTATGCCTTCTTCAGTTTGGTCTCTACCAAAATGAATGCTAATGCCTTCTGGAAGGAAATGCCAAAATAATGAACTCTTTCCTCTTTAAGCTACTCAGGTCAGAGTATGCTTCCAGAGCAACAGAAGAGTTATGAAATACCTGTCTAACAGATATGAGAACCTGGGTTCAATCTTCAGTTCTTGAATTTTTAAAAAAAAATGTAGAACCTTTTGGGAAGAAGCTAGGATTCTGAAAGCTAAGGTACATCCTTGCACTCAATGGTTGAGAGAGAGGAGAGAGAGAGAGAGAGAGAGAGAGAGAGCAAGGAAGCAGGCATACATGTATGCATCAGCACATATGCAGAGAACAGAGTTGGATAATTTCTGGAAGCCATTTCTCTTCTACCATGTAGACTTTGAGTATTGATCTCAGTTCCCTGGGCTTGTTCACGGGTTTCTTTACACATTGAGCCACTTCACATGCCAAAAGTAAATTCTGAGCAATATGAGTCTACATCCTAATTTTTTATTTATTATTTATTCAATTGTGGATATATGCGTGTGTACATGAATGTGCGTGTGTGTGTAGAACCACGGGCGAATTCAGGAACCACCATAGACGCCTCCACCTCCTCCTTGTTTACTCTGCCCCAGGATTCACAGGCTCCGCCCTACCAGGACCAGAAGTGCAAGCCACCCCCGCTTCCACCTGGCGTCTATACGTGGGGTCTAGGATCCGAACTCAAGACCTTCCGCCTGCAAGTCAGAGGCTTAACCCCTGAGCCACCTCTCCAGCCCTACTAATTCTTTTTCATATAATATGTGCTTACATTTTTCTGTCTTCCCAGAAGTCATTATTTATTATCTCAAGTTTTAGTAATCTACTCATTAATTTAAAAAATATGGTTATGAGGCTATAATCATCACTTAAGAATGTTAAACATCAGTGTATTTGAAAAACAGATATAACATTACCCTAATTTACACATCTAGATGCTAGATACATCTATTTATATATGTAATGTTTGTATCTACACAAAAATAGCTAAAATTTTCAACTGTTGTCTTCACATAGATTTTTATAATTCCCTCTACCTTCTTATGATGTCTATATCTCTGTCCTCACTAAAGGCATATGAATGCCTCAATTGCTCAACTGAAAATAGCTGAGTGCCTTTCCTTTCCTGCTATTTCATTTTGAATCTCGTTTTACCTCATCTTCCAAGTCCTCTGAAGAAAATTACCAAGTTTGTCTCTTTGTGTCTCAGTTGCCACCTCTGTTATCCAACTTTTTCTAACCCTCCTCCAGAATTATTAATGCGTTTTTTTAAATTTTCAACACATTTTTGCAAGACTAATAATTTTTTTAATAATGAGGACACATTTCAATTTAGAGTCATTCCAAATTTTTGTCTCTATTACCCAGCTTCAAAATGAGATAGCCCCTTTCAGTCATTGGTTATAGCCATATTGGATTGCCTTTGAGTTCCTTTTAAAGCACAGTTCTTTGCTTAACACATGGCAAAATTGACTGTGGGAATTTGCTCAGATTTTTGTCTTATAGACTTTCGATTCACCAACCAGAAACTCAATTTTGTTTTTCTCCTTTTAGTTTGACAATCTCCACAGTTAAAACTTTGATGATCATTTGTAAAATAATAAATTCTTTGTATATCTTGTTCACTGAAACTTTCCCTAGCATTCCATAGTTAATTCAATGTTAATTTCTTTAACATCGAGAGAAGAGCATATATATGTAATATATATATATATGTATTCATGTAAAGAAAATTATACATGACATATACGTGCTCATATAAAGGAAAATATTAGAAAATAAACAAAAATATTGTAGGCTAGAAAATACTGAAATATTTGAACCTTTTTAGAGATGACTTTTCATTAGTTAAAATGCTGAAGATGTTTTCAATCCAAAAAGATAAATATAGAAAAATAGTCTTATTATTTTGTTTCCTTTCTTTCTAGTGAGCACTGTTTACAAGTCATATATAAATCTACAACATTTTATTGATCACACAAATCAAGTAACACTTATTGTACAGAGGTCATTTAATAGCAGGCGAGAAGGTTAATGCCTTAATTAAACTGTGAGCACGCTGGTAGACAACATAGCTCTGAAATTCTACTTTGTACTTTCCCCACAAACAGTGACCCTTACATAATTTCCTTTTAGGAGAAAATGTGAAACATATAAGTATAAAAAAGAACTACTGCCATAACATGACAATCTTACAATATTCCACTTTTTTCTTTTTTCTCTCTCTCTGTGTGTGTGTGTGTGTGTGTGTGTGTGTGTGTGTGTGTGTGTGTGTGTGTATACATACTTATGTATCTGTATGTATCAGAGATCACTGTGTGTGCCTGTGGAGGTTCAAAGGTGACTTCAGAAATCATTCTGAATTTCTTTACCTTTGCTCTGCAATTTCCCATGCTCTATCTTCTAAAAACAGAAGCAAATTCCTCTGTCATTTTCCCCCTGGTAGTTTTATGTAGGGTCTGGGGTCTGAACTTAACGTCCTTCTGCTTGTAAAGCTATATCTTAATCCTTAAACCATCAATTCAACCCCAGGCTATTCCATTCTTGCCATAACATTACATATTTAGTGTGTCTAATGGTAAAGTGTGCTAATTCACAAGGCAAAATTAAATCTAGACAGAGATCATTTGTGAAAACACAGTGGTATATTATTATTACATGTGAGCTGCATCTAATTTCTCAAAATATTTTTTGGAAGATAAGTTCAAGGTACAGAAAGATGAGTGAGCCTCTGGAAGTGGCTTCATATAAAATTAACTTTAAGGTACTCAAGTACAGTGGTAAAGATAAATGACAGAAATGTGTGAATGCAATTAATAAAGAAATAGCCAAAATGTACATGCATTTGTGTTTGGCAATGTTAACTTTTCTGTGCTCAGGCAAAACCTTTTATGCAAGTGTGGATTGCCTATGCTATATGGCTTGCTTCAAGTATAATAGTTCTTTGACATACTTAGTCATTTGTGCTCCTACCTCCTTGTACAATTGGCTCTGTGGGTCTAAATACCTGCTTTTAGGACTATGTGTCTTTTCTTCCTTTATCCTGCTGGGAATTTTCTCACTTTCCCTATATTCACTCTGTATTTTCCTATTGCACATCATTAATAAGCAGCTAACTGCCTGCTTAGCCTGAGTGGTACAGACACAGGATAGGCCATTCTTTCTGAAATAATGAACAAAAATCAACCCATCAAACGAGGCTGATCTAACACAGAGCATGTTATCATTATGCTTCTAACTGAAGTCAAGAAACAGCATACAAAAGACATTTGTGTTTCATTTTGAAGAACATCTCCATAGATTTTTCAGAGACAGTTCAGGTCAAATGCAGAGAATGTACTAGCTGGTCTTCTCTTCTTCCAGGGACATAGCAGCTCTGTGTTAGAAAGGAAAGCTATTGACAGATTTTTCACAAGAATTCTTGTTAATATTATAACCTCCCTTCTGTATGTCTATTATATAAACAACTTGAAGCTTGTAGTTTTTCTACCTTAGCAACTCAGTATTTCAGAACACATTTCATATCTTAGACATGTGAGAATTCACAGACATCTGATCACATTTTGACCAGAATAATTTTTATGATTATTTATAATTTTTAAAATTAACTCCTTTAGTACAAACTAGTGCAGATGAAAATTTATATTTAATATTTTATATATATTTAGTACTAGCATATAAAAGAAAATAAAAGGAGCAAATGCAAGATGTTGAAAACTAAATGAAGACTTTTTCCTTAGTAACAAAAGCGAAAGATTAGTCTTGGGGAGAATAATACTGAAACAAGTACAGGCAGAGTCAGATTCAGAACATGTTGAAATGGAAAGAAATTTCTTTTATTTGGCTACAAACTGCTACTAAGTCAATAAAATTGGTCTGGCCTATAACATGATTTATTTCAGTTGGAGCATATGTAAGGAGTACAAAATCATAAATGTTCTAGGTTTTTTTTATTGATTGGCAATGAATGGGAGCTGGATTTAGTGACATCTATACAAGAATTGTGTTTAATGATGAAGTCAAGTAGATCTCCATACAGTCTTATAAATTTTTCTTTCTCTCTGAAAATATGTGGAATATGTTGATGGTCATGAATACAAGTACAATTACAATTGAAACATGGAATAGAGAAGTAAACATTTCTGCTAGGAAAGACTTAAAACCAGAGCCAGGCATATTAACAATTCATGAGTAAGCTAAATAACTTAAATAACAAGCCAACACATTGTAAAAATTGTTATATGTCATGTTTCTAGAGGTTTAATATTGTTTATTTGTATATAAATGAGAATGAAAGCATAGAACTTTGCCAATTTCTATTTCATTTTATATATGATTAGCCATTCAGGTATTTTTTACTTCTCATTATTCCTTCATTGTCATTGGCATGTACATCTCCATGATGATGAGAGATTTGGGAGAGTTTTTGTCACTTAGGAAATTACTTCACAAGGTTATCTCACTCATAATCATATTTGCCTTAAAAATAGATCTGGGATGTGGAAAGTGTGCCTGAGCTCTCAACTATTTTTCCAACACTTTCAAATATCTTATTTTGTTCTCTGGCACAAGCAGGCTAGGGTCCTCCTCCTAGAAATTTTAATAAAAATCTGAATGAGGTGATGAAAACATGGTTGAATCCAGCAAGAACACTGTGCAGCCTGTGGAACTAAGATTTCTGCTACAATCAGTTGACTTCACAGATGAATGAGGAGTGTCAGCAAAATTCAGCACATAAAAACTGGTTGAATAGAAAAATGAGCTGACTGGTTGACAACTGCATAACAATCATCAAAAATTGAAGACAAGGACTTTGTCTGAGAGTGAACAATGCATTTAGAAAAAACTGAAGACACAATTGACTATTGACATAAATTCATTTTAAACCATTATGAGAAACTTGTAGATCTCTTATATATATAAGAGTTTTAGTTTTGGAAAGAAATTATTTAAATTGTAAATATAGATTACTTGTATAATAATATAAATATAGTTTACTTGCAGAGTATACAATTAAAAGAATTACCAAAACTGTCATTTTACATATTTTGGTTCACAGCACAGTGTTTCTGTTCCTAAGTAAAAACAGTGAGATTCATTTTTGAGGGCTATTTTTTCATTGTCCTGGTGGGAGTTCACCCACCAATGGAGAATAGGAAGGTTTTCCATTGAAATGATATGCCCAGCACACTATCACTTATGGCCATTATATATAATTTTTCTCCATGTATTTCCTTGTCTCTACTATAATTTGTGATACTAAAAGCTTAGAACAATTTCAAATTATCTCCCAACTAAAAATTTTATGATCTATATTAAAATTTAGTGAGAATAATGAATGACTGACATTAAAATGTTAACTTCAAATAACAATGGACATTAAATATGATTTCATCTATGTTTTCTTAGTGTGATCTCATGTGTTGCTCTCTACCTATCTTGTAATAGATAAGTGTTTGGCTTAAATTTTAACGTTCTTGTATCACCAAATCCTTAAAGGATTATGTAGAAGCATGGCACAAATACAATGTAAATCCTGAAAAAGAGGAGGTAAAAGAAAACAGCAGGAAAGAAAATGAAAAGGACAGCAATGGTCCTTTAAAGGTGGCAAGACATAAAGGGTTAAGACACAGGAAGAGGTTGGGGGAGTAAAAAATAGCAAGGATGCAGAATGCAGCCAGAGAGGAACATTCCACATTGCATTAGAAGAATATCAAAATGCTCCTATTAGTGGAGTGGCCCAAAGAGAGCCAACTCAATAAGTCACAGAGGCCTTAACCCCCATGAGAGTAGACAAACCAGAGGCAACCCTGGGATCCATAGAAACAGACAGGCATGAGAGTGGGATTGATGGAATAATGGGAGGGAAAGAAAATGGAGGGAAGCAGGGATAAGTACTCAATATACTTTAAAAGTAAAAAAAATTAAAAAAAAAAGAGTAGACACACTAGAGCGAACCATAGAAGCAGAAAGGCAGAAGGATAGGAGGGAGCAGGATGATTGAGGAAGGCAAGGGACAGGAGATGGGGGTATGGGGGAAGGAGGGAAGCAGAGAGGGAAGCAGAAGTACTCAATATAGTTGTAAAACTAGAAAAATAAAATAATAAAAATATGTTTTAAAAATATTTTTAACTTGTATACTTTACACAGGAAAGCAAGAAGGGAAGAAAAGAGAAAATTAAGATGCTTCTACCAGAAGCCATGGGCAATAAAATTTCCCATTACCAGGCATGAGAATATCCTAATAAGTTGTTAGTTAGAGAGACCTTGAAGGTCCCAAAACAATGTAAGCCTTTGCCATTGCTCTTAGTTGTCCCCCAAATCTGATGGTAACCTCATATTACTGACATCATACAAAGGACATGGAACAAAACAAGCTGTGCAGAATCTTTGTCTTTGCTGACTAGACTTCCTAGTGACAGAAGATGTGTTGCCAGCTGCCAGTGTAGAAAATCAAGGGACATTCTTATCTAGTTGTGATTGCAGCATCCTAAGTCAAGCTGCCAAAGGGTGGAGTGTGATAGTTAGATTAAGGTATCAACTTGACAGTTGCAGGTTATTTAGAACACAGCTATGAAGAATCAGTTATGGCAAGGCCTTGAATAAGCCTGCAGAGATTTCCTAATTGATATGGAAGTACCAGCCCATAGTGGGTTGTGCTTTCCAATGGTGAACCAGATAAAAGGAAGTCCAAGGAGGAGGATCTTGCTCTTGCCTTATCCTGTATGAACTAGCTGTGTGAGTCCACTACTAAAGCGTTACTGCCTTCTACACATTGCTGCCACCACTGTTGTTGCTGCTGCAGTTCTTGTCTAATTTTAGAGCTCAGCCTTTTGACCTTGTGTCTTTATACTGGCTGCCATTCATCGCAGACATAGGAGCCCAGTCTGTTCAGCCTTCCAGTGTGATGAGTCTAGAGACTTTCCTGGAATCCTTCAGTCTTACAAGACCTTCAGGTCAAGAATAGAGCAGCTATGTGTGGTTACTGTTGGAGAACATTGGTTTTAGTTTTCTAGTTAACTTAAAATGTATATATAAATAAATATACATATATGTCCATTCTATCAGTTTTATTCCTCTAGAGACCCCTGACTAATGCAACCTATAATAACAAATACTTTAAGAAGAGATGATTACTGGTGCCATTCTGGCATGTAAGACATGGAAGTGCCATCTATTTTCAGATTGGTTGTAAACCTGTTGCAGCAGGAAACAAATGCCTCTTACTAAAAACCTAATAAAGTATCAATGGAAGGAGAGATCCTAGGACTGATGTGGAGACAAGCTACTAAGTATTAATTATAAATTGTCTTTCAAACACATCACAGATGGCCAATATAGAGAATCACAACTGACCACAGTGCACCATACACATGGATCACAGGACATAAGTGACTCTATCAAGGAGTATAAGTGACTGTGGAGTGCTCATCTCTAAAATTAATACTTATCCCAAGGCTCAGAGAACCTTGCAGAAAAGAAGTCTGTAAGAATGTAAGAGCCTATGTAAGGATTGCTGTCAGACAGTATTGACAGGGTTGCCATACCTAAAAATTCTCTGCACAGATATCCTCTTCCACCACACCTGAACAATAGTTGGCCTGTCAATATTTCACTGTGAATGAAGGAAGAATTCAAGAAATACTACCTCTCCTGTTTAAGTCTAACGTCTGCTAGGAAATGAGATTTCTTTATGATTTACCCACTAAGAATTCCATGCCAAAGGAAGCACTCAGGCACTTGCCAATACAGATATCCAGATGAAACTCAGTGGGTCACACAAGTAAAACAAATGTGAAAGCAAGAGGAAGACTTGCTGAAAAATGATAAAGCTTAAAGTGGGACAAGAGAAGGATTGGACTGGGTAGTAAGTGGTAAAAAAATCCATAAATTCATTCTATTTAGATATGAAAATGTTAAAGAAAAAATAAAAATTAAAACCAAATACCATTGCAGCGCAGGTGTAAATTGGAAAAAAGTTAGTTAACCCTCTTTATTTCTAGAGTTATATTTTATTTCCAATGAGATAAAACTTCAATGTGGATAATGTGAATACCAGGAAAAAATATCTTTTTCATATATTTTGTTCATATATTTGCATTTTGATTCAGTGTCACCAAAACTAGAATTTCAAGAAATAAAATTTCATTCAGAATTTATGATTTCATTAGTAAAGAGATAACTCAAATTATAATTTATTTCCTTGTGTACACATCTGACCTGGTTCCCACTCGCTCGCTGAGCATGAATGGAATTTTGAATATACTGCAGTTACTTCCCTTGCTTATAAATGGCAGAAAGAATTTGAAGCATGTTATTAAAATCCTTAATCAGTAAACATATAGTTAATCAAAATAGTATTCAACCTGGTGAGTTGACCCAGTCAGGCATGCCCTTTAAAGAAGCACTATGAGATAAATGTTCCTCTTCAGCTGTGTTTCACAGACCATCACATGGCAATATTTGGATGGAAGTTTCCTGGTGCCAAAAGAGGCACAATAAATAGCCAATGAGTAGGCATACATGCAAGTGCTTCAATATTAAAGAGGTCCTTCCTTTTATGAAAGGAGAATATCACACTAGAATATTTCCTGCTGTGAGAAACCTGTGAAGAGGCTTGCTGTTGGAGAGGAGCAGAAATCCAGTGCTAGCTGACAGCCAGTAAGTAAGACAGAGGACCTATGATCATTAGAACCAAGGAGTGGGACTATGGCAACAATAGCATGAATACAAAGAGGATCCAGAGTCCACGAAGTCACATAGGCACAAAACACTTTACTGCACCTGAGTGACAAGGGGAGGGAAGGCAGATAGGCCAGGCCTAAGCTGATACTTGTGGTCACTTGCTATGCAAAGTAGAAACAACTGTGTATGTTGAGATTAAAAAATAAACAGAATGAATGTCTTCATACTGAATGACTCACAATAAATTTCCGTGAAGCTTACATTCTCTAGTTGCATTGCCCACATTGCTTGCTTTCAATTTATGCAAGCAAAAAATGAATTTTAATAACAATTGCTCATAGAAAAATGACTTTTCTTTCAGACTATAGACAATTGTACAATTGAGGTTTCCCACATAATGTTCTCAAAATGATTTTTTTCTCCTTGTAAGTAACTTTCTGAAGGAACATGTTAACAACTCCATGTAGGATTCTGTGCTTTAATATTTAATGCTGACTTGCTTATTTTTTTTCCAGCTTTATCCAGAATGAAAATTCTTTTTCTTTTCTTTCTCTGTCTTTTGGAATGTGTAAGGTGTGTGTGTGTGTAGGTGTGCATGGGTGACCCAAGGGTGACTTCAAGAATCATCCTGGATTGCCCTAACTCCTTAATGCTTTGTTCTGTGGTTTCCCAGGCTCTGACTTCCAGAAACAGAAGTGCAGGCTGCAGTCATTTCTGCCCAGAGTTTTTACATGGTATTTGGGATCTGAACTCAGGTCCTGTTGCTTGTGAGGAAAAGTCTTAATCTGTGAGCTATTTCTCCACCCTGACTTTTTTTCTGAATTTCTGTCATTTCTGTTGTGCTGCACACATTTGTCTTTTAACTTTTTGATGTTTAACAAATGTTTGTGAAATTATATGTCTAGCAGTGAAACTGATGCTTTATTCACAACATCAACTCTTTTTTAACATTTTAGTATATCTTATTTCACTGAAGTTGCAAACTTGAATAAAAAAAAAAAACTACTGCTTTTAATATGGGAAGATTTTGACCCATTCTAAAGAAAAATTAAACAGACCAACAGTGATGCATATAGAAACATTTTGTAATAAGTGCAATTATGTTGACATTATTTTTCTATAATGGGTGATATATACATTGCTATTCTAATATACTGAAAAAAGGATTTTTTAACCATAACTTTAGCTATAGGATTATTTCAAATGTAGAGTTACACTTTTCATTGGGATGACAAGTGTTTTCACATCCTTACTGTCTGCAGACGTATCTTATGCTACTTGATCACACTTATTAATTAATATTTTAGAAGAGCTATATAGTATTTATTTTATCAATTATTTTTGAGGTTGCTAGTATTCCTTCTTACTTAGAGCATAGAATTTTAAAAAATCATTATTGAACTGATTTAATCTTCACATGTCTTATAAGGGAGCACATGGCATTGTTTCTACCATTTATAGTTACAGCAAGGTTAATTTTGATGACTTTCTAAGTAAGTGACCACCAGTTTTTCCAGTTAAACACTCCTGAATTCCAATTGATATTTAATAAGTAATTTCTTGGGAATTTGTATTTATGCGGCATATTGTTCAGAAACATAAAATTTTCAATACATTATGTATTTACCTTTTGTGAGTTGATGTTTTCACATATTCATTAGTTAATAGGTGTGTGTGCGTATGTGTGTGTATATAGGTACTTGCACTGTAGACTGATGGATTGTTTATTCACAGGATTGCATTCTATGATAGTAATCATTTATTATTTGTTATTCAAGTGTCAAAGCTTTCATACCAGAAATATAAATCAAAAAGAAGTAAAAAAAAGTGAAATTCCCAGAAAAAATGAAAAAAAATTATTTGAAATAAATATCAGAAGTTAAACTATGAAGTTTTCTGAGAGGCAGTTAACAATGTTCCTATGAAAACCCATATCTGTGGCAGCTATATACTGAAAGTTTCTAATCAACAACTAAAGATTCTATCTAGCTACTTCAATCCCAAGTAAATAAGAGAGAATACTAAAAACAATCAAAAACTAAATTGTGGAAGTTGCAAAAACTAAAATCTGCAATGATAAATCTCCTAAAATGCATTTTCTGTATAACTAATAAAATAAAATATTTGACTTACCAGTAACAAAAATAAAGACAGAGTAGTGCATTCTGTATTGTTAGAATAAGTAATTAATTGTGTAATTTAATTTGCTGCAATTTTTTTTAAAATATATTTTTTACCATTAAGCTTCAAAATATATTTTTCCTATACAGGAGAAAGAAATGTTTCTACTTCCTCAGATTTCTCTTCATAATTCAACATACCAGATAGTTCAATATTATTATTCTTTCAATTGTTCATTCTAATTACGTTTAACTCTGAGAGAACTGACCTCTTATGCATGAGGCAGGTGTTAGCTCTAAATCCAATGTCAGTATAATTTCTATGATTAGTATTTCATCAAAAATAATTCTCCAATATTAAAAAGCATAAGGAAATTCTACGCATTTCTTTTCACAGTTTTAAGTGGTCTTGCCCTGGAATTAGGATTTATTCTGTCTGTCGAAGCTATTTTTTTCAGTTCTAGAACCAGACAGCCACTCATTTTTCTTAAGATTATAAAAGCACCCTACAATAACTACTATATGAAATTTGGGAAAGATTTATGAATTTTATGTAACTATATCCAAAGTTGTGATTATTGTTCTAGGCATGTAGCAACAGTTGTATTTGTCAGATAAGAAAAACTGGCTGTGATCCAACATTCTGAAATCTGGAAGCATATTGTTGAAATTTTCTTTCTCTGTCTCATGAATCAGTATACATCAGGGAGTTCCTGTACTTTTTTTTCAATTATACTCATTAAATACTTGAGGTCAAGGTAGAGCTCAGTGTGTAACAGTGCGTGCTGCTCAATCATGAGTAGCTAATTCAAAATCCTTAACATTCACTTAAAAAATTGGTTGTGCTCTCACATCTGCTTGGAATCTAGTCCTGTGGGGGACAGAAACAGAATTCCTAACCACCATAAGAGCTTCATGTTCAATGACAGGAAAGCAAGTTAGGTGGTAACGGAACACCACTCATTCCTATGTCCTCTTTTAGTATGCACACATGTGCATATATGACATACATCTATAATTCACACAAATAAATATTTAAGTTCTCAGAATAGCTAAGATTGGAAGAAGCAAGAGGGAAATATAAAGCCATTTCCCAGAACAGCCATTAAACAGAATTATATCTAACTTCTCTGTAAAGGCAGCTGAGATGGTAGTTAAAGTATGTGATAGTTAATCCCAGTTGTCAACTTAACCAGACCCCATATTAACTAAGAGATCAGTTGGTCTGCAGCTTATCTGAATCAATACATTTGTAATACAAAGAACAGCTTTAGTTCAAAATGGAAGTTCCCATTAGATCAAATAAAAGGAACCATAAAACTGTAGAGCTTTGAGAGACTGTCTTGCTTTGTGCTGGCAAACTCCTCTTCCCTCCTGATGCCCAGCCCTACAACCCTACAATCCTTCAATGTGACTGAAGATTCTTCAGCAATCCTCCAGCCTCAGCTACCACCAACTGGACTTCTGGACTGAGCAGCCATTGTTGGACTACCTTGGTGGTATCTCTTAAATCAACCCAATAAATTCCTTTTTTATGTATTTATTCTGTTGGTTCTGTGGCTTTAGATAACTCTCAACAATTGAGATCATGAAGAATAATTGGGTGTGTTGTTTCTCACAGGGAACAAAGTAGCACATAATGCTCAATGTGTGGGTTCAAACAGCCAAAGCTTCTAGGGCCCTATGATCCAGGAATTGCTCTGGCTAAGCAAGGTATTTTGCCCCTTTAGAATCACCCATCTGGGGGTATGATCTCACCAGAAGGGGAGGACATATAGGCTGCCTGATAGAAAGTAACCATTTTGCAAATGGGTGATCAACCCCTCTCTCACCGTGGTCTCCTACTTTTATTACAACTACCTTTGAATATACTCTCTTTTTTCCCATGGGCTGGAGACCCAAATTTTATTTATTTATTTTATTTATTTTATTTTTTTCTGCTCATACAAACATAATAGGAACCCCTGCCCCTCCCTCCCTCCACCCCTCCCTGGACCCCCCTGTTCCCTCCCCACGTTGGCCCTTCCTTTCTCCCCTCCCTCCCTTTCTCCCAGTGCCCCCTCCCCCATCTCTGAAGCATCGTTTAATGAATATATCAAACTTTCCTCTGGGTCCTCCTTTCTGATGAGGTGTAAGAACTCAGTGGCATTTCCTAGAACTCTTTCTTGTGTTCCCCTTAAGTATAGGAACACTATTGTGACTGTTAATCCCTTGCTTCTAAGGATCCTAATGCCTTTAGTTCATGCTAGAATTTGAGGGGTCAATGATATGTTGGTCATTGCGCAGATCATGCAGAGTCCTGTTATAATTGCTTTGGCCCTAACTTGTGTGGAGTATCTTGCATATCTTGACTCCTCCCATCCTTGTGCTCTTACAATCTTACCGCACCCTTTTCCGCAAATTTCCCTGAACTTCAGGATGGGGAGAGATTAGGCAGGCCTGATTCCAGGTGGTTGTTATAGAGATAAAAACCTGTTAAATTAGAGTCTTGTTATAAGAGTCTATTCAAAGGCAGATGGAATAGAAGTAGGAGACCGCGGTGAGAGAGTGGTCAATCACCCATTTGCAAAATGGTTACCTTCTATCTGGTAGCCTATATGCCCTCCCCTTCAGTAAGATCATACCTAACAAGATTCTAATTTAACAGGTTTTTATCTCTGGTCAGGGGGTGACTACCAACACCAGGATGGAGCCAAGGGCATTGCAGGAGCAGCAAAACAAAACAAAACAAAAATTAACAAACCATAATTCAGAACATCAGAGACTCTATATCAACCACCTGGAACTGGGCCAGTCTAATCTCTCCCCATCCTGAAGTTCAGGGAAATTTGTGGAAGAGGGGGCAGTAAGATTGTAAGAGCACAAGGATGGGAGGAGCAATGATATGCAAGATACTCCACACAGCTTAGGGCGGAAGCAATCATAATAGGACTTTGCATGACTTGCGCTATGTCCAACACATTATTGACCCCACAAAGTCTAGCATGGACTAAAGGCACTAAGATCCTTGGAGGCTAGGGGCTGACAGTCAAAGTAGTGTTCCTAAGCTTAAGGGGAAAACAGGAAAGGGTTCTGGGAAATGCCCCTGGGTCCTTGCACCTCATCGGAGAGGAGGACCCAGAGGAGAGTTTGGCATGCACAGTAAAGGATGCTCCAGGGATTGTGGGAAGGAGGTACTGGGGAATGGAGAGGGAGAGAGGGGAAGGGGGAACAGAGGGGTTGAGGGGAAGTGGAGGGAGGGAGGGGACTGGTGTACCTGTTAAGTTTGTATGAGCGGAAATAATAATAATAATATAAATAAATAAATAATTAAAAAATTAAAATTAAAAAAAAAACTACCCATCTGTAGAAATCTGAGTTTCCTGAGATTGGATTACTTGACTCTTTCTTGATTGGTGCTTTCTCCCTTGTCGTTCTTCCCTTGTGCCACAGAATTTCCTTGTGCCTGATGCTCATTCTAATTCACATCCCAGTTCCTCAGTATGCATCAGGTGTTTATGTAAAGAGTTGTGAACTTAGTAATGCCATTTAATGCCCAGAAGAATGAAAAAATATTTTTAAAAACCAGCATATACATATTTTCTGTTAACTATTAAAAATATTGTCAGGTTTAGAAGGGAAATGCATTGTTTTTAACAATTCCATGATTAGCAAAGTTAAGAATTTCAGGATTCACTGCATTGGATACATTCTTAAAAAATAAATGTAAAAAGCTTCTTGATCATTCTATAAATCTACAGGTAACAAATGTAATATTTTAAATTCCTCTACCAGGTTACTCTTTCAAATTAGCCCATTTTGGTTTTGTTTCCTCTGGTACTTTTGTGAAAATTTATGATTGAACTCTGATTAGAAATTAGGTATATATAATGTAGCAAACTATTATTTTAATTCCATTTTTTGGGAATTAAAAGCATATGTGCATTTTCAAACTTTTCACTGTTCACAATTCATGAAAATACCAAGCTTATAATATTTTTGGTTCAAAAATTTCTGTCAAAATTGCGTCATATATTTATTTATAAATTATCTGATATCCTACACACAAATACGATAATTTTCATTAAAATAGTTTAATATAAAACAAAAATTAAATAGGAATAGTGTAACCAAAGGAGAGAACATAATATAAAATATTACATTATTAGTGATGTTTTCCACCCTCAACTGATTAGCAACTCACTTAGTAAGATGATACTTAAATTTTTCCTCTTCAAAGATCTCATATCACCTAAAATTCATATACATATGCACACCATTGGATGCTAATAAAAGCAATCTTTAAATATATATTTTGAAGTATTTATTCATTATTTGAGGAGAGAGAGAAGAAAAAAGAGAGAAAGAAAGAAAGAAAGAAAGAAAGAAAGAAAGAAAGAAGAAAGAGAGAGAGAGAAAGAAAGAAAGAAAGAAAGAAAGAAAGAAAGAAAGAAAGAAAGAAAGAAAGAAAGAAAGAAAGAACAGCATGTGTATGTATACCATGATTCACATGTGGAGGTCTGGAAACTATTTTTTAGGTCAGCTTTCACCTTCTATGATGAGTTTCCCATGGGCAAACTTAGATAATTAGATTTCAGAGTGGATATCTTAACCTGCTGAGGTATCCCCATCCCTTATAAATCTATTATTAATTCTTACTTTTATTAATAGATGTATTGTCTTTAGACTACATTATTTATACTGTCAATTTCATGTTTCCTCACAATTAGTTCCTTCAAGATTTTTTGTTATGAGTATGTGTGCATACATGTACATAATAAATATATATGTGTGTATGTATATATATATGTATATGCATGTGGCACACATTGCAAATACAATGTAAAAAGTTATTATATGTTACTTTCCTATGTACCTTTATTTGATTGGTTTTCCTTATTAGCATCTCCCCTCCATCTCCCTTTTGTCCTTTATGCTTACAACCTTTACCTTTCAATGTTTTTGTTATGTGTTCTTACTTGGGTTCTATAAAACCCATTTCTACCTTTTGAAGTCTCCTGTCTAAATTTCATAAATATACCCACATTCACATGTAAAATTTTTATAAAAAGGAAATTACAATTTTATAACATACCCATATAGCTAAAACTTGCTTATTGTGGGGCTAGAGAGATGGCTCAGGGGCTAAGACTTTGTCTCACAAACAGAAGGTCCTGAGTTTGGATACCAGATCCTACTTAAAAACTTCAGCCTGTATTCTCGGCCCTGTTGGGCAGAGCCTGAGAAGTCCCAAATCCCATAGGGGGAGTAAAAAGGTGGCAGAAACAATAAAGGATGATTCCTGAAGTCACTCTTGGTCATCCACAGGGACATACAGTGTCCTCTGATATGTGTGATACACACATATGAGCATGCACACACACACGCACACACACACACATATAGCAAAAAATAAATTTTTAAAACGCACTCATTATACCCACGTTAGAACAGCTATTAATTTTTAACTGAGAAACTTGTGCTTGCAGTACAAGATGTTTAATACAGAAAATCATAACTTGCCAAAGGGCAGAAAAAAGTGATTATGGACTGTTCCGTTCTAAACAGGACATTTAATTCACTCCACCCCCTGTAGACACAGAATATGATGAAAGAGGGAGTTGTAATATAATTTATGATCCTGAGGGTGGGGATGGGATCTTCACAGTATCTTCTGGAGTTCTTCTGGACTTTTGGACACAGGCCTTCTAGAAATGGCAGTTGCACCCCCATGAACTCACTGCATTTATGTCTGCTTCTACATAACCTATTTGGCCTATCAACAACAGTTCACTATAGAAGGGGAAGATTTCATGTATACCCACATTTCTCTGAATGACTATTAAGTACTGGTGCTTAATGGGGGAAGGAGAGACACATTCCTTAGTGGTTTACCCACAGATCATTCACCCACGGATCATTCACACACCAGCAAATGTTCAGGCATTGACAATATAGGCATCCAGATGAAAGTCAATGAGTTATACGTACAAAAAGGATCCTTTTTCCTATGTGAGTACATGTACATGTATGAATGCTTGTTCTGTGTGCATTCCAGAAGTCACTTGAGTGTGTGTTCCTGTGGAGGCCCAACGATTACACTGGAAAGCAACCTGGACTGTTTTACCTCATTGCTTTGTTCTTTGGTTTCCCCAGGCTCTGTCCTATAGGGGCCAAGTGTGGGTCAATAGTATTGCCACCAGAAGCTTTTTTAATTATTATTTTTTTAACATAGGATCTGGAATTGAACTTAAGTCCTTCTTCTTGGGAAACAGAGGCTTTAACTCTTAGGCTATCTCTTCAGTCCCTTTTTAAATAATATTGATTTCTTTATATTTTCATGATATTATTCTTTGTCTGAAGTATAGCTGTTAAAAGTTTCTCTTGTTTAAATCCCATTTTGAATGGTGCTATTTTTTTTTCTTTTTGACACAGTGGAAAGATCCTTCTGTTGTACAGGAGCTTTTAATGCTTTTAATCAGAAACACATAAAAATTCTTGCATCTATATACTCTTCTATTATGTACCATTTCCTGATTAGAAAGCTCTTACTTATCAGCATCCTTTCAAGAATTTCTCCTATGCTCTAGTTGTAGCCTCATCATTTTAAACTAAAGCATTTATCGACTTTAAGTTAGTTTTCCTGCAGGGTGAAAGATGTGGTTTTAATTTCATACTTCTATAGGTGGATCCAAATTTTCACTGCAACATTTTTTGAATAGGTTTGTTCTATGTTTTCTATGTCTTCAAAAGTTAGAAGACTATAGCTGAGTTAGCTCTTTGCTTGTCCCTGTATTAAATTCCATTCATTCCTTTGCTCTAAAAGTCTGTTTCTTGTTTGTTTTCCAATCTATGCTTTTTATTGCACTGTGATACACCAAAGTTCCTTGTAATTCCTTTGCCAGAATCCTTTGCACTGACATTAGACTCTTCTCAGTCTTTTTGCTTTATTTTGTTTTCATGTGAACTTTGTAATCTTTTTTTATGAAAAATGTCATGGTGATTTTGATGGGGATTACATTGAGTCTGTAAATTATATAGCATAATCTTTTTCATAGCATTAATTCTGCTTATACAGAAATATAAAAGGTCTTCCCATTGTTTAATAACATTTTCTTTATTAAGTGACTCTAAATTTTTATTGTGAAAGTCTTTTATTAGCTCATATGGTTTATTTCTATTTTTTTCTCCCACATTTTATTTTTTTCCCAATGATACAAGCTCAATAGGTACTTCATCATCTCCCTCTATCCACCACTTCCCACTCTCCCCTTGTACTCTGCCCCGCCTTTTCCCCTTCCTTTCATGCCCTTCTCTTCTTCCCCGTCTCCCAGTGCCTCCCCTTCCTCCCTCCCATCCCCGGAGCATCTTTTTGTGTGAATGCCAAACCTCCATCTGAGTCCTCCACCCTAGTAGTGAAGTGTAAGGACTCAGTGGAATAGCCCGGAGGCCTTTCTTGGCCTCCCTGTTTATTACAAATTATTTTTGAAACTATTGAGAATTATAATTTCCCATGATTTCTTTCTCAGTAAAGTCCTGATTGGTCTACAGAAAAGTTACTGAGTTTTAAAATTTATTTTGTATTCTTCAACTTTCCTGAAACTATTAAGGTTTTAGTATAGTACATATGTTCTGTAAATTATTGAACCAATTTCATAGAGTAATGATAATTTGGTTTCATCTATTCCTAATTCTTCTAGTCCTTTAAGTACTTCTATAACAAAGATATGTTGACCTGTGCAAAATGCCTTTTTTCCATCTCTCCAGATGATTTTATGATTTAGGTTTGTCAATAAATTTTATGGAGTACTTGTTAGGATTCCTGGCTTCTGCCTAATGGTCCTGTCCCCTGAGGGGGGCTTTTGGAGAGTATGTGTTTAGCTATTCCTGTCAGGGGTTCAAGATCACTTCCAGATCCTGCCCCCTCTCTGCCCTCACATCAACCTTGTGGGTATAAAACCAGTTCATTCCCTCTCCTGGCCCCTTTTTTCCTTCCTTTCTTCTCTCTACAACTACAATTGGACCAGTGGTTCTAGAACATTAAAAACTTCCAACTAATATGTAGTACGGAGGTTTTGGGGTACTTATTTCTTGTGCATATTACCTTACAGTACTCTTTACTGATTTTTCATATTTTAATATACTTTGTATCCTTAGATGAAATTAATCTCGGCTTGATATGTGATCTAAATGTATTCTAGAATTCACATTGCAAGTTTTTTTGCTGAGAATATTTGTATCTATGTTTATCAGAGAAGCTGGTACATAGACTTTTTGTTATTTTTACCATTCCTATTTGGTTTGCTTGTCACAGTTATAGTAACTTCATGGAATGTGTTTGGCAGTTGCTTTTATTTCTTGTGTCACAGTTTGAGAAGTGTTGGTCTTAGGTCTTCCTTAAAATTTTGGCAAGACTCAGCAGAAAATCCACCAGCTCATCCATAGGCATTTCTTTAAGAAATATTTTTAATTAGTGCTCCTACCTCATTGATGATATAAATCCATTCACATAGTTTAGTTTCTGTCTTTAATTTTATCAAGTCACATGTATTTAAAAGTTTGCCCATTTCTCCTTGGCCTTCCATCTTTTTTGAATGTAAGTTTTCAAAATGTTCTCTAATCATCTTCTGGATTTTATTGGAGTCCAATATAAAGCTAGTTATTCATCTAATTTTATTTTTCTGTGTCTTTTTTGAATATTTTACACTGGAGTTTTTCAATCTTATTACATAGCAAAAAAAAATAAAATAAACCTCTGATGAGTACTGTAGATGGTTCCATTAGCCTTTACTTCATTAACTTCAGTTCAAATATTTAGTACTTATTCACAAATACTGAATGCTACTTTTTCTTCTTATTTTTCTAGTATATGCAGGTTTATGGGTTCTTGACTTCACATCATTTATTTTAGATCTCTGTAGTTGTTTTTTGTGTGTGCTGTGATAACTCCTGTGGCCCTGGGCAGTTGGAACAGCCTCACCCAATAATCTTAATCTGATCCCCTGCAGCTTCAGGCAACCTTCAATTTGTTGATTTCTACCCCTCCTGCCCACATTAATCAGAAATCACCTAACATCAAAAAAGCCTAAGGTTTATAACCCATGCATGCAGCTGAGGATCCTGAGAATCATAGCATTCAGAAAGGAACATTCACATTACCCAATGATAAAATCAGTCCCATTTTACTCTCCAGTGATTGGCCACTACTGAATAAGACCTCCATACATTACACCCATCCCTACTATTCTTAGGTCTTCACCCTTGCATTCTTTAAAAAAAAAAATAGAAGCTGCCATTTCTCCTTCAACTCTAACCCCTTAGATACCTCAATTGCAATATCTGAAACTCTAGAAGCTGCTCAGATACTTGAATCACCTAACTCACCAAACTTGACTACTAATCTTATATTCATCCCTACTGATTCTGAGTCCCTCACAGTTGCACACCCCAAAGAAATCCTGAAAAGTGTCAACTCTTCCTCATGTCTAACTCCTGTAGTCCTACCCTTCCAAAGCCATTGTGATATTTAAACCAAACTTACCCACGAAAACAGACTCCCAATCCCAAATTCAGAACTAATGTGAGACCATAAACGTATTCTTCTTCATACCAGGTCCAGGATTATGCACTCTAAGTACACTGTAGCTTTAACATCCACAAAACAAGCACTAAGTGACCATAAAATGATTCTTAAACAACAGCATCCCATCTAAATCCAGGGAAGCTGTAACATAAACTGTCAAAACTAGGGAACTTCATCTAACCCAAAAGAGTCAGAAGCTCATACCAAGAAAGCGATCTAAAACCTAATATATGATATTCAAATTATAACATAAAATCACAAAATACATCAAAAAAGGTAAAAATGTGTCCTACAAAAAAACACCAACCCCACAATGATAGATTCCAAATAAAATAACTTCTCAGATATTAAGCAAGGAAATAATAAGCAATATAATGAATTACCAATGAGTGATTAATATGGTCAAGGAATTGAGAGAGAAATTCAAAAGGAAAAAGAATTCTGAGAGGAGATAGATAAACACACTAACATAAATGAGCAGGATGATTCTAAGCAGTTAAAAGAGATGAGAAAGATGATCGAGGAAACAAAAATAAACATAGAATAGTTGAGAAAATCCCAAGCTGTTGTTTTTTGTTTAATGTTCATTCATAGGTATAAACCTTCTCCTAATGTAGGCCTTGGTGATATCAAAGTAATAGTGGTAGATTTTACTCTCATTTTCATTCCATTCTATTAAAAATTTCCCAAATTTATTCTATAATACACTGCCCATTTGAAAATGTACTTCTTGGACTTCAGTTATTTGTGTGATTAAGATTAATCTTGGTATTTATTTAATGTTTATTTGTATTCTGTTCTGAAAAAGTACAAAATGTTATTTCTTGTCTCCCTTTATGTGTTTGTGTGTGTGTGTATGTGTATGTGTAAAGGCTTGCTTTGTGGCCTATCATATGATCCATTTAAGAAAAGTTTCCATGTGTCCTGGTTTGAAATGTGTCCCCCACAGTGTCATGTGTTTTGGAAGGTCATGGTACCTTTGAGAGGTGGAGCCTTGCTGTAGGAAGGCTGTCACAAGGGGTGGGCTTGCAGGTATATTTGTCCCAACCTACATTCAGAAGTTTGCCTTTTCAGCAAGCAGTCTGGTAGCTTCCAGCCTCTCAATAAGTGTGACATAGTTTGTCTCCAGCTTCTGCCAGCCAACCATGATGCCTCTGGGATGAAAAAGACTGTATCTCCTTTCTGGAACTGGTAGCTGAGTAAATGTCCTTTTTTCACATAAGTTGCTTGACTTTGAATATTCTCTCACAGTAATACCCAAGAGTAATCATTACAATATATTCTTTGAAGAAGATGTATATGTATATGATGGAGTATTTGATACACATTTATTTACTTTTGTTTGAAGTCTATTTTCTTGAATGCCCCCTTGGTTGTTAAAATTGTGCTCACTGGGTGTTACTTGAAATACTGCTCCTTTGTTGCCAAGAAAAATGTTTGCAGGGAAAAGCATCCTTAGTTGACAGTACTTCCTTTTTTAAGCTGGAGGTAAAGTTGTATCATTCCATGCCTTTCTGATTTTAAGGGTTGCTAAGATGAAACTGAATGTCATTCTGATGTTTCTGCCTCTGCATATGAGTTGGCAATTTTCTATTAGAACTTTTAGCATCACTTCTTTTATTTTAGATTTAGACTTCTTAACTACTATAGCCAAGGAGAGGTTCTTCCTTGGCCATGAGTTCATGGGGGTCTAAATGTTTTGGGGATTAAGGTATTTGGGAAATTCTATCTATAATTTCATCAGATACACTATCTGAGCCTTTTAACTTTATCTTAGCTCCTTCTTCCTTCTCATGAATTCTTTTCTTTTCCCACATTTTATTTTTTTCCCAATCATACAAGCTCAATAGGTACCCTGTCCTCTCCTTCCCTCCACCCTTCCCAGTCCCCTTTTGTACTCTCTCCCCTTTTACCTTTCCTTCCACCCCCTTCTTCCCCTTCTCCCAGTGCCTCGCCCTTCCTCTCTCCCATCCCCTGGAGCCTCCTTTTGTGTGAAGACTCAGACCTCCCTCTGAGTCTTCCACCCAAGTGGGGCGTAAGGACTCAATGAAATTGTCCAGTGCCCTATCTTGGGCTTCCTGTTAGTATGAAAACTCTATTATTACTGTTAATCCCTTGCCTCTAAGGATCCTACTACCTGGAGCCTTCTCCCCTGTGATCCATGCTAGACTTTGGGGGATCAATGACATATCAGCCATTGTTCAAGTCATGCAAAGTCCAATTCTGGTTGCTGCAACCCTAACTTGCATCTTGTTGATCCTCCCCATCTTTAGTCTCTTATAATCTTGTTGCTCCCTCTTCTACAAGGTTCGCTGAGCTTTAGGATGGGGAGAGATTTGGCAGGTCTGGTTCTAAGTGATTAATGTACAGTCATTGATATTCCGAATTACATCTCATGAATTTGTAAATATGTTTTTTTTAATTTAACTCCAGATTCTTAGACATTTCAATCATGTTCATCAAAATTATCTTGTTTACATATATCTATATGTAAATTACTTATGACTTTATTTTTTTAATTTTTCTACTTTTACAAGCATATTGTGTATTCATCCAAGCTTCCTTTCCTCTCCCCTCCCCTCCATTCCTTCTCTTCCCTTTACCATTCTCTTCCACTCCCTCCCAACCTTTCACCTGTGTGCTTCTATGGACCCCAGGGTTCACTCTGACCTGTCTACTCTTGTGGGTGTTCAGTTCTCTGTGGTAGTATCAAGTTACCTCTCTTCAGGCCACCCCACAGATAGATGCATCTCCTTTCACTAATCAAGCTTTAGACCCAAAGGTTTCCACTGCAAGTGCCCATTCTACAGGTATAATAACAACTACCTACAGAGTACTTTGATGTATTGTTTTCTTACCTATAGGTTTATTGACTGTCTTCTTAATTAAATTTTTTCCTTCACCCCCTTTTTTAATAGGTCCTTGTTTTTGTTTACAGTACCAGGGATGTGCACCCTTCAGACAAGCAGGTATTGAATCCAATTAGAAATCTGTTGGTTGTTTCCTTGATTCTCATGCCACTATTACACTGGTGGTCACCTGTAGTTATGGTGATCTATATTGCAACTTATAGATCTCATGGTGCTGATGGGGTTTATGGTTATTTCTCTTCTGAGTAGCTTCCACAGTATTCCTTGGTACTGTGTAAGATGTCCAGCAAGGAGAAAATCCTCAGACCAGTTCCAGTTGAGATATTTTGCCCATGTTCTGTGATCTGTTTTTGATACATCATCAGTAATTGTCTTATTGACAGTTTTTCGCGAACAGCCAAGAGCCATGTCAAAGGTTTGAGGGCCTTTAAGACCTCTCTGACCAACATTTTATTGGGAAGTGCCACATTCCTGTTGGTTCTAGCATAATTTTGTCCCTGGATTCTACATAGATCAACTCACAGCTTTTTCCCTCTTTTATTCTCTCTTTTCCTTATTGATGTTATCCTGCATAGGGACTGCCCATTCTTGGTGTTTTATTTCTTTTACACCAAGATACTGATTATTTCATATACTTTGATAACTTTTTGTTAAAGATCTGACTTAACTGAATAACTTGAATGCTTAGGTACTAAACAGAATTGCCTACTTGTTTGTTTCAGTCCTCTATATATGCAGTTCAATTTTCTTTAAAATTGGGAAACAGCAGTTTTAGTTTTTGTTTGCTTTTTGTTTATTTGGTTGGTATGATATTGTGATGTTTCTAACTTTCAGTAGTTGATAGAGTAATGACATCTCATAGTTTTTGTGTTTATTGTTGTAGTTTGTACAAATGTTTCAATGGATGTTACTTCGTTTTTTTCACTTTTCCTACTGTTTTACCAGATTTTTAAACTTTCTTCCTTTCTTTCTTCCTTCCTTTCTTTCTTTCTTTTCTCTCTCTCTCTGTCTCCCTCTCTCTCTCTCTCTCTCTCTCTCTCCCTCTCTCCTCTCTGTCTCCCCCCTCTCTCTCTGTCTCTCTCTCTTTCTCTCTCTTTCTTTCTTTCTCTCTCTCTCTCTCTTTCCTCTATTGCCAGAAGTGTAGTCCACTACTATTTCCTCAGGCATTTTACATGGGACCTGGGATCAGAATTCAGGACCCTTTGCTTGGGAAACAAACTCTTAACTCCTGAGCCATCTCTCTACCCCTGTATTTTTTTCTTCAGATTTTTATAATGAAAGCATTTCTGGTAAATTTGCTTCACTTGCATTTTTGCTTAGGTTGAGCTGTGTCTGTATCTGTAAAGAATAGCACTTGCCTTCATTCATTCCTAGTACTTCACACGTATTCTCTGTGAGCTTCAGAAATAGTGACACTATTGATGAAAACATAATTCACAGTATTTTTATTGGATTACAGCTGCTGAAATATAAGCATGATTTAGAAATGGAGAAAAGGAGAATAAAATAAGAAAGAAAAAGAATATCTTTTGAGTTAGAGACATAAAGAACATGACGGCAAATATAGCAACAGTTTTACAAAAAAGTAGGGAAAACATAGAACCTTTTCAATGAGATATAAATTAAAAAAATAAAGTTTTCATTTAAAATATTAAAATATAAGTCCCCTAAACATAAATTAAAAAGAAGGGTATTTAGAAATATTAAAATAACACAAACAGGGCAAGGGGGTTAAACAGAAGACAGTATCCACTTAATAAATTCTTATTTGGAGAAGTTGCCCACCTTTTTATTTACCATAGTTCTGGTTCACCAAGATCCTCCACAAAAGTCCACCACACAAGTCCTATAATCTGAATAGCTCATTTTTGCTATGACTAGGATGGAGAGATACTGAGAAATTTTCACTTTGAACTCTCTTAATATTTGCTGCTGTCTTTTCAGTTTTTACTGATTGGCATCTTGCTTTTCAGGATACTGAATTACATCTCATTGGTAGTGTTCCTGATCCCTATTTAAACCAGGCAACAAGAGGGGTTGAGGAATTGATGATGATCTAAAACCTTTAAGATCAGGGTTCTATAATCCTTTTGTAAATCAGTATCCACAACTTGTTATAATCCACCCCTCAGGCAAGCTGATTTCAACTTTGGATTAAAGTTTCCAATACCATGAAATAACTCTTTCTCTCGCTCTCTCTCCCTGAATATTTGTGTGAACTTCCCTTTAAGGTTTTTCTTTTCATATAAAAAACAAATTCTGCACAGAAGAATAGTGAATGAATTTTCAGTTCTCATTGTCCAGGGAATATCTCCTTCAAATTCTTCTCACTGGAAGCACAAAAGCAAGAACAGTTTGTTGTGATGAAAGAGAATAACAAGGTAGGGCAAAAGGCAAGAAGAACAGAGACCAAGGACATATGTGTGTAAAAATAAAGCATAAAGGTAAATGTTATATCAATTAAGAATTTTTAATGAAAAAAAATTTTTAAAACGTAAATTCCACTTTAATGAAAAAATTGAAAAGCTTAATAAAACTTAGATTTCACTAGTGTATTGGAAACCAACAACTGATTACAGACATATTTTCACTTGCTCTATTTTGTTCTTTGAGGTTTACTTCAGTAAATTTTTTGTATTGAGATATATTTCTTGCATTTCAAAGTCTTCTGAATAGCAGTAATATTACTACAAGCTTGTTTTTAGTAGTAATTTGGTCTTTAATGAACTAATTTATATATGCTTTGTTAACAATCATCTGGGTGTCCTTGAGAGAATGGTGTATGCATGACAACACTTAAGATTATTGTTTCACTAACTTGAACAAAATATAGAAACCTTGTAAGCATTCATTTTCCTATTTTGAATCAACTAACTCCATTATCAATAAATGAAGACAGATATGTGAATCCCAGTATCTATCTTTTTTTGAAATATTTATTTACTCAATAATTTTTCCATCTTCATGGGATGGGAGATCTTATTTCTTGATGGTTAATCAGACATTTCATTTCATTCAAAAGACATATTAGTTGCTTATTATGATATAGTAATAAAAATAATACAACTTTATAGAAACTGAAATCATCATTGTCAGAGATGTGCAAAGCTATGAACATATATTCCTTCTGGACTGTGTTGGACTAGTTAGCAGTATCAAATGAATAATCTTGCCAGTGAACTCACAGAGAAGCACAGCTCCACAAGGGCACCCTCAGCAGCCTAAGGAATTTACTTAATCTTTAAGATCCCAACTTAGGAATCATATCCTTTGATTCAGCACAAAAGGAATTTTAAAACATATCTATATAAACTAGTATTAACATTTATTAAAAATAATTAGAATGAAAATGTTCAAAAATAAAGAAGTCACTCCAGAGAAAGAGAGAGAGCTTATAGTGTGTGTATGCACTCCTCGAAAAAGTGTCAGTTTACTATAAGACATTTTGATGCATTGATGATGCATTTGAACTGATTCTATATTAATCTCTTAGTATTTTTACACCCAGGAGAAATCATACGAGCATTATTTGATTTACCTGATTATATTGATTCATGAACCTTAGAAGAAAATATTAATTTATGATTTTTTTATGCAACTTGTACCATTTATCAGAATGTATTCATTTTTGGGCTTGAGCATTTGAATTCATACATCAAAGTGTAGATGTATATAAACAGGAAAATTGTGTAACAACTAAAGCTATGAGAAAACAATTGCATTCAATGTTGTCAAAAGGGCAATAATTAAATTCAGTGACATAAACTTAAGACTTTCTGACTTTTGAATTAAGAATATATTTTTTCTGCTAAAAATCTGCATTTGCCATGAAAGGATACATGACATATTTCAAAGGAGCTGACAAAGTGGGTTTTAACAAGATTCTAGAGAAATCTAATTATATCCAAATAAAATAAGCCAAATAGCATTTTTCTAAATAAAGTTACATTCACCAGAAATAAGAAAATTTACTCAATATTAGGGCTCTTTTTACCTCTATGGACTATATTGAAGAAAGTTCCTGTATAGATGCAATTACTTTTCAAAAAACTTCATGAGAAATTGCAAAATGGATGATTTAATCACTGAGTGATGTTTCTAAAGGTCATGAAGATTTTTTAGATTATGTAATTTCTAAACTTTCCCTGACTGCTCATCTGTTCCCTGAAATCTGTGAAAGGCGCTGCTCCATATCCATATTAGAGATACATCTGTTACACTTGATCAGGTCGAAACAGAACAGAAGTAAACAGCAGATATTTGCCCAAGGCAGATTGATTTTAATTTATTTTAGGAAGGAGTAGTCAGTTTATCATGTTCTAGAAAATAATTGTCTGTCTGAAGACAGACAATTTTAATATTTATTGAAATGTGGCCTCAGAATATGATGAAATTCTCCCCTAAAATAAAAAATTACAAAAGTATTGAAAATAGTGAAATAGCAAAGAGGTACTTGAGCATTAATAGTGAAAGTTATTTGATATAGCAAAAACTTAGGAAGGTAAAATAGTTAACAATATTTTCATTTGTATTATGGTGTTTTTAAAATATTTTCCTTGTTTGATTCCTTTTATTTTTCAATTATGTTTTCATGAAAAACAGGTTTCATGAGAAAAATAAATTGGCATGCACTGAAATTATCTATCATTACAAAACTAAATTGTTTATACATATAATGTTTTTGTCCCAAAAACACCATACCACAGACTAGATGGCAGTTTAATGATATTCTAGAAACACTGGTCTAATCTGAGGAAGAAAGGGAAAAAGGCCTGGATTAGGGGAACAGGAGGCTTTATAACCTCAAGGTTGGTAGGTGGGCTGAGGGGACAGGGTAAGAAATCCCACTGTTTGTAAGGTGATATTCTGGTCTGTTGTCTAGCCCAGTAAGTGTGGTCAGTCACTCATCTTGACCCCTGCTGCCGCTAAGGATAACCTTTTGCAAGCACCAATTTGGCCATTAGGAGGCAGTGACCATCACACATAAACTCTGCCCTGTGAATGGGGAATGAAGGACTAGGAATTCCATCTTTCTAGCCCTTTACTAGTGGCAAGGAGTTACACCTTCATTCTTTATTACTTCCTGCTGGATAGGGTTGGCATGGGAAAGGTTACAGGCTACAGTCATGGAGCCCCATCTCTGATTCCTTATACTGGGGGTGATGATGTTCTTGAGCTAGATGCAACTGGCTCACCCCAGCTACCAACTGGGTAAGAGGGAGACGGATAAGTAGTCAGGTGAATTTGACTGAAGGAGCATTACATTCAGTAGAGAAATTGTCACAATGGACAAGCAGTGTAAAGTGGTGCACACTAGCTTCAGGGATATGAGATGAGAATTTAGAATTTGGGCTGACTCTTGAATGTGATAGGGTCTAATGGAGTGGAGGAATCAGGGGCCAAAGCTCTGAAAACCATTTTTTCACTCTGTTGGCTACTTGAAGGGAATATCTTTGAGCATAATCTACAACTTTAGTTATGCATTTTGAGTCTGTCATAATTAGGTACGGGTGTCAATTTGATGGCTTAGGGCTGGCACTCTAGGCACATTTGAGGAGAATTAGTAGTTGAACTAAGTCCACAGTGAATCTTCAGGAAGAGATTTAGTTGATAAGTAAGGATCAACTCACAGTGGGTGGAACTAAGCCCTGGATAGATGAATGAAATATAGAGAGCTGGATAAGGAAATGTGTATCCTTCTGTATACTTGGCCAGATACACTGGTCTGGCAAGTAAGGATCGTCCCTCTTTCAGAAGGATACACATTTCCTTATCCAGCTCTCTATATTTCATTCTTCTGTCCAGGGCTTAGTTCCACCCACTGTGAGTTGATCCTTTGTATTTAGGGTCCTTACAATAAGATTTAATCAGGTCTGATATTAAGCATATGTATCTGGGATTAACACAAATGAGACAGCTCTGAGGGCTAGTCATGCAACCAGTGGATTCTTTAAAGTAAGCATCTCTAACACTGAAAGTGAGATCAATGGGTATTGAGCAACTGGAACTAAGGCAGAAAGTGGAGTTTAAAACCTTCTTATTATAATTTATGGCAACAATCTGGAACCTCCAATCCATTCAGGGAACTGGGAGATCAAGCGGGGGAAGGAGGAGCAGAAAATCAGCAAGACTGAGAGGGTAGTTAGCCAGGAATTATTCATGATAGAGTTTAGGAGTCAGACTCAGTGATTGGGGACAGGTTGATACTATAGGAAATTTTAAGGCATAAGGGTCTTATGGGGGTGAAAGGAAAACTTATCATTAGATGAGTTGATGGATCCTGCGAAAATGAATCAGGAGTCTTCTTTAGTTGGGAGAGATTCTTGGAGTTTAGCTATTGTTGTGAAATCACTACATAGAGATCAGTCCAGTGAGGTCCTAAGGTAGGGGATTCTAAAGTTTTTAGTAGTATCTTATCACCTGGTGAGATAATCAGTGTGAATGTATCAGTCAAGGGTTTTGGCAGTATCAGTTTTGCATGTTCCATGAGTAAAATCCTTAGGAAGGAAAGAGAGGAAGAGTAACCTGCAAGCAGATTAGGATTCTTGGCAGTAGGAAGGTTACCAACAGGAAGGGCTGTCCTACATTAATTAGTTCGAAGGTGCTGAGGAAGTACATGTGGGGTAGCAGTTAATGCATAAAGAAGGAGGTGAATCCAAGTGAGTTGAAGTTCAGAAGACAGCTTAGAGAGATAAGACTTTAATATCCCATTTGCTCTCTCTACCTTTCCTGAGGATAAGGGACATGATGGACACATGCAACTTCCAATGCCTGTGGCCCCAACCTTGTAACACTGGAAATGAATGCTGGACATTTGTCTGATTGGATCAACTGGGGAAGGCAAAAGTGTTGTTGGAGGTGTGTACAGATGATTTCAGCATACTCAGAATTAGTAAGGAAGGCCTCAAGCCACTCAGTGAACATGTCTACTCTGGTTAATAGAAAGTGATGTTTTCTAACTGGTAACATACACATGAAATCTATTTGCCAGTCTGTGTCTGGCAAATGGCCACAAAATTGATGTGGAGTGAAAGTGAGAGGAGGTCAGAGATACCTTTGTGGGGAGGTAATTTAAACAGATAGAGCAATAGAGAGTGATTTATTATAGGATATTAGAGAGATGGGAGTGTGAAAAGATTTGGTGGAGGAGTTGAAGAAGGGCCAGTATGTTACATGGAAGAAATCATGAATCTCTGATAGAAGGGTGAGAGCTTTGGTGTTGGGGAGGCAGAACATATGTAATAGAAACTGGCCCTCAGGGCCAGATGTAGCCTCCTGGTCAAGAAATTATAGGGTTTCAGAGCTGAGTAAGTAGTGTTAAAAGGTGTCAGGGGAATAACCAGAAAGACAGAGGCATGGTTAGGCACTGAGAGACTGGCTTACTTCACTGGCCTATCTATAAATACATTCCCTATGGCTAAAGGATTGTTAGAAGTTTGATGCCTTCTGCAGTGGATGACCGCAGCCTGCTTTGAGAGGTAAGAGACTATAAACAGCTTAAGGATAAGGATAAGCTTAAGGATAAGCCCCTATAAGAGGGAACCACTCATTTCTGACAAATATAACAAATTGTGGCATGATGATGTATGGTATGGAAAGCATATTTAGAGTCAGTGAAATATTAACAGTCTTGTATTGAAACAAAGCAGTGCATGAATGAGAACAATTAGTTTTTCTTCTTTGCCCAGGGGTAAAGAAGACAGAATGATCTGGTGAAAGGAAACAATTCCATAGCCTGCTCATCTAGAGTCAGAGAAGTCTATGGAGTAGCTGCTATCCTTACACCAAGTAGTAAGAAAGAGGGGAGAGAGAAAGGTGTAGTTGTTGGTAGCTAAGTGCTTCCAGGGTATCTGTACATGAGTAAGTAAGATTAACTGGTTTTGACATAAAGGTGGCAATACTGAAAACAGGGCATGATTCTAGAGTGTGGTCTGGGTTCCCAATGCAGATAAGGTAGAAAAGTTGAAGTCCAGAAGTTGAGAGATTAGAGACATTACAAGGGGTTAATAGCTTGATGGCCTCCTGACCGAGAAAAGAGGCTGCAGCAAATTCATATAAATGTGTTTGCAGGGCCTTGGTTGTATTACTAATTGCTTGGATAAGTAAACACCTGGAACAAAAGTGGTGTTCTACCGTTGACCTAAGACCTAAGACCCCGAATTCCCCCAATAACCTCTGACTTGCATGTATATAACAGAAGAGCTAAAAGAGATTAAGAAAAGCTAGGGCTGGAGTCTGTAAAAGAGTGTTATGTAGACATTGAAAAGAAGAGAGAACAGGTCCAGTAGGGTCTAGAGGTTAGGGGGAGTCCCCTGGAAACCTCACAGAGAGGTCTAGCCAAGTGACCAAAGTTAGGGATCCAAGTAGGCAGTTATCTGGAAAGCAAAGAACTTCCTCCTCGGTGGGGGGAGGAGAAAGATATTGTAGATACTGTTTATTATTAAGTGTTAGGCTACACAAGGTTGGGAACAGGAGACATCTTAGGTAGATGTTTGAGAAGAGGATAGTTGTACTTTAGAATGAGAGATGCAGTACCCTTTGTGTCCTAGGAAATATAGGAGGTAAATTGAGTGTTGGTGAGAAATTTGAAAAGAGAAACTATATAAAAGGAGGTTATCTACATATTGGAAGAGAACACTGGAAGTGAGATTGAGTGACTGAAGATAAGTGACCAGAGCCTGTCCATAGAAATGGGGGCTATCTCTAAACCCCTGAAGAAGGACTGTGCAGATGAGTTGGATAGCAGCACCAGTGTTAGGGTCCTCCTGGGTGAAGGCAAAGAGCTTATAGAGGCAGGATGTAGAGGTATAGTGAAGAAAGCATTTTTCAGGCTCATGACTGTGCAGTGTGATGTGTTTGGGTGTAATATGGGATTGGAGACCACAGGATAAATGGGTTGTAGAGCAGAGTTAATTAGACAGAGATCTTAAACTAAGTGGTTGAAGCCATCAGACTGTATGACAGGAAGAATGGGGTGTTATAAGGTAAGTGAATAGAGATGAGAATGTTAGTTGTGAAAGGCATTAAATAATGGGTTTTTGAGCTGTGTCTGTGCTTGAGGGAAGATATGGTATAATGGTTGACAAAGGTAACTTGTGGTGTATTTGAGAATAATCTTGATAGAGTAATAGTGTCTGCCTATGGTGGGGAAGGATGTGTCACAAATAGAAGGGTCGGCAAGGAAGGAGGAAATGGAGACTAAATGGAGTAGAAGGTTGAGAGGATATTTCCAGGAGAAAATGTCTAAGGTGAGTTTAGGAGGTAGATGGGGAGCAAAGGAGAGGAAGAAAAGAATCTTAAACATAAGATCCTATCCTAGAAGCAGTGTGGAGCAAGAGGGCATAATAAGGAATGAGTAGGTGAAGGACCATCTGAAAACTATGAAGGACATTGGGTCAGTAGTTCTAGGCTGATTAAAAAGGCCATTGAAACCCATCACAAAGATCTGAGAGGGAAAAAAAGGAGCTGATAAAGAAGGAAGGATGCACTACATAAGCCCTACTATTTATTAGGAGAGACAAGATTTTACATGCTACCTGATGAATTACCCTGGGTTCTTTTATGGTAATCTTGATGTCTTTTGTTGGGGGCCAGATCCTGCCAGGCCCAGTGAATCAACCATTGTATGCTGTGGTGGTGAAAGGGCTAAGGGATGGACCCTGCTAAGGACATTGCAGGGAGAGACAATCAACCTTCTGATGACTCTTTTGTCAACATGAAGATTGGGGATTTTGGGGAAGTGTGATAAAAGGCATATCCTTACCAAGTAGCCATTCTTTTTACATTTGAGGTAGGCCCCAGATGGCACTTGTAATTAGTTTCTCTTCTTCAAAGAATTCTCAAGGATGACTGCCAGGAGCTTGAAGTTTTGTCAGTCTCAGGGTGGTGGTGGGGTTAGTTGATCCTCATGATCATCAAAGACCTTAAAGGCCATGTTTAACCAAACTAAGAGGTATGAGGTCCATCGTCTAACTCTAAGTTATTTTTGGATGTCTATAGATGCTTTGGAAATAAAATGAGAGTTCAAAATCACACTGTCCTCTGTGAAATATGGGTCTAGTTTAGTATAATGGTAAGTCTGTCTATCAGATCTGAAAGAAATTCTGCAGAGTTTTCATTAGGTCTCAGTGATCTGAGGTAGTTTGCTGTAGTTGATAGTATTATGGGCAACCTTCTGGAGACCATCCAACATACAGACTAGCATGTGGGGTAACGGATATTAATATTTATCCCAGAAATTGGCAATTTCATGTGTGGGAGTAGATGCTGACAGTACTAGTGGCAGCAGTATTGGACCAGGTCTTTGAGGAGAGGGGAGGAAATAGAGGATCAGACACTGGACACTGGTATTGGGGATGAAGACTGGGAGGGGATAAAGGGTTGGACACAAAGGCCAGACTGGGAAGGACAGGACTGGAAGTAGTAGCAGGAGACAAAGAGGAAGGGGAAGATGGAGGAAGGGCAGGAGATTCCAAGGAGGGGGTAGAAGATGAGAGTAAAAGGCAAGGATCAGCCGCATCAGGATTAGAGATAGTTAAAAGGTTTGGGTATGGAGGGGGCAGGGATGAAGTAGTTAGAGCCTTAGCCAACAGGATTTGGGAGATGTAGCAGGATTCAAATAAGGTATGGTGTGTCTAGATGCCAAAAACCCTTGGACGTTGGGAATTTCAGACCATCACAGTTGTGGAAACAGAAATTATTAAAGAATTTAAAAGTCCAGAGTGTAAACTCTGGTCAGCGACTCTGGTTATCTAAGGAATAATGAGGCCATATCACATTACAATGAATAAAATGAAGTGTCAGGGTTTTAGGACACCTTGGAGGCCAAATGGCTTAAGAAGTCAGGGGGAGGACAGGTAAAGAATTGGGATTCGAATGGAAGGTACCCATCTCAGAGGTAAATGGGGGGAAGATCCCTAAGGGGGATCAAGTAAGAAGTTTCATAGAAAAAAAAAAAAAACACAAAAAAACATGGTGTGTCATGTGTGCAATGGATGTCCCACAGAGATTGCTTGACAAATCAAACCAAAAGTCTGGAATTCAATATCTGGGATGGCATTCCCAGGTTGAACTGATCAAGGTGAAGATACATTGAGAGTAGTAAGCACACTGGCATTTCTTTCAAGGCAGAAGACTGAGGAGACCTAGAACCCGATTTTGGTTTCCTTTTAGTTCTTTTTAAGTATGTTTCTCCACATGTATATAGCTTTCATAATATGGCCCAGTCAGAGCTCCTATATGGCTCAGTTGGAGCTCCTATGTGGCCCAGTCAGAGCGCAGCCATTAGCTCTTAACTAGAGACAGGCTGGGAGTTTGGAATGTGACCCCACCTGCCTAGCTGAATCCCTGAAAAGAATGTTTCAACAGATTGGAGTTGCCCATCCCCTATTCTTCCCCTTACCATAAAAGTCTATGGGCTGCCTCAGGGCAGCACCGACCTGGGCATAGGCCAATCAGAGGCCAGCAACCATTTGTCAGTAACAGAAGAGGAAATCTCAGGTGTTGCGGGTAGTAAAGTTGCAATTCAAACTGCATGCAGACAAGGAGGAGGACCAATCCCTGCGAATCAAAACTGTTGGCTGTTAGCCAATCATGTAACTACTAAGTTGGAAGCCCCTTCCCCTTGCCAGTAAGCTATAAAACTTCACCCGGACAAAGGGCCATGCTCTTCCGGGCTCAACCCTGCTGTTGGCCGGTTGTGAGCTCAGGTTTGAATCTGTTAATAACAGCCCTCATGCGAATTACAGCAGTATGGCTCCTTGATGATTTTTGGGACCCTAGAATCTGGCCACAACAAGACAAGATAACCACTCCTAACAAAAGTGCCTATGAGAAGAACAATCAGTGTACCTCACAGTGAGCCAAGACCAACAGGTCAAGAGGGAATTCATCATGATCCCATTGGTTCCATCAGTTTTTACTAGAAACCCCAGCAAATGCTGAAAAGGGAATGGGGATGACCCATGAAGAAGGACACAGAGCAGAGAGAGAGAGAAGAGAGAGAGAGAGACCTTAAAGACTGAGACTAACCTGGTGAAGGATGTTGAAGTCAGCAGAGAGATGGTATGAGTCTATGGGGACTGGGGATACTAGTTGAGTTGGGGTCAGGACTCAAGTAAGGTCCAGGAGCTAGACAGGGGCTTACACCCAGGGGGGTTGCAAGCAACCCAGCTTAGTGAGTCACAGCATGGTAATTATAAGACTTTTGATTCCAAAACACACTATACCACAAACTACATGGAAGTTTTATGATATTCCAGAACTGCAGGGCCAATCTTAGGAAGAAAGGTAGGAAGCACTGGATAAGAGGAACAGGGAATTTTATAACCACAAGGTTGTCTGGAAGTTGTCCTTCTCTTCATAAGGTGATATACTGGTCTCTTGCCTAGCCCAGGAAGTGTGGTCAGTCCCTTGATCCTGCTGACACTAAGGATTAGACAAACATGAGTGTCATGGTTTGAAATGCATCCTCCATAGGCTCATGTGTTTGGGAAGGTCATGGCACCTTGAGGGAAGAGGCATTCACAGTGGGTGGGTCATAAGGTTGGTTAGTCCTACCCTGTTCGAGTTAGTGAGTCTGCCCCTGAGCTTTCATGAAAGAGCTGTCTGTCATAATGAAGGTCGTGACTTAGTCCATCTTTAGTGTCTGCCTACCAACCATATCTTTTCCACCATAAAGAACTCTATCTCCCCTCTGAAACGATAAGCTGAATAATTCTCCTTTTCTCCCTTAAGTTGCTTGATTTTGGGTGTTCTCTAAAAGTAACAGAAAACAGTAACCAATACAGAAATTTGTACCTAGAAGTGGGGTATTGCTGTGAGATTAAAAGCATCTGATACAACAGGAAATAATTGAAGTTGCGAGAAAGTGATACTAGAGAAGTGAGATGTTACTTTGTGAGGCTGAGAATCTGCTACCAAAAAGTGATGTTGTTTGTGAAGCTGACAGAAGTTGGAACCCAGCAAGTATGGCCATTAATATAGTCCAGGGGAAATAGGGACTATGGTGGAAATTTGACAAGGGGCAAATAATGCAATGTGTTGGCAGAGAATTTGATCCAGTTTTGCCTTTGTCCTGAATGCTTGCCTGAAGTTAAATTTGAGTTGGAGGAACTTTCAAGGCAAGGTAGTCTTGAGAGTGTGACATGGCTGCTTCTTCAGAGTTATTAGAAAAGAGCAAGCAATCAGCAGAAGTAAAAAGCTATGAAATTTGAAGTAAAATGTGAGGATAAATCTATGTAGAATGTAGAAAGTAAAATGACAGCTATTTTAAAAGAGCTTAGTTCCATTAGTAAATCAAAACCCACTCTTCATTTGTATAATAGGAGAGACCTACCCTAAGGGCAAAATTCTCAGGGAACACTCCCACCCATAGGAATGCAATCCTTTTTTTGTTTTGTTTTGTTTTTTTGTTAAAGAAGAGGTGAAGGTAAGAATTTCAAAGGACTGGTCTGTTTCTCTCCTATGCTAGTGTCAGGATGGAAAAGCTGAACCAACTGTGAGTCCAAGGGGCCAGTCTCCAACCCAATGCTGTAGCAGAACTTAGCATTATTTTCCATGTAGTGTTGGCTTCAGAGGTATCAAAGATGAAAGAGAGAGGAGGTCATGTATCCTTCCTCCAAGATTTCAGAGAGTGGCAGATGTCAGGCAACATGTTGCAAAAAGTCTACAATTTAGGGATCCAAGAAGGCAGTTTGTTGTGTGGAGTTAAGCCTGGCTTGTCAATGAAAAGTGCAGATGATAGAGATGCCAGAGACAACATGTGAGTTTTGGTGCTTTCTTACAGCAACAGAAAACAGTAACCCATACAATGGGCTCTTGCAAGCACCAAGTTGACATCAGGGGGCAGTGACCATCAAGCTGAAGCTCTGCCCTGAGTTTGGGAGTTAGAGGACAGGAATTCCATCAATATACTTATCTACATGTATTTTGGGATAGAAAAATCACACATAAATCCAGTGTCTCAGAGCTGTTGAGCTACATTATGAACGTACTGTATTATGTCTTAAAGTAGTACCATGCCTAATAAAAAAGCATGGAATGGTACAATAGACCACATATAGGATAATCCCACCCATGTATTATTGGCAGTTAGTTCTGTTTCAGATTCAAAATTTTGTTACTGTTTCTTCTCTACCCATCTTCTGCCTTCTTATTGTCCATTCTAAATACTATTTTTCTAATTTAAAGTAATTAATGGAGTAACATATGATATGCTGTGCTTAAAAAATACATTGAATTTAAACTTAAGTTCATTCTTCATGCAAGTAATAACAAAAATTTTTGCTACAGTTAAATTGACATTGGACTCCATACTCTTGTCAGTCATGTGCCATTATAGTTTGAATCTTCTGATGGGATGCTACCCCAAAATATCAGATGCTAGAGGGAACACTGAATTTGTAACCCAAACTGGACTATGTTTGGGAGAACCAAATTAAAAATGTTGGGAAACTTGCATAAACTATAATCATTATGGCAAAATAATTATTATAAATACTGTCCAAAGGAGTAGAGTATTTTTGCATTTGAGACTATTTGGCAGGATATATGAAAATTTGTACATATTCTAACCATTGTGTTTAAATGTTATTTAGATAGTTACATTTACATTGGTTCTTGGGTATCATTTTAAAACAAATTCACAGGATGGATAATTGCTAAACAAGTTAGTATTTCTGGGGCTTTTATTCAAAATTGCATATTTATGTTTTCTTTTTTTTTTTTTTTTTAAGAACGCACAACTTCAAGATTTCAAAACAATACTTACCTGGCAGGGGAGGTACCATGATCACGAAGGTGGTTTTCCCAGGGCGAGGCTTATCCATTGCACTCCGGATGTGCTGACCCCTGCGATTTCCCCAAATGTGGGAAACTCGACTGCATAATTTGTGGTAGTGGGGGACTGCGTTCGCGCTCTCCCCTTAAAAAAAAAAAAGAATTCAAACAGGGGGCTGGAGAGGTGGCTCAGGGGTTAAGCCTCTGCCTTGCAGGTGGAAGGTCCCAAGTTCGGATACTAGAACCCACGTATAGACGCCGGGCGGGGGCGGGGGCGGGGGGCGGGGGCGGGGGGCGGGGGCGGGGGGGCGGGGGCGGGGGCGGGGCGGGCTGCGTTTCTGGTCCTGGTAGGGCGGAGCCTGTGAATCCTGGGGCAGAGTAAACAAGGAGGTGGAGGCGGTCCATGGCGGTTCCCGAATTTGCCCGTGGTTCTACACATACATGCACACACATACATACACACAGCGAACACATGCAAACATGCACAATTGAATAAATAATAAAAAACACGTTTAAAACAAAAAGATTTCAAAACAAAGCATGCGTGCAAAGAAGGCATGCAGTTACAGAGGAATATTTTCAGTTGAGGCTAACATATTCCCAAAGTCATCCTTGGGCCTCCATAGGTATACATAGTGTTCTCTGATACTCTCTCTCTCTCTCTCTCTCTCTTCTCTCTTTCTCTCTCTCTCTCTCTCTCTCTCTGTCTCTTTCTCTCTCTCACACACACACACATACACACACACACATTATAATTGAAATAACCTCTTGCCAATTCATATCGAATCTTTTAATTAGTATTAAGGATTAGGTATGTAAGAATAAGTTCTAGTAAGACAGAACAGGAGGGGAGATGGGAAAGTGTAATAAGGAGTGAATACACATAAGACCATTATAGTTATTTATAACAGGAATAGAAAAGCCAGAGTGAACCCTGAAGCCCTTAGAAGCATATGGGAAGAGGGGTGTGATGGAATAGGAAGGAAAGGTGAAGGGTAGGGAAAGAATGGGAAGGGGAAAGGAAGAGAAGCTGGGATCAATAATCAATAAGCTTCTAAAAGTAAAAAAAAATGAGTAAAAATGAAAAAAGAAAATATCAAAGTTAAAAACTATATAACACACAAGTACTAACAGTGAAGACATGTTAGGTGTCAGATACAAAAGTGGATAATGGAGGCTTATGAAGACAACTAAATCACCTCAGTGTAATTCTGACTTCATTTGCAATATCTCAAAGATCATGAAATCCTAATCATTCCATCAGTTACAAGACCTTCATCTTAACATGCAACCACTTCTATGTTATTCGGTATGACCAAAATCTATAGCATGATTAATGTGGAAATTGAATCACCCAGTAATACTTAAAATTAAATCTGATCAAAGTGATTCTTCTTGCCCAGTGCTTAGCATTATTTGTCTTAAAATATATTCCATTCCTCAGAAAGTTCCTACTTCTTATGTTTGTGTCTCAAAAATAGTCTTTTCAAAATCCATATTTTTAAAAATATAAAAATATAAGAAACTCTTATGTGCTATCAGACATTAGAGTTACAATGAATATCAATGTTCTCTGATAAAGGTTTTTAATATAAAGCTCATAAGTGCTGAAGATACATTTAGATTGGGTTGAATAATACACAGAGTTATATCTAACTATATGAGTTTTTTATTTTATTTTTTAAGCTTTATACATGAAAATTTCTATTACTGAACTATATAATTCTTGCTTTCAGAACTGGATATGAAATACAAAGAAAAGATTGTGGGGCTGGAGATGTAGTCCAGGGGTTAAGCCTTGGCCTGCTTTGACTTTTGACAAGGTTTACAATATCAGGTGTTTATACACAACCATGGAACTGCATAAGATGCAGTCAGGAAGCATTATTTTACCCAGAAAAGGAAAATGAAACCACAATACCAACAGGTTTATGTTTAGGAGTTGACCATTTAGCAGGTACAAATGAAACAAATTACTAGATGATACATATGCATAGGAAATATCATTAAACTGTCATAAATAACTTTAATGGCTGTGATTAAACAGCAGCATGCAATGAGAAGGAAGGAAAATGAAGGAAACAAACTCTTTCTGAGATGAACTGATTCTTATATTAAAGAATATATCACTTCAAGATATTTTTACTTTGGATCTTATTTTCCATAGCGAATGATTCTGCCTGATACATGACAATGAGAATAATAAGTTAGTCATGATCAAAATAAGGACAAAGGTAACTCATTAAAGAGCACAAATTAGTCTTTAATGAAAAGGTGATAGCTTTCTTTCACTATGGTATAAAGAAAAAGGACTGCTAACAACCTAGATACAGCTTCTCTTCTAATATACTGTCAGTCCCATCGTCTTCCTGTACTGACAAAGATTTGTTAGAATGACCATTGATCTCATTTTGTCCTGTCTTTCTTTTCTGCACGGGTGCTTTAGCAGTAAGTGATACATGAGCAGATCTGACCCAATTACCTTCTGGACTCTGCATTGCCCTATCATAGTCCATTATGTCTCTATACTACAGAAGTCACCAGGGCTTTGGGACAAAGAGTTGTATTCAGTATTCTGAGTCTATCTGTTTAAACTAAACTGTAAAAGTTTATAAATAAATGTAAAACATTCAAAACAGAAAGCATTTTGGGACACTAGCCATTAATGAGGGAGATAGGATTTTTAAATATGCAAAGCTTAACAGCTACAAATCATTCATGCATTGAGACTGTAACTTTTTTTTATTCTCTTGAGGGAATTATGTTTCCACAATTTCTTAGATTATCAAAACCTATGTGTAACTGAACAATTGTTGAATCTCTCCAGGTCCTGGGTCCTAGAAAGGCATACCTCTGAATCTTAGGTGACTCAGTATGTCACACACACACACAAATATTTGTTCTTTGCCCATGAATACACACATCAACATCAATGAAAATACACATATACTATCCTCATGCAACATATGCTCATATGCACAAGGACCTGTTCATTACCTAATGTATTATTGTGTGACCAAAATTCCTATTTTCTGTAGCTCAGTTTGATCAAACTAATATTTTCACTGATTTCAAAAATTATCACTTAACACAAATGACCAGATACAACCTGGAATCTACTGTAAACTGAATTAATTATGTCTGGGAAATAACTAATGTTAGTTAACTATCCTTTACTATGAGTTTCTTACATATGCTGTTATGTTTTTGGCATGAGCACATTGACTTAATATATTTTCTTACTATATTCATTTTTATTGCTCTGTTTTAATAATCTCCCCCATGTTTTCTACAACTTCTTTTTAATTTTTTTTCATTTTGACAGCTTAATGAGTGAATATCCTTCCCACCCTCATTCCTCCCTCCCTTCCCACCCTTCCACCCCTCCCTTCATGGATCAGACCTGCTCCCTACTGCTTTCTTAACCATCCTTTCTGAGCCATCCTCTGGTCTAGTGTGTGTGTGTGTGTGTGTATATGTATACACACACAAATATATACACACATATATACATATATACATATATATGTGTATATATAAAAAACTATATGTCATGTTCTATACGTAGATACAATTTGATACAATACATCATATAAACTGAGATAATGAAAAATTCAATGAAACCAAATGAAAGTAAAGCAGTAAAAATGAAACAAGTAGATGCAATCCATCTTATTATATGGTTCATTATCTTATATGAAAAGAACTTTTAATTTCCATACTCAGTATATAAAGAAAAATATATTAATGATGTTCTGCAATTTATAATAAAGCATCTATGTTTTTAATCATGAAATTATGTAGCAAAACATAATTTAAATATTGTCCTGGAAGTTCAATATTTTCTTGTCTTTTTAATTCAGTGTTATGGAGATTCCTCTGTGTATTTTTAGTTATATTATTATATTGTAAAGAAATCCAATCATGGGAAATTTGCTGAAATTCAGTAACATCCTTATTCTCCACAGAGTTAACCATTATAGCATCAACACTAGGTACCACTTATTTTGATATACATGGAAGAAAACACAATGTGCATTGCATAAATTTATGAGGATATTAAACATAACTTTGTTCTTACTTTAAAAGATGCCCAAAGGCAAAAGTGTCATTTTTCTGTCAAGTACAACTCAGTAGAAAGTTCACTCTCCATTCTCCACAAAGGCCTGTTTTAAAATGATTCATATCCTCTACCACCTCATCTTCTCTGGTCAGACAGGAGTCATCAAGAGAGAAGATTGGCCTATTATCTCTCCCCCCTGTCAGAAACATCAGCAACAATGGTTTGCTCATCTCATCTGCTCCAGCTCACTGCCCCATAAAGCATACAAACTATGCTATAAGGAATTAATTGTGCCTGGAGGGACATAAAAAGAAATGAGGTGGGGGTATTTAAATATGCTACTGAATCTGTTAATATGTCTTTGTGTATGTATTTTAATTCTTTAAAAACTGAGTTAACTTGTGACCTGAAATTTTTATAAAAGCATTCATGTATTTAAAACTAAATCATACTTTATATAAATGTGATGATAATTTACAAATTCTTGGATAATTATCCATGGAAAAAATTTTAAAAATATATCTACTAACATCTTACAAAACAAAGAATACTAAGTCACCAAGTGTAAATTTTCCTTTAGATCAATTAAGTCTTGAATACATGATAAAAATTGTGAGAATAATGAAAAGTAATCATTCTTTTGTTTTTGTCTTTTAAAGTATTGAAAGAGTGTTTTCGAATTTATACATGCAAGTATTTGACTATATGTCTACGTAAGTTCAGAAGCCAGCTAATTAGAAAATATCCTGTGTGACAATCAAGTTGCAGAATGAAAACAGGGAAAAATTTTGAAATTTTACTCCTGTCAGACTTTCAAACTGTTTTCCAAATCACATTATCAAGAAATGTAGCCAAACCATGGATTTCTTCTTAAAATCAAATACTAAAAATAAATGTATTTAATAATCTGTAGGTGCAGTAGGTAAAGGGATCTGCATGCAAGCCTAGAGACCATATCCTTAAAGCCCTCATGATAGAAAGACAGAACCTACAACTTACTTCTGAAAGTGACTTCTGTCCATGTGGTACAAGAATTCTCTCTTTTTCTCTCTCTCTCTCTCTCACTGTTTACCCTTCTCTCCTTTGTGAAGATTACAGGACTTGTATGATGGGAAGGGCCATACTAAGCTAATTCAGAAGGAAGTATTAGGGAGGACAAAAGGAACCCCAGTGACAGAGAGCTGGAAAGAACAATGAAAAATAAGAACAGCCAGAGAAAATGGAAACATGAAGTGATCTTTGATGTTTGAATTTGGTCTCTACACTTACCAGAGTTCAAGAAGTTCTCTTCCTATTTTAGTTAATATGGGAAAATAGACCCTTCATTTTCCATGTGTATTATATAAAAAGAACAGAATGCTTGAACTGTGTTTAAGAAAGTAGAAATTAGCTGGCTTCATGACAAATTAAGATTAGTCTGGTTAATATTTTTATGTATCAAACACTTGGAAAAATACTTTAGACAGAAGAACTATAAAGCTAATATTTAACAAAGAACATTAACAGTAATGACTTAAAGCAATTAATGAGGTTTTTGTATAAGAGGAAGCTTGTGGAAGAAAGCTATAGTTTAGTATAGCATATTATTGTGGATTTTGAAAGAGTATTGGTTTATTTAAAATCTTGCCTATATATTTCTCATTTTCCATTTCTTATTTATGGTTTGGTAAAAGTTATAGCTATTTTTTAGTATAAATGGTGAGAAATAAGATAACAATTTTATATGTATTTTAATATTCATGTTAAAAATAAAATTTGGTCATGAATACTTTATTTTATAAAATAATGCATGCACATGGAACCAGAGCATTGAATTAACTTTTCTATGTACTGCATTGTAACTTTCCAAAAATTTAAATTTAGATATTTTGATAGTGTATTGTAGCTGTATGGTTGTTAAACATAAAGAGAAACACAAATATTAAGGGATTCAGGATGTACTTCATTTAGAGACTATAAAGTATTTTAATTAAAAGCCATTATTATAGCAAAATTGAACTCATGAATGCTTATAGTTAATTAGGTATGTTCAATATCATAATGCTGCCTCTACTAACAGCAAGGGAGGACTTCAGAGTTTTTTATTACATTGCCATTTGAAGTAAAAACTTGCTCTATACAAGAATAAATATATTCCTAAATTATTTAAGAAGATATTTAGTTTTCAGTGATATTAAATCTACTTATAAGAACTTAATCTTTATAATGTAGCAATTGAATAGTTATATGGAATTTTCAGGTTTATGTTTAAATTAAAGGTTAATGAAAGTAAGAAAGTAAAGGAATTGTGAGGAACTTAGAAGCATAAAGTATGCTGAGAGTCAAAACAGAGGGAGAAAGGTTGTGAGATGCGATTTTCCAAAAATGATTCTGCCATGAAGATGATGCAGCCACAGCAGAGGTGGATACTGATGCTAAGAATATAATAGCCAAAGGTCAACTACAGATGGAGGAAAAACACATTTAACTCTGCAAATCACTGATGAACAGTGTGGGAAACTTAACAGAGTCTGTATTGTGGGAGAAGCAAGAGTACCATAGGGAGTCAAGTTTCAGTCCTAACCCACAATCAATCTAAAGACTTGGTTTAATTCACTGGGCTATAACAAAAACAGTAACTTTGGTATTATTCCCAGAAGTGGTATAGCAGGGTCATATTGCATTTCAATCTTTAGCTTTTATAGAAATTACCATACTGATCACCCGAGTAATTGTATCAGCCCACTCTCCCACCAGCAATATATGAGAGGTCCCTTCTGTCCACATCCTTTCCAGCATTTGGTATTATTTGTATTGTGGATTTTTGCCATCCTGACCCAGGTGAGATGATATCTCAGGGAGATTTTGATTTGCATTTATTTCCCTGATGGCTAAGGATATGGAGGATTTTTAAAGATATTTTTTAGAGGACTGGAGAGGTGACTCAGGGGTTAAGCCTCCGCCTTGCAGGTGGAAGGTCCTGAGTTCGGATCCTAGACCCCACATATGGACACCTGGCAGAAGCAGGGGCAGCCTGCCTTTCTGGTCCTGGTAGGGCGGAGCCTATGAATCCCAGGGGTAGAGTAAACAAGGAGCAGGTGGAGGCAGTCCATGTTGGTTCCCGAATTCACCCGTGGTTCTACACACACACACACACACACACACACACACACACACAATTGAATAAATAAATAAATAAAAGATGTTTGTTAGAAATTTCAGTTTCATCCCTGGAAAAGTTTCTTTTGAATTCCAAGGTCCATTTTTTAATTGGGACATTTATCTCCTTGGTGTTTAGTTTTCTGAGTTCTTTGTGCACTCTGGATAATAGAGCTCTACCAAATATGTGATCAGTGAAGAGTTTCTTCCCCATAATGCAGAAATTCACTACATTGACATGAGCACAACCATGTTCATTGTAGCACTATTTATAAAAGCAAAGTGATGAAATGAACCCAAATAACCAACAGTTGACAAATGGATAATGAAAACATGGTACATTTATACAATGGAATGCTACTCAACCATCAAAAAAGATGAATTAATGAAATTTGCTAGGAAATGAATGGAATTAGAAAAAAATTACATTGAATGAAGTATCCCAGACACAAAATGTTAGACACCATGTGTACTCCCTAATAGGTGGATGCTAGTTTCAAACCCAGTTAATGACATAGTCAAAGGTAAATCTCTGTAATACCTAGCTTAATCACAAAGATTATAAACAGGAAGGAAGAGAAAGGAGGGCTCTTATAAGAAAAGGAGATAGGTCACCATCAAGTATTATATGGAAGTAGCAAGACATCTGGTGAAGCTCACTCTCAGTTCCCTTCTTGTCACTTACAATTGAAGTTGTTTGATCTCACCAATCAGGGAGGGTATAGGGACTGGCAGATAAATGGTAACCATCCTGCAAATGGGACACTGACCCTCCCTCTACTGCTGTGTCCTACTCCTATTCTTCTACCTTTGATCTTCATTTAAATAGTCTTTTATCTTTGGTTAGGAGGTGACCTTCAATAGCAATCAGGATGCAGCCAAGGGCTGTGCAGGAAAAGACAAAACTGAAAACCACAACAAACCATAATTCAGAACACCAAAGACCCTGTATTGAACCAGACCAACTAAATCTCTCCACTTCCTAAAACTCAGGGAAATTTGCAGAAGTGGAGACAACAAGATTGTGTAAGAGCCTAAAGATGGGGAGGACCAATAATTTGCAAGATATTCCAATAAGTAAGGGCTGCAGCATCCAGAATTGGACTTTCCAAACAAGGCTCCCCTGTGACTAAGGTCAGGCAAGGAATTGGCGATGGAAAACAGAAACACACAACTCTCTAGGCTAAGTGAATCTGGACCTTTTCCTGAAACTTTGTGACCGCTTTCATACAGAAAATTCTGGGGTAAAAACACGTGTTCTTCAGCAGAAATCACCTTCAGGAAGGACATTTTTTTCAAGAACCTAACCCATGCTTGAGGGTAAAGGCACTTACAGAACCATTCTCCTAGTATTTTCAAATCTAGCTAATCTATAATGCTCCACCAAATAGCCATGGGCTGAGCCCACATAGTTGTCATTGTTTTAACAGAGACTGCATTTTTAAAATACACAGAGGAGGATTGAGCTCCTTTTGATTTCCAAAAGGAACATGTTTTTCATTACAATTAACTATAAGTGTGCCCAACATCCCATAAGTCCCAGTGTGAGTTTTGCTGTTACCCTATCCTGGTTGGTCCTCTCAGTCAGGTGGGTTGAAATCAGCATCAGGTATGGTAGCAAGTTCTAGCTTGGGAGAGTTGCATGCAGTCCATACAGACAATATAGGCCTGCCTGGTTTGTTCCTCCTACATATCCATCCTTTTTGACAGCCAGCGGAGCCAGAGTTCTTTGCTCTGACCTTGTTAACCCCGCCTCAGAGGGGGTCCAGCATAATGGACTGGTGCCTGTCTTAAGTGACCCTGCCTCACAGGCATTGACTACCAGCCCTAGAAGGACTTCACTTCTGAAATGCATGTCAGGATATTTGGATAGTAGATTAGACCAAGGACTCATGAATCTCTGCAATCCAAGCTAGAACCATGTCTCTACGGGAGCCATGGCTTGGATGTTCAAGGGCCATAAGCACCTATATCGTGGTCTTGCTGATGGCACGCTGCTGAGAGACGTGCTGAAGGAAACACTTAAGCAATATAATTATTAAAAGAACAATTCTTCCTATGATAGCGTAAATTACAATCCAAGAGGGATCAAAATTCCTTTTAAAGTTCTAGTGAACAGATGGCATAGTTTCATGCTTACAGAATTTCTGAGTTAGTTCATAGGTAGGAATTTTGCTCACCTATGTTTAAGACTTTTGAAGTTGCTCTCTGATTTCTTTAAAATCACGGTATACATTCTGGCTAACAAGTCTACTTACTGTGTGTGACTAGACACGAAATCTCTAGTTGCAATTTGATTTAAAGTTAAAAGCAGACTTTTTCTCTAGATCAGAGAGCAGGAAGCTAGTCCGCCCCCCCCCAAAAAAAACCCCTAAGAACAGGTAGAAAGCACACCCAATTCCCAAAAGAATTTCTCCTGCCAAAGGGAAAACTTAAAGTATCTAGGGAGGAATTCCTAGCACCTACCCCAGAGAACAGGCTTTAGGCCCCAACTGAGCAGAAACACCAAGGCTTAAACAATTCCTGTACTTTACTTATTTTTCTTATTTATTTCAAATAATGCCATTTCCTTTTTCCAAAAGATCTTTCTTTGAATCCATCTTATCCAAACTGAGACCTTGTCTACCA